>CM060704.1:80330743-80366267 GCA_030686995.1 Artemisia argyi | reverse complement strand
GTTGGATTAGTTCGGGTTCATTAAATCGGTTATATTTTTATTCGGGTCATAACACATAAAAAGAAGTAAAAACAAACAAAAATGGGTAAAAACGGATGGAAACCGATGAAAAAGGACTAAACGTGTAAATCGTGTTATTGGATTAGTTCGGTTACATTGAATCGGTTATATTTTTATACGGGTCATAACACATAAAAAACGTGTAAAAACAAAAAAAAAATGGGTAAAAACGGATGGAAACCGATGAAAAGGGACTAAACGTGTAAATCGTGTTGTTGGATTAGTTGGGTATCATTAAATCGGTTATATTTTTATTCGGGTCATAACACATAAAAACAAGTAAAAACAAACAAAAATGGGTAAAAACGGATGGAAACCGATGAAAAGGGACTAAACGTGTAAATCGTGTTGTTGATTAGTTCGGTTTCATTGAATCGGTTATATTTTTATACGGGTCATAACACATAGAAAACGTGTAAAAAACAAACAAAAATGGGTAAAAAAGGATGGAAACCGATGAAAAGGGACTAAACGTGTAAATCGTGTTGTTGGATTAGTTCGGTATCATTAAATCGGTTATATTTTTATTCGGGTCATAACACATAAAAACAAGTAAAAACAAACAAAAATGGGTAAAAACGGATGGAAACCGATGAAAAGGGACTAAACGTGTAAATCGTGTTGTTGGATTACTTCGGTTTCATTGAATCGGTTATATTTTTATTCGGGTCATAAACACACAGAAAACGTGTAAAAACAAACAAAAATGGGTAAAAACGGATGGAAACCGATGAAAAGTGACTAAACGGGTAAATTGTGTTGTTGGATTAGTTCGGGTTCATTAAATCTGTTATATTTTTATTCGGGTCATAACACATAAAAAGAAGTAAAAACAAACAAAAATAGGTAAAAAACGGATGGAAACCGATGAAAAAGGACTAAACGTGTAAATCGTGTTATTGGATTAGTTCGTTTACATTGAATCGGTTATATTTTTATACGGGTCATAACACATAAAAAACGTTTAAAAACAAACAAAAATGGGTAAAAACGGATGGAAAACCGATGAAAAGGGACTAAACGTGTAAATCGTGTTTGTTGGATTAGTTCGGTATCATTAAATCGGTTATATTTTTATTCGGGTCATAACACATAAAAACAAGTAAAAACAAACAAAAATGGGTAAAAACGGATGGAAACCGATGAAAAGTGACTAAACGGGTAAATTGTGTTGTTGGATTAGTTCGGGTTCATTTAAATCGGTTATATTTTTATTCGGGTCATAACACATAAAAAGAAGTAAAAGCAAACAAAAATGGGTAAAAACGGATGGAAACCGATGAAAAAGGACTAAACGTGTAAATCGTGTTATTGGATTAGTTCGGTTACATTGAATCGGTTATATTTTTTTATACGGGGTCATAACACATAAAAAAACGTGTAAAAACAAACAAAAATGGGTAAAAACGGATGGAAACCGATGAAAAGGGACTAAACGTGTAAATCGTGTTGTTGGAATAGTTCGGTATCATTAAATCGGTTATATTTTTTATTCGGGTCATAACACATAAAAAACAAGTAAAAACAAACAAAAAATGGGTAAAAACGGATGGAAACCGATGAAAAGGGACTAAACGTGTAAATCGTGTTGTTGGATTAGTTCGGTTTTCATTGAATCGGTTATATTTTTATACGGGTCATAACACATAGAAAACGTGTAAAAACAAACAAAAATGGGTAAAAATGGATGGAAACCGATGAAAAGGGACTAAACGTGTAAATCGTGTTGTTGGGATTTAGTTCAGTATCATTAAATCGGTTATATTTTTATTCGGGTCATAACACATAAAAACAAACAAAAATGGGTAAAAAACGGATGGAAACCGATGAAAAGGGACTAAACGTGTAAATCGTGTTATTGGATTAGGTCGGTTACATTGAATCGGTTATATTTTTTATACGAGTAATAACACATAAAAAACGTGTAAAAACAAACAAAAATGGGTAAAAACGGATGGAAACCGATGAAAAGGGATTAAACGTGTAAATCGTGTTGTTGGATTAGTTCGGTTTTCATTGAATCGGTTATATTTTTATTCGGGTCATAACACATAGAAAACGTGTAAAAAACAAACAAAAATGGGTAAAAACGGATGGAAACCGATGAAAAGTGACTAAACGGGTAAATTGTGTTGTTGGATTAGTTCGGGTTCATTAAATCGGTTATATTTTTATTCGGGTCATAACACATAAAAAGAAGTAAAAACAAACAAAAAATGGGGTAAAAAACGGATGGAAACCGATGAAAAAGGACTAAACGTGTAAATCGTGTTATTGGATTAGTTCGGTTACATTGAATCGGTTATATTTTTATACGGGTCATAACACATAAAAAACGTGTAAAAACAAAAAAAAATGGGTAAAAACGGATGGAAACCGATGAAAAGGGACTAAACATGTAAATCGTGTTATTGGACTAGTTCGGTTACATTGAATCGGTTATATTTATTATACGGGTCATAACACATAAAAAACGTGTAAAAACAAACAAAAATGGGTAAAAACGGATGGAATCGGATGACAAGGGACTAAACGTGTAAATCGTGTTGTTGGATTAGTTCGGTTTCATTGAATCGGTTATATTTTTATTCGGGTCATAACACATAGAAAACGTGTAAAAACAAACAAAAATGGGTAAAAATGGATGGAAACCGATGAAAAGTGACTAAACGGGTAAATTGTGTTGTTGGATTAGTTCAGGTTCATTAAATCGGTTATATTTTTATTCGGGTCATAACACATAAAAAGAAGTAAAAACAAACAAAAATGGGTAAAAACGGATGGAAACCGATGAAAAAGGACTAAACGTGTAAATCGTGTTATTGGATTAGTTCGGTTACATTGAATCGGTTATATTTTTATACGGGTCATAACACATAAAAAACGTGTAAAAACAAAAAAAAATGGGTAAAAACGGATGGGAAACCGATGAAAAGGGACTAAACGTGTAAATCGTGTTGTTGGATTAGTTGGGTATCATTAAATCGGTTTATATTTTTATTCGGGTCATAACACATAAAAAACAAGTAAAAACAAACAAAAATGGGTAAAAACGGATGGAAACCGATGAAAAGGGACTAAACGTGTTAAATCGTGTTGTTGGATTAGTTCGGTTTCATTGAATCGGTTATATTTTTATACGGGTCATAACACATAGAAAACGTGTAAAAACAAACAAAAATGGGTAAAAAAGGATGGAAACCGATGAAAAGGGGACTAAACGTGTAAATCGTGTTGTTGGATTAGTTCGGTATCATTAAATCGGTTATATTTTTATTCGGGTCATAACACATAAAAACAAGTAAAAACAAACAAAAATGGGTAAAAACGGATGGAAACCGATGAAAAGGGACTAAACGTGTAAAATCGTGTTGTTGGATTAGTTCGGTTTCATTGAATCGGTTATATTTTTTATTCGGGTCATAAACACACAGAAAACGTGTAAAAACAAACAAAAATGGGTAAAAACGGATGGAAACCGATGAAAAGTGACTAAACGGGTAAATTGTGTTGTTGGATTAGTTCGGGTTCATTAAATCTGTTATATTTTTTATTCGGGTCATAACACATAAAAAGAAGTAAAAACAAACAAAAATAGGTAAAAACGGATGGAAACCGATGAAAAAGGACTAAGACGTGTAAATCGTGTTATTGGATTAGTTCGTTTACATTGAATCGGTTATATTTTTATACGGGTCATAACACATAAAAAACGTTTAAAAACAAACAAAAATGGGTAAAAAACGGATGGAAACCGATGAAAAGGGACTAAACGTGTAAATCGTGTTGTTGGATTAGTTCGGTATCATTAAATCGGTTATATTTTTATTCGGGTCATAACACATAAAAACAAGTAAAAACAAACAAAAATGGGTAAAAACGGATGGAAACCGATGAAAAGTGACTAAACGGGTAAATTGTGTTGTTGGATTAGTTCGGGTTCATTAAATCGGTTATATTTTTATTCGGGTCATAACACATAAAAAGAAGTAAAAGCAAACAAAAATGGGGTAAAAACGGATGGAAACCGATGAAAAAGAACTAAACGTGTAAATCGTGTTATTGGATTAGTTCGGTTACATTGAATCGGTTATATTTTTATACGGGTCATAACACATAAAAAACGTGTAAAAACAAACAAAAATGAGTAAAAACGGATGGAAACCGATGAAAAGGGACTAAACGTGTAAATCGTGTTGTTGGATTAGTTCGGTATCATTAAATCGGTTATATTTTTATTAGGGTCATAACACATAAAAACAAGTAAAAACAAACAAAAATGGGTAAAAACGGATGGAAACCGATGAAAAGGGACTAAACGTGTAAATCGTGTTGTTGGATTAGTTCGGTTTCATTGAATCGGTTATATTTTTATACGGGTCATAACACATAGAAAACGTGTAAAAACAAACAAAAATGGGTAAAAATGGATGGAAAACCGATGAAAAGGGACTAAACGTGTAAATCGTGTTGTTGGATTAGTTCAGTATCATTAAATCGGTTATATTTTTATTCGGGTCATAACACATAAAAACAAACAAAAATGGGTAAAAACGGATGGAAACCGATGAAAAGGGACTAAACGTGTAAATCGTGTTATTGGATTAGGTCGGTTACATTGAATCGGTTATATTTTTATACGGGTCATAACACATAAAAAACGTGTAAAAACAAACAAAAATGGGTAAAAACGGATGGAAACCGATGAAAAGGGATTAAACGTGTAAATCGTGTTGTTGGATTAGTTCGGTTTCTTTGAATCGGTTATATTTTTATTCAGGGTCATAACACATAGAAAACGTGTAAAAACAAACAAAAATGGGTAAAAAACGGATGGAAACCGATGAAAAGTGACTAACACGGGGTAAATTGTGTTGTTGGATTAGTTCGGGTTCATTAAATCGGTTATATTTTTATTCGGGTCATAACACATAAAAAGAAGTAAAAACAAACAAAAATGGGTAAAAACGGATGGAAACCGATGAAAAAGGACTAAACGTGTAAATCGTGTTATTGGATTAGTTCGGTTACATTGAATCGGTTATATTTTTTATACGGGTCATAACACATAAAAAACGTGTAAAAACAAACAAAAATGGGTAAAAAACGGATGGAAACCGATGAAAAGGGATTAAACGTGTAAATCGTGTTGTTGGATTAGTTCGGTTTCATTGAATCGGTTATATTTTTATTCAGGTCATAACACATAGAAAACGTGTAAAAACAAACAAAAATGGGTAAAAACGGATGGAAACCGATGAAAAGTGACTAAACGGGTAAATTGTGTTGTTGGATTAGTTCGGGTTCATTAAATCGGTTATATTTTTATTCGGGTCATAACACATAAAAAGAAGTAAAAACAAACAAAAATGGGTAAAAACGGATGGAAACCGATGAAAAAGGACTAAACGTGTAAATCGTGTTATTGGATTAGTTCGGTTACATTGAATCGGTTATATTTTTATACGGGTCATAACACATAAAAAACGTGTAAAAAACCAAAAAAAAATGGGTAAAAACGGATGGAAACCGATGAAAAGGGACTAAACGTGTAAATCGTGTTGTTGGATTAGTTGGGTATCATTAAATCGGTTATATTTTTATTCGGGTCATAACACATAAAAACAAGTAAAAACAAACAAAAATGGGTAAAAACGGATGGAAACCGATGAAAAGGGACTAAACGTGTAAATCGTGTTGTTGGATTAGTTCGGTTTCATTGAATCGGTTATATTTTTATACGGGTCATAACACATAGAAAACGTGTAAAAACAAACAAAAATGGGTTAAAAAAGGATGGAAACCGATGAAAAGGGACTAAACGTGTAAATCGTGTTGTTGGATTAGTTCGGTATCATTAAATCGGTTATATTTTTATTCGGGTCATAACACATAAAAACAAGTAAAAACAAACAAAAATGGGTAAAAACGGATGGAAAACCGATGAATAAGGGACTAAACGTGTAAATCGTGTTGTTGGATTAGTTCGGTATCATTAAATCGGTTATATTTTTATTCGGGTCATAACACATAAAAACAAGTAAAAACAAACAAAAATGGGTAAAAAACGGATGGAAACCGATGAAAAGGGGACTAAACGTGTAAATCGTGTTGTTGGATTAGTTCGGTTTCATTGAATCGGTTATATTTTTATTCGGGTCATAACACATAGAAAACGTGTAAAAACAAACAAAAATGGGTAAAAACGGATGGAAACCGATGAAAAGTGACTAAACGGGTAAATTGTGTTGTTGGATTAGTTCGGGTTCATTAAATCGGTTATATTTTTATTCGGGTCATAACACATAAAAAGAAGTAAAAACAAACAAAAATAGATAAAAACGGATGGAAACCGATGAAAAAGAACTAAACGTGTAAATCGTGTTATTGGATTAGTTCGGTTACATTGAATCGGTTATATTTTTATACGGGTCATAACACATAAAAAAACGTTTAAAAACAAACAAAAATGGGTAAAAACGGATGGAAACCGATGAAAAGGGACTAAACGTGTAAATCGTGTTGTTGGAAATAGTTCGGTATCATTAAATCGGTTATATTTTTATTCGGGTCATAACACATAAAAACAAGTAAAAACAAACAAAAATGGGTAAAAACGGATGGAAACCGATGAAAAGGGACTAAACGTGTAAATCGTGTTGTTGGAATAGTTCGGTATCATTAAATCGGTTATATTTTTATTCGGGTCATAACACATAAAAAACAAGTAAAAACAAACAAAAATGGGTTAAAAACGGATGGAAACCGATGAAAAGTGACTAAACGGGTAAATTGTGTTGTTGGATTAGTTCGGGTTCATTAAATCGGTTATATTTTTATTCGGGTCATAACACATAAAAAAGAAGTAAAAGCAAACAAAAATGGGTTAAAAACGGATGGAAACCGATGAAAAAGGACTAAACGTGTAAATCGTGTTATTGGATTAGTTCGGTTACATTGAATCGGTTATATTTTTATACGGGTCATAACACATAAAAAAACGTGTAAAAACAAACAAAAATGGGTAAAAACGGATGGAAACCGATGAAAAGGGACTAAACGTGTAAATCGTGTTGTTGGAATAGTTCGGTATCATTAAATCGGTTATATTTTTATTCGGGTCATAACACATAAAAACAAGTAAAAACAAACAAAAATGGGTAAAAAACGGATGGAAACCGATGAAAAGGGACTAAACGTGTAAATCGTGTTGTTGGATTAGTTCGGTTTCATTGAATCGGTTATATTTTTATACGGGTCATAACACATAGAAAACGTGTAAAAACAAACAAAAATGGGTAAAAATGGATGGAAACCGATGAAAAAGGGACTAAACGTGTAAATCGTGTTGTTGGATTAGTTCAGTATCATTAAAATCGGTTATATTTTTATTCGGGTCATAACACATAAAAACAAACAAAAATGGGTAAAAACGGATGGGAAACCGATGAAAAGGGACTAAACGTGTAAATCGTGTTATTGGATTAGGTCGGTTACATTGAATCGGTTATATTTTTATACGAGTCATAACACATAAAAAACGTGTAAAAACAAACAAAAATGGGTAAAAACGGATGGAAACCGATGAAAAGGGATTAAACGTGTAAATCGTGTTGTTGGATTAGTTCGGTTTCATTGAATCGGTTATATTTTTATTCGGGGTCATAACACATAGAAAACGTGTAAAAACAAACAAAAATGGGTTAAAAACGGATGGAAACCGATGAAAAGTGACTAAACGGGTAAATTGTGTTGTTGGATTAGTTCGGGTTCATTAAATCGGTTATATTTTTATTCGGGTCATAACACATAAAAAGAAGTAAAAACAAACAAAAATGGGTAAAAACGGATGGAAACCGATGAAAAAGGACTAAACGTGTAAATCGTGTTATTGGATTAGTTCGGTTACATTGAATCGGTTATATTTTTATACGGGTCATAACACATAAAAAACGTGTAAAAACAAAAAAAAATGGGTAAAAACGGATGGAAACCGATGAAAAGGGACTAAACATGTAAATCGTGTTATTGGACTAGTTCGGTTACATTGAATCGGTTATATTTTTATACGGGTCATAACACATAAAAAACGTGTAAAAACAAACAAAAATGGGTAAAAACGGATGGAATCGGATGACAAGGGACTAAACGTGTAAATCGTGTTGTTGGATTAGTTCGGTTTCATTGAATCGGTTATATTTTTATTCGGGTCATAACACATAGAAAACGTGTAAAAACAAACAAAAATGGGTAACAAATGGATGGAAACCGATGAAAAGTGACTAAACGGGTAAATTGTGTTGTTGGATTAGTTCGGGTTCATTAAATCGGTTATATTTTTATTCGGGTCATAACACATAAAAAGAAGTAAAAACAAACAAAAATGGGTAAAAACGGATGGAAACCGATGAAAAAGGACTAAACGTGTAAATCGTGTTATTGGATTAGTTCGGTTACATTGAATCGGTTATATTTTTATACGGGTCATAACACATAAAAAAACGTGTAAAAACAAAAAAAAATGGGTAAAAACGGATGGAAACCGATGAAAAGGGGACTAAACGTGTAAATCGTGTTGTTGGATTAGTTGGGTATCATTAAATCGGTTATATTTTTATTCGGGTCATAACACATAAAAACAAGTAAAAACAAACAAAAATGGGTAAAAACGGATGGAAACCGATGAAAAGGGACTAAACGTGTAAATCGTGTTGTTGGATTAGTTCGGTTTCATTGAATCGGTTATATTTTTATACGGGTCATAACACATAGAAAACGTGTAAAAACAAACAAAAATGGGTAAAAAAGGATGGAAACCGATGAAAAGGGACTAAACGTGTAAATCGTGTTGTTGGATTAGTTCGGTATCATTAAATCGGTTATATTTTTATTCGGGTCATAACACATAAAAAGAAGTAAAAACAAACAAAAATAGATAAAAACGGATGGAAACCGATGAAAAAGAACTAAACGTGTAAATCGTGTTATTGGATTAGTTCGGTTACATTGAATCGGTTATATTTTTATACGGGTCATAACACATAAAAAACGTTTAAAAACAAACAAAAATGGGTAAAAACGGATGGAAACCGATGAAAAGGGACTAAACGTGTAAATCGTGTTGTTGGAATAGTTCGGTATCATTAAATCGGTTATATTTTTATTCGGGTCATAACACATAAAAACAAGTAAAAACAAACAAAAATGGGTAAAAACGGATGGAAACCGATGAAAAGGGACTAAACGTGTAAATCGTGTTGTTGGAATAGTTCGGTATCATTAAATCGGTTATATTTTTATTCGGGTCATAACACATAAAAACAAGTAAAAACAAACAAAAATGGGTAAAAACGGATGGAAACCGATGAAAAGTGACTAAACGGGTAAATTGTGTTGTTGGATTAGTTCGGGTTCATTAAATCGGTTATATTTTTATTCGGGTCATAACACATAAAAAGAAGTAAAAGCAAACAAAAATGGGTAAAAACGGATGGAAACCGATGAAAAAGGACTAAACGTGTAAATCGTGTTATTGGATTAGTTCGGTTACATTGAATCGGTTATATTTTTATACGGGTCATAACACATAAAAAACGTGTAAAAACAAACAAAAATGGGTAAAAACGGATGGAAACCGATGAAAAGGGACTAAACGTGTAAATCGTGTTGTTGGAATAGTTCGGTATCATTAAATCGGTTATATTTTTATTCGGGTCATAACACATAAAAACAAGTAAAAACAAACAAAAATGGGTAAAAACGGATGGAAACCGATGAAAAGGGACTAAACGTGTAAATCGTGTTGTTGGATTAGTTCGGTTTCATTGAATCGGTTATATTTTTATACGGGTCATAACACATAGAAAACGTGTAAAAACAAACAAAAATGGGTAAAAATGGATGGAAACCGATGAAAAGGGACTAAACGTGTAAATCGTGTTGTTGGATTAGTTCAGTATCATTAAATCGGTTATATTTTTATTCGGGTCATAACACATAAAAACAAACAAAAAATGGGTAAAAACGGATGGAAACCGATGAAAAGGGACTAAACGTGTAAATCGTGTTATTGGATTAGGTCGGTTACATTGAATCGGTTATATTTTTATACGAGTCATAACACATAAAAAACGTGTAAAAACAAACAAAAATGGGTAAAAACGGATGGAAACCGATGAAAAGGGATTAAACGTGTAAATCGTGTTGTTGGATTAGTTCGGTTTCATTGAATCGGTTATATTTTTATTCGGGTCATAACACATAGAAAACGTGTAAAAACAAACAAAAATGGGTAAAAACGGATGGAAACCGATGAAAAGTGACTAAACGGGTAAATTGTGTTGTTGGATTAGTTCGGGTTCATTAAATCGGTTATATTTTTATTCGGGTCATAACACATAAAAAGAAGTAAAAACAAACAAAAATGGGTAAAAACGGATGGAAACCGATGAAAAAGGACTAAACGTGTAAATCGTGTTATTGGATTAGTTCGGTTACATTGAATCGGTTATATTTTTATACGGGTCATAACACATAAAAAACGTGTAAAAACAAAAAAAAATGGGTAAAAACGGATGGAAACCGATGAAAAGGGACTAAACATGTAAATCGTGTTATTGGACTAGTTCGGTTACATTGAATCGGTTATATTTTTATACGGGTCATAACACATAAAAAACGTGTAAAAACAAACAAAAATGGGTAAAAACGGATGGAATCGGATGACAAGGGACTAAACGTGTAAATCGTGTTGTTGGATTAGTTCGGTTTCATTGAATCGGTTATATTTTTATTCGGGTCATAACACATAGAAAACGTGTAAAAACAAACAAAAATGGGTAAAAATGGATGGAAACCGATGAAAAGTGACTAAACGGGTAAATTGTGTTGTTGGATTAGTTCGGGTTCATTAAATCGGTTATATTTTTATTCGGGTCATAACACATAAAAAGAAGTAAAAACAAACAAAAATGGGTAAAAACGGATGGAAACCGATGAAAAAGGACTAAACGTGTAAATCGTGTTATTGGATTAGTTCGGTTACATTGAATCGGTTATATTTTTATACGGGTCATAACACATAAAAAACGTGTAAAAACAAAAAAAAAATGGGTAAAAACGGATGGAAACCGATGAAAAGGGACTAAACGTGTAAATCGTGTTGTTGGATTAGTTGGGTATCATTAAATCGGTTATATTTTTATTCGGGTCATAACACATAAAAACAAGTAAAAACAAACAAAAATGGGTAAAAACGGATGGAAACCGATGAAAAGGGACTAAACGTGTAAATCGTGTTGTTGGATTAGTTCGGTTTCATTGAATCGGTTATATTTTTATACGGGTCATAACACATAGAAAACGTGTAAAAACAAACAAAAATGGGTAAAAAAGGATGGAAACCGATGAAAAGGGACTAAACGTGTAAATCGTGTTGTTGGATTAGTTCGGTATCATTAAATCGGTTATATTTTTATTCGGGTCATAACACATAAAAACAAGTAAAAACAAACAAAAATGGGTAAAAACGGATGGAAACCGATGAAAAGGGACTAAACGTGTAAATCGTGTTGTTGGATTAGTTCGGTTTCATTGAATCGGTTATATTTTTATTCGGGTCATAACACACAGAAAACGTGTAAAAACAAACAAAAATGGGTAAAAACGGATGGAAACCGATGAAAAGTGACTAAACGGGTAAATTGTGTTGTTGGATTAGTTCGGGTTCATTAAATCGGTTATATTTTTATTCGGGTCATAACACATAAAAAGAAGTAAAAACAAACAAAAATAGGTAAAAACGGATGGAAACCGATGAAAAAGGACTAAACGTGTAAATCGTGTTATTGGATTAGTTCGTTTACATTGAATCGGTTATATTTTTATACGGGTCATAACACATAAAAAACGTTTAAAAACAAACAAAAATGGGTAAAAACGGATGGAAACCGATGAAAAGGGACTAAACGTGTAAATCGTGTTGTTGGATTAGTTCGGTATCATTAAATCGGTTATATTTTTATTCGGGTCATAACACATAAAAACAAGTAAAAACAAACAAAAATGGGTAAAAACGGATGGAAACCGATGAAAAGTGACTAAACGGGTAAATTGTGTTGTTGGATTAGTTCGGGTTCATTAAATCGGTTATATTTTTATTCGGGTCATAACACATAAAAAGAAGTAAAAGCAAACAAAAATGGGTAAAAACGGATGGAAACCGAAGAAAAAGGACTAAACGTGTAAATCGTGTTATTGGATTAGTTCGGTTACATTGAATCGATTATTTTTATACGGGTCATAACACATAAAAAACGTGTAAAAACAAACAAAAATGGGTAAAAACGGATGGAAACCGATGAAAAGGGACTAAACGTGTAAATCGTGTTGTTGGAATAGTTCGGTATCATTAAATCGGTTATATTTTTATTCGGGTCATAACTCATAAAAACAAGTAAAAACAAACAAAAATGGGTAAAAACGGATGGAAACCGATGAAAAGGGACTAAACGTGTAAATCGTTTTGTTGGATTAGTTCGGTTTCATTGAATCGGTTATATTTTTATACGGGTCATAACACATAGAAAACGTGTAAAAACAAACAAAAATGGGTAAAAATGGATGGAAACCGATGAAAAGGGACTAAACGTGTAAATCGTGTTGTTGGATTAGTTCAGTATCATTAAATCGGTTATATTTTTATTCGGGTCATAACACATAAAAACAAACAAAAATGGGTAAAAACGGATGGAAACCGATGAAAAGGGACTAAACGTGTAAATCGTGTTATTGGATTAGGTCGGTTACATTGAATCGGTTATATTTTTATACGAGTCATAACACATAAAAAACGTGTAAAAACAAACAAAAATGGGTAAAAACGGATGGAAACCGATGAAAAGGGATTAAACGTGTAAATCGTGTTGTTGGATTAGTTCGGTTTCATTGAATCGGTTATATTTTTATTCGGGTCATAACACATAGAAAACGTGTAAAAACAAAAAAAAATGGGTAAAAACGGATGGAAACCGATGAAAAGTGACTAAACGGGTAAATTGTGTTGTTGGATTAGTTCGGGTTCATTAAATCGGTTATATTTTTATTCGGGTCATAACACATAAAAAGAAGTAAAAACAAACAAAAATGGGTAAAAACGGATGGAAACCGATGAAAAAGGACTAAACGTGTAAATCGTGTTATTGGATTAGTTCGGTTACATTGAATCGGTTATATTTTTATACGGGTCATAACACATAAAAAACGTGTAAAAACAAAAAAAAATGGGTAAAAACGGATGGAAACCGATGAAAAGGGACTAAACATGTAAATCGTGTTATTGGACTAGTTCGGTTACATTGAATCGGTTATATTTTTATACGGGTCATAACACATAAAAAACGTGTAAAAACAAACAAAAATGGGTAAAAACGGATGGAATCGGATGACAAGGGACTAAACGTGTAAATCGTGTTGTTGGATTAGTTCGGTTTCATTGAATCGGTTATATTTTTATTCGGGTCATAACACATAGAAAACGTGTAAAAACAAACAAAAATGGGTAAAAATGGATGGAAACCGATGAAAAGTGACTAAACGGGTAAATTGTGTTGTTGGATTAGTTCGGGTTCATTAAATCGGTTATATTTTTATTCGGGTCATAACACATAAAAAGAAGTAAAAACAAACAAAAATGGGTAAAAACGGATGGAAACCGATGAAAAAGGACTAAACGTGTAAATCGTGTTATTGGATTAGTTCGGTTACATTGAATCGGTTATATTTTTATACGGGTCATAACACATAAAAAACGTGTAAAAACAAAAAAAAATGGGTAAAAACGGATGGAAACCGATGAAAAGGGACTAAACGTGTAAATCGTGTTGTTGGATTAGTTGGGTATCATTAAATCGGTTATATTTTTATTCGGGTCATAACACATAAAAACAAGTAAAAACAAACAAAAATGGGTAAAAACGGATGGAAACCGATGAAAAGGGACTAAACGTGTAAATCGTGTTGTTGGATTAGTTCGGTTTCATTGAATCGGTTATATTTTTATACGGGTCATAACACATAGAAAACGTGTAAAAACAAACAAAAATGGGTAAAAAAGGATGGAAACCGATGAAAAGGGACTAAACGTGTAAATCGTGTTGTTGGATTAGTTCGGTATCATTAAATCGGTTATATTTTTATTCGGGTCATAACACATAAAAACAAGTAAAAACAAACAAAAATGGGTAAAAACGGATGGAAACCGATGAAAAGGGACTAAACGTGTAAATCGTGTTGTTGGATTAGTTCGGTTTCATTGAATCGGTTATATTTTTATTCGGGTCATAACACACAGAAAACGTGTAAAAACAAACAAAAATGGGTAAAAACGGATGGAAACCGATGAAAAGTGACTAAACGGGTAAATTGTGTTGTTGGATTAGTTCGGGTTCATTAAATCTGTTATATTTTTATTCGGGTCATAACACATAAAAAGAAGTAAAAACAAACAAAAATAGGTAAAAATGGATGGAAACCGATGAAAAAGGACTAAACGTGTAAATCGTGTTATTGGATTAGTTCGTTTACATTGAATCGGTTATATTTTTATACGGGTCATAACACATAAAAAACGTTTAAAAACAAACAAAAATGGGTAAAAAACGGATGGAAACCGATGAAAAGGGACTAAACGTGTAAATCGTGTTGTTGGATTAGTTCGGTATCATTAAATCGGTTATATTTTTATTCGGGTCATAACACATAAAAACAAGTAAAAACAAACAAAAATGGGTAAAAACGGATGGAAACCGATGAAAAGTGACTAAACGGGTAAATTGTGTTGTTGGATTAGTTCGGGTTCATTAAATCGGTTATATTTTTATTCGGGTCATAACACATAAAAAGAAGTAAAAGCAAACAAAAATGGGTAAAAACGGATGGAAACCGATGAAAAAGGACTAAACGTGTAAATCGTGTTATTGGATTAGTTCGGTTACATTGAATCGGTTATATTTTTATACGGGTCATAACACATAAAAAACGTGTAAAAACAAACAAAAATGGGTAAAAACGGATGGAAACCGATGAAAAGGGACTAAACGTGTAAATCGTGTTGTTGGAATAGTTCGGTATCATTAAATCGGTTATATTTTTATTCGGGTCATAACACATAAAAACAAGTAAAAACAAACAAAAATGGGTAAAAACGGATGGAAACCGATGAAAAGGGACTAAACGTGTAAATCGTGTTGTTGGATTAGTTCGGTTTCATTGAATCGGTTATATTTTTATACGGGTCATAACACTTAGAAAACGTGTAAAAACAAACAAAAATGGGTAAAAATGGATGGAAACCGATGAAAAGGGACTAAACGTGTAAATCGTGTTGTTGGATTAGTTCAGTATCATTAAATCGGTTATATTTTTATTCGGGTCATAACACATAAAAACAAACAAAAATGGGTAAAAACGGATGGAAACCGATGAAAAGGGACTAAACGTGTAAATCGTGTTATTGGATTAGGTCGGTTACATTGAATCGGTTATATTTTTATACGAGTCATAACACATAAAAAACGTGTAAAAACAAACAAAAATGGGTAAAAACGGATGGAAACCGATGAAAAGGGATTAAACGTGTAAATCGTGTTGTTGGATTAGTTCGGTTTCATTGAATCGGTTATATTTTTATTCGGGTCATAACACATAGAAAACGTGTAAAAACAAACAAAAATGGGTAAAAACGGATGGAAACCGATGAAAAGTGACTAAACGGGTAAATTGTGTTGTTGGATTAGTTCGGGTTCATTAAATCGGTTATATTTTTATTCGGGTCATAACACATAAAAAGAAGTAAAAACAAACAAAAATGGGTAAAAACGGATGGAAACCGATGAAAAAGGACTAAACGTGTAAATCGTGTTATTGGATTAGTTCGGTTACATTGAATCGGTTATATTTTTATACGGGTCATAACACATAAAAAACGTGTAAAAACAAAAAAAAATGGGTAAAAACGGATGGAAACCGATGAAAAGGGACTAAACATGTAAATCGTGTTATTGGACTAGTTCGGTTACATTGAATCGGTTATATTTTTATACGGGTCATAACACATAAAAAACGTGTAAAAACAAACAAAAATGGGTAAAAACGGATGGAATCGGATGACAAGGGACTAAACGTGTAAATCGTGTTGTTGGATTAGTTCGGTTTCATTGAATCGGTTATATTTTTATTCGGGTCATAACACATAGAAAACGTGTAAAAACAAACAAAAATGGGTAAAAATGGATGGAAACCGATGAAAAGTGACTAAACGGGTTAATTGTGTTGTTGGATTAGTTCGGGTTCATTAAATCGGTTATATTTTTATTCGGGTCATAACACATAAAAAGAAGTAAAAACAAACAAAAATGGGTAAAAACGGATGGAAACCGATGAAAAAGGACTAAACGTGTAAATCGTGTTATTGGATTAGTTCGGTTACATTGAATCGGTTATATTTTTATACGGGTCATAACACATAA
Source organism: Artemisia argyi (assembly GCA_030686995.1). NCBI lineage: Eukaryota > Viridiplantae > Streptophyta > Magnoliopsida > Asterales > Asteraceae > Artemisia > Artemisia argyi. The sequence goes on along the minus strand of CM060704.1, from coordinate 80,349,681 downwards.
AAAACGTGTAAAAACAAAAAAAAATGGGTAAAAACGGATGGAAACCGATGAAAAGGGACTAAACGTGTAAATCGTGTTGTTGGATTAGTTGGGTATCATTAAATCGGTTATATTTTTATTCGGGTCATAACACATAAAAACAAGTAAAAACAAACAAAAATGGGTAAAAACGGATGGAAACCGATGAAAAGGGACTAAACGTGTAAATCGTGTTGTTGGATTAGTTCGGTTTCATTGAATCGGTTATATTTTTATACGGGTCATAACACATAGAAAACGTGTAAAAACAAACAAAAATGGGTAAAAAAGGATGGAAACCGATGAAAAGGGACTAAACGTGTAAATCGTGTTGTTGGATTAGTTCGGTATCATTAAATCGGTTATATTTTTATTCGGGTCATAACACATAAAAACAAGTAAAAACAAACAAAAATGGGTAAAAACGGATGGAAACTGATGAAAAGGGACTAAACGTGTAAATCGTGTTGTTGGATTAGTTCGGTTTCATTGAATCGGTTATATTTTTATTCGGGTCATAACACACAGAAAACGTGTAAAAACAAACAAAAATGGGTAAAAACGGATGGAAACCGATGAAAAGTGACTAAACGGGTAAATTGTGTTGTTGGATTAGTTCGGGTTCATTAAATCGGTTATATTTTTATTCGGGTCATAACACATAAAAAGAAGTAAAAACAAACAAAAATAGGTAAAAACGGATGGAAACCGATGAAAAAGGACTAAACGTGTAAATCGTGTTATTGGATTAGTTCGTTTACATTGAATCGGTTATATTTTTATACGGGTCATAACACATAAAAAACGTTTAAAAACAAACAAAAATGGGTAAAAACGGATGGAAACCGATGAAAAGGGACTAAACGTGTAAATCGTGTTGTTGGATTAGTTCGGTATCATTAAATCGGTTATATTTTTATTCGGGTCATAACACATAAAAACAAGTAAAAACAAACAAAAATGGGTAAAAACGGATGGAAACCGATGAAAAGTGACTAAACGGGTAAATTGTGTTGTTGGATTAGTTCGGGTTCATTAAATCGGTTATATTTTTATTCGGGTCATAACACATAAAAAGAAGTAAAAGCAAACAAAAATGGGTAAAAACGGATGGAAACCGATGAAAAAGGACTAAACGTGTAAATCGTGTTATTGGATTAGTTCGGTTACATTGAATCGGTTATATTTTTATACGGGTCATAACACATAAAAAACGTGTAAAAACAAACAAAAATGAGTAAAAACGGATGGAAACCGATGAAAAGGGACTAAACGTGTAAATCGTGTTGTTGGATTAGTTCGGTATCATTAAATCGGTTATATTTTTATTAGGGTCATAACACATAAAAACAAGTAAAAACAAACAAAAATGGGTAAAAACGGATGGAAACCGATGAAAAGGGACTAAACGTGTAAATCGTGTTGTTGGATTAGTTCGGTTTCATTGAATCGGTTATATTTTTATACGGGTCATAACACATAGAAAACGTGTAAAAACAAACAAAAATGGGTAAAAATGGATGGAAACCGATGAAAAGGGACTAAACGTGTAAATCGTGTTGTTGGATTAGTTCAGTATCATTAAATCGGTTATATTTTTATTCGGGTCATAACACATAAAAACAAACAAAAATGGGTAAAAACGGATGGAAACCGATGAAAAGGGACTAAACGTGTAAATCGTGTTATTGGATTAGGTCGGTTACATTGAATCGGTTATATTTTTATACGGGTCATAACACATAAAAAACGTGTAAAAACAAATAAAAATGGGTAAAAACGGATGGAAACCGATGAAAAGGGATTAAACGTGTAAATCGTGTTGTTGGATTAGTTCGGTTTCATTGAATCGGTTATATTTTTATTCAGGTCATAACACATAGAAAACGTGTAAAAACAAACAAAAATGGGTAAAAACGGATGGAAACCGATGAAAAGTGACTAAACGGGTAAATTGTGTTGTTGGATTAGTTCGGGTTCATTAAATCGGTTATATTTTTATTCGGGTCATAACACATAAAAAGAAGTAAAAACAAACAAAAATGGGTAAAAACGGATGGAAACCGATGAAAAAAGACTAAACGTGCAAATCGTGTTATTGGATTAATACGGTTACATTGAATCGGTTATATTTTTATACGGGTCATAACACATAAAAAACGTGTAAAAACAAACAAAAATGGGTAAAAACGGATGGAAACCGATGAAAAGGGACTAAACGTGTAAATCGTGTTGTTGGATTAGTTCGGTATCATTAAATCGGTTATATTTTTATTCGGGTCATAACACATAAAAACAAGTAAAAACAAACAAAAATGGGTAAAAACGGATGGAAACCGATGAAAAGGGACTAAACGTGTAAATCGTGTTGTTGGATTAGTTCGGTTTCATTGAATCGGTTATATTTTTATACGGGTCATAACACATAGAAAACGTGTAAAAACAAACAAAAATGGGTAAAAATGGATGGAAACCGATGAAAAGGGACTAAACGTGTAAATCGTGTTGTTGGATTAGTTCGGTATCATTAAATCGGTTATATTTTTATTCGGGTCATAACACATAAAAACAAGTAAAAACAAACAAAAATGGGTAAAAACGGATGGAAACCGATGAAAAGGGACTAAACGTGTAAATCGTGTTATTGGATTAGTTCGGTTACATTGAATCGGTTATATTTTTATACGGGTCATAACACATAAAAAACGTGTAAAAACAAACAAAAATGGGTAAAAACGGATGGAAACCGATGAAAAGGGACTAAACGTGTAAATCGTGTTGTTGGAATAGTTCGGTATCATTAAATCGGTTATATTTTTATTCGGGTCATAACACATAAAAACAAGTAAAAACAAACAAAAATGGGTAAAAACGGATGGAAACCGATGAAAAGGGACTAAACGTGTAAATCGTGTTGTTGGATTAGTTCGGTTTCATTGAATCGGTTATATTTTTATACGGGTCATAACACTTAGAAAACGTGTAAAAACAAACAAAAATGGGTAAAAATGGATGGAAACCGATGAAAAGGGACTAAACGTGTAAATCGTGTTGTTGGATTAGTTCAGTATCATTAAATCGGTTATATTTTTATTCGGGTCATAACACATAAAAACAAACAAAAATGGGTAAAAACGGATGGAAACCGATGAAAAGGGACTAAACGTGTAAATCGTGTTATTGGATTAGGTCGGTTACATTGAATCGGTTATATTTTTATACGAGTCATAACACATAAAAAACGTGTAAAAACAAACAAAAATGGGTAAAAACGGATGGAAACCGATGAAAAGGGATTAAACGTGTAAATCGTGTTGTTGGATTAGTTCGGTTTCATTGAATCGGTTATATTTTTATTCGGGTCATAACACATAGAAAACGTGTAAAAACAAACAAAAATGGGTAAAAACGGATGGAAACCGATGAAAAGTGACTAAACGGGTAAATTGTGTTGTTGGATTAGTTCGGGTTCATTAAATCGGTTATATTTTTATTCGGGTCATAACACATAAAAAGAAGTAAAAACAAACAAAAATGGGTAAAAACGGATGGAAACCGATGAAAAAGGACTAAACGTGTAAATCGTGTTATTGGATTAGTTCGGTTACATTGAATCGGTTATATTTTTATACGGGTCATAACACATAAAAAACGTGTAAAAACAAAAAAAAATGGGTAAAAACGGATGGAAACCGATGAAAAGGGACTAAACATGTAAATCGTGTTATTGGACTAGTTCGGTTACATTGAATCGGTTATATTTTTATACGGGTCATAACACATAAAAAACGTGTAAAAACAAACAAAAATGGGTAAAAACGGATGGAATCGGATGACAAGGGACTAAACGTGTAAATCGTGTTGTTGGATTAGTTCGGTTTCATTGAATCGGTTATATTTTTATTCGGGTCATAACACATAGAAAACGTGTAAAAACAAACAAAAATGGGTAAAAATGGATGGAAACCGATGAAAAGTGACTAAACGGGTAAATTGTGTTGTTGGATTAGTTCGGGTTCATTAAATCGGTTATATTTTTATTCGGGTCATAACACATAAAAAGAAGTAAAAACAAACAAAAATGGGTAAAAACGGATGGAAACCGATGAAAAAGGACTAAACGTGTAAATCGTGTTATTGGATTAGTTCGGTTACATTGAATCGGTTATATTTTTATACGGGTCATAACACATAAAAAACGTGTAAAAACAAAAAAAAATGGGTAAAAACGGATGGAAACCGATGAAAAGGGACTAAACGTGTAAATCGTGTTGTTGGATTAGTTGGGTATCATTAAATCGGTTATATTTTTATTCGGGTCATAACACATAAAAACAAGTAAAAACAAACAAAAATGGGTAAAAACGGATGGAAACCGATGAAAAGGGACTAAACGTGTAAATCGTGTTGTTGGATTAGTTCGGTTTCATTGAATCGGTTATATTTTTATACGGGTCATAACACATAGAAAACGTGTAAAAACAAACAAAAATGGGTAAAAAAGGATGGAAACCGATGAAAAGGGACTAAACGTGTAAATCGTGTTGTTGGATTAGTTCGGTATCATTAAATCGGTTATATTTTTATTCGGGTCATAACACATAAAAACAAGTAAAAACAAACAAAAATGGGTAAAAACGGATGGAAACTGATGAAAAGGGACTAAACGTGTAAATCGTGTTGTTGGATTAGTTCGGTTTCATTGAATCGGTTATATTTTTATTCGGGTCATAACACACAGAAAACGTGTAAAAACAAACAAAAATGGGTAAAAACGGATGGAAACCGATGAAAAGTGACTAAACGGGTAAATTGTGTTGTTGGATTAGTTCGGGTTCATTAAATCGGTTATATTTTTATTCGGGTTATAACACATAAAAAGAAGTAAAAACAAACAAAAATAGGTAAAAACGGATGGAAACCGATGAAAAAGGACTAAACGTGTAAATCGTGTTATTGGATTAGTTCGTTTACATTGAATCGGTTATATTTTTATACGGGTCATAACACATAAAAAACGTTTAAAAACAAACAAAAATGGGTAAAAACGGATGGAAACCGATGAAAAGGGACTAAACGTGTAAATCGTGTTGTTGGATTAGTTCGGTATCATTAAATCGGTTATATTTTTATTCGGGTCATAACACATAAAAACAAGTAAAAACAAACAAAAATGGGTAAAAACGGATGGAAACCGATGAAAAGTGACTAAACGGGTAAATTGTGTTGTTGGATTAGTTCGGGTTCATTAAATCGGTTATATTTTTATTCGGGTCATAACACATAAAAAGAAGTAAAAGCAAACAAAAATGGGTAAAAACGGATGGAAACCGATGAAAAAGGACTAAACGTGTAAATCGTGTTATTGGATTAGTTCGGTTACATTGAATCGGTTATATTTTTATACGGGTCATAACACATAAAAAACGTGTAAAAACAAACAAAAATGAGTAAAAACGGATGGAAACCGATGAAAAGGGACTAAACGTGTAAATCGTGTTGTTGGATTAGTTCGGTATCATTAAATCGGTTATATTTTTATTAGGGTCATAACACATAAAAACAAGTAAAAACAAACAAAAATGGGTAAAAACGGATGGAAACCGATGAAAAGGGACTAAACGTGTAAATCGTGTTGTTGGATTAGTTCGGTTTCATTGAATCGGTTATATTTTTATACGGGTCATAACACATAGAAAACGTGTAAAAACAAACAAAAATGGGTAAAAATGGATGGAAACCGATGAAAAGGGACTAAACGTGTAAATCGTGTTGTTGGATTAGTTCAGTATCATTAAATCGGTTATATTTTTATTCGGGTCATAACACATAAAAACAAACAAAAATGGGTAAAAACGGATGGAAACCGATGAAAAGGGACTAAACGTGTAAATCGTGTTATTGGATTAGGTCGGTTACATTGAATCGGTTATATTTTTATACGGGTCATAACACATAAAAAACGTGTAAAAACAAACAAAAATGGGTAAAAACGGATGGAAACCGATGAAAAGGGATTAAACGTGTAAATCGTGTTGTTGGATTAGTTCGGTTTCATTGAATCGGTTATATTTTTATTCAGGTCATAACACATAGAAAATGTGTAAAAACAAACAAAAATGGGTAAAAACGGATGGAAACCGATGAAAAGTGACTAAACGGGTAAATTGTGTTGTTGGATTAGTTCGGGTTCATTAAATCGGTTATATTTTTATTCGGGTCATAACACATAAAAAGAAGTAAAAACAAACAAAAATGGGTAAAAACGGATGGAAACCGATGAAAAAAGACTAAACGTGTAAATCGTGTTATTGGATTAATACGGTTACATTGAATCGGTTATATTTTTATACGGGTCATAACACATAAAAAACGTGTAAAAACAAACAAAAATGGGTAAAAACGGATGGAAACCGATGAAAAGGGACTAAACGTGTAAATCGTGTTGTTGGATTAGTTCGGTATCATTAAATCGGTTATATTTTTATTCGGGTCATAACACATAAAAACAAGTAAAAACAAACAAAAATGGGTAAAAACGGATGGAAACCGATGAAAAGGGACTAAACGTGTAAATCGTGTTGTTGGATTAGTTCGGTTTCATTGAATCGGTTATATTTTTATACGGGTCATAACACATAGAAAACGTGTAAAAACAAACAAAAATGGGTAAAAATGGATGGAAACCGATGAAAAGGGACTAAACGTGTAAATCGTGTTGTTGGATTAGTTCGGTATCATTAAATCGGTTATATTTTTATTCGGGTCATAACACATAAAAACAAGTAAAAACAAACAAAAATGGGTAAAAACGGATGGAAACCGATGAAAAGGGACTAAACGTGTAAATCGTGTTGTTGGATTAGTTCGGTTTCATTGAATCGGTTATATTTTTATTCGGGTCATAACACACAGAAAACGTGTAAAAACAAACAAAAATGGGTAAAAACGGATGGAAACCGATGAAAAGTGACTAAACGGGTAAATTGTGTTGTTGGATTAGTTCGGGTTCATTAAATCGGTTATATTTTTATTCGGGTCATAACACATAAAAAGAAGTAAAAACAAACAAAAATAGGTAAAAACGGATGGAAACCGATGAAAAAGGACTAAACGTGTAAATCGTGTTATTGGATTAGTTCGGTTACATTGAATCGGTTATATTTTTATACGGGTCATAACACATAAAAAACGTTTAAAAACAAACAAAAATGGGTAAAAACGGATGGAAACCGATGAAAAGGGACTAAACGTGTAAATCGTGTTGTTGGATTAGTTCGGTATCATTAAATCGGTTATATTTTTATTCGGGTCATAACACATAAAAACAAGTAAAAACAAACAAAAATGGGTAAAAACGGATGGAAACCGATGAAAAGTGACTAAACGGGTAAATTGTGTTGTTGGATTAGTTCGGGTTCATTAAATCGGTTATATTTTTATTCGGGTCATAACACATAAAAAGAAGTAAAAGCAAACAAAAATGGGTAAAAACGGATGGAAACCGATGAAAAGTGACTAAACGGGTAAATTGTGTTGTTGGATTAGTTCGGGTTCATTAAATCGGTTATATTTTTATTCGGGTCATAACACATAAAAAGAAGTAAAAGCAAACAAAAATGGGTAAAAACGGATGGAAACCGATGAAAAAGGACTAAACGTGTAAATCGTGTTATTGGATTATTTCGGTTACATTGAATCGGTTATATTTTTATACGGGTCATAACACATAAAAAACGTGTAAAAACAAACAAAAATGAGTAAAAACGGATGGAAACCGATGAAAAGGGACTAAACGTGTAAATCGTGTTTTTGGATTAGTTCGGTATCATTAAATCGGTTATATTTTTATTCGGGTCATAACACATAAAAACAAGTAAAAACAAACAAAAATGGGTAAAAACGGATAGAAACCGATGAAAAGGGACTAAACGTGTAAATCGGGTTGTTGGATTAGTTCGGTTTCATTGAATCGGTTATATTTTTATACGGGTCATAACACATAGAAAACGTGTAAAAACAAACAAAAATGGGTAAAAATGGATGGAAACCGATGAAAAGGGACTAAACGTGTAAATCGTGTTGTTGGATTAGTTCAGTATCATTAAATCGGTTATATTTTTATTCGGGTCATAACACATAAAAACAAACAAAAATGGGTAAAAACGGATGGAAACCGATGAAAAGGGACTAAACGTGTAAATCGTGTTATTGGATTAGGTCGGTTACATTGAATCGGTTATATTTTTATACGGGTCATAACACATAAAAAACGTGTAAAAACAAACAAAAATGGGTAAAAACGGATGGAAACCGATGAAAAGGGATTAAACGTGTAAATCGTGTTGTTGGATTAGTTCGGTTTCATTGAATCGGTTATATTTTTATTCGGGTCATAACACATAGAAAACGTGTAAAAACAAACAAAAATGGGTAAAAACGGATGGAAACCGATGAAAAATGACTAAACGGGTAAATTGTGTTGTTGGATTAGTTCGGGTTCATTAAATCGGTTATATTTTTATTCGGGTCATAACACATAAAAAGAAGTAAAAACAAACAAAAATGGGTAAAAACGGATGGAAACCGATGAAAAAGGACTAAACGTGTAAATCGTGTTATTGGATTAGTACGGTTACATTGAATCGGTTATATTTTTATACGGGTCATAACACATAAAAAACGTGTAAAAACAAACAAAAATGGGTAAAAACGGATGGAAACCGATGAAAAGGGACTAAACGTGTAAATCGTGTTATTGGACTAGTTCGGTTACATTGAATCGGTTATATTTTTATACGGGTCATAACACATAAAAAACGTGTAAAAACAAACAAAAATGGGTAAAAACGGATGGAATCGGATGACAAGGGACTAAACGTGTAAATCGTGTTGTTGGATTAGTTCGGTTTCATTGAATCGGTTATATTTTTATTCGGGTCATAACACATAGAAAACGTGTAAAAACAAACAAAAATGGGTAAAAACGGATGGAAACCGATGAAAAGTGACTAAACGGGTAAATTGTGTTTTTGGATTAGTTCGGGTTCATTAAATCGGTTATATTTTTATTCGGGTCATAACACATAAAAAGAAGTAAAAACAAACAAAAATGGGTAAAAACGGATGGAAACCGATGAAAAAGGACTAAACGTGTAAATCGTGTTATTGGATTAGTTCGGTTACATTGAATCGGTTATATTTTTATACGGGTCATAACACATAAAAAACGTGTAAAAACAAAAAAAAAAGGGTAAAAATGGATGGAAACCGATGAAAAGGGACTAAACGTGTAAATCGTGTTGTTGGATTAGTTCGGTATCATTAAATCGGTTATATTTTTATTCGGGTCATAACACATAAAAACAAGTAAAAACAAACAAAAATGGGTAAAAACGGATGGAAACCGATGAAAAGGGACTAAACGTGTAAATCGTGTTGTTGGATTAGTTCGGTTTCATTGAATCGGTTATATTTTTATACGGGTCATAACACATAGAAAACGTGTAAAAACAAACAAAAATGGGTAAAAATGGATGGAAACCGATGAAAAGGGACTAAACGTGTAAATCGTGTTGTTGGATTAGTTCGGTATCATTAAATCGGTTATATTTTTATTCGGGTCATAACACATAAAAACAAGTAAAAACAAACAAAAATGGGTAAAAACGGATGGAAACCGATGAAAAGGGACTAAACGTGTAAATCGTGTTGTTGGATTAGTTCGGTTTCATTGAATCGGTTATATTTTTATACGGGTCATAACACATAGAAAATGTGTAAAAACAAACAAAAATGGGTAAAAATGGATGGAAACCGATGAAAAGGACTAAACGTGTAAATCGTGTTGTTGGATTAGTTCGGTTTCATTAAAACGGTTTATATTTTTATTCGGGTCATAACACATAAAAAACGTGTAAAAACAAACAAAAATTTGTAAAAATGGATGGAAACGGTTGAAATGGGACTAAACGTGTAAATCGTGTTCTTAGATTAGTTTGGTTTCATTAAATCAGTTATATTTTTATTCGGGTCATAGCACATAAAAAACGTGTAAAAACAAACAAAAATGGGTAAAAACGGATGGAAACGGATGAGAAGGGACTAAACGTGTAAATCGTGTTCTTAGATTAGTTTGGTTTCATTAAATCGGTTATATTTTTATTCGGGTCATAACACATAAAAAAAAGTGTAAAAACAAACAAAAATGGGTAAAAACGGATGGAAACGGATGAAAAGGGACTAAACGTGTAAATTGTGTTCTTGGATTAGTTCGGTTTCATTAAATTGGTTATATTTTTATTCGGATCATAACACATGAAAAACAAGTAAAAACATATAAAAATGGGTAAAAACGGATGCAAATGGATGAAAAGGGACTAAACGTGTAAATCATGTTGGATTAGTTCGGTTTCATTGAATCGGTTATATTTTTATTCGGGTCATAACACATAGAAAACGTGTAAAAACAAAAAAAATTGGTAAAAACGGATGGAAACCGATGAAACGGGACTAAACGTGTAAATCGTGTTGTTGGATTAGTTCGGTTTCATTAAATCGGTTATATTTCTATTCGGGTCATAACACATAAAAAACGTGTAAAAACAAACAAAAATTTGTAAAAACGGATGGAAACGGATGAAAAGGGACTAACCATGTAAATTGTGTTCTTAGATTAGTTTGGATTCATTAAATCGGTTATATTTTTATTCGGGTTATAACATATAAAAAACGTGTAAAAACAAACAAAAATGGGTAAAACCGGATGGAAACGGATGACAAGGGACTAAACGTGTAAATCGTGTTGTTGAATTAGTTCGGTTTCATTGAATCGGTTATATATTTATTCGGGTCATAACACATAGAAAACGTGTAAAAACGAACAAAAATGGCTAAAAACGGATGGAAACCGATGAAAAGTGACTAAACGTGCAAATCGTGTTGTTGGATTAGTTCGGTTTCATTAAATCGGTTATATTTTTATTCGGATCATAACACATAAAAAATGTGTAAAAACAAACAAAAATGGGTAAAAACGGATGAAAACGGATGAAAAGGGACTAAACGTGTAAATCGTGTTCTTAGATTAGTTTGGTTTCATTAAATCGGTTTTATTTTTATTCGGGTCATAACACATAAAAAACATGTAAAAACAAACAAAAATGGGTAAAAACGGATGGAAACGGATGAAAAAGGACCAAACGTGTAAATCGTGTTGTTTGATTAGTTCGGTTTCATTAAATTGGTTATATTTTTATTCGGATCATAACACATGAAAAACATGTAAAAACAGATAAAAATGGGTAAAAACGGATGCAAATGGATGAAAAGGGACTCAACGTGTAAATTATGTTGTTGGAGTAGTTCGGTTTCATTGAATCGGTTATATTTTTATTCGGGTCATAACACATAGAAAACGTGTAAAAACAAAAAAAAAAGGGTAAAAACGGATGGAAACCCATGAAAAGGGACTAAACGTGTAAATCGTGTTGTTGGATTTGTTCGGTTTCATTAGATCGGTTATATTTTTATTCGGGTCATAACACATAAAAAACGTGTAAAAACAAACAAAAATGGGTAAAAACGGATGGAATCGGATGACAAGGGACTAAACGTGTAAATCGTGTTGTTGGATTAGTTCGGTTTCATTGAATCGGTTATATTTTTATTCGGGTCATAACACATAGAAAACGTGTAAAAACAAACAAAAATGGGTAAAAACGGATGGAAACCGATGAAAAGTGACTAAACGGGTAAATTGTGTTGTTGGATTAGTTCGGGTTCATTAAATCGGTTATATTTTTATTCGGGTCATAACACATAAAAAGAAGTAAAAACAAACAAAAATGGGTAAAAACGGATGGAAACCGATGAAAAAGGACTAAACGTGTAAATCGTGTTATTGGATTAGTTCGGTTACATTGAATCGGTTATATTTTTATACGGGTCATAACACATAAAAAACGTGTAAAAACAAACAAAAATGGGTAAAAACGGATGGAAACCGATGAAAAGGGACTAAACGTGTAAATCGTATTGTTGGATTAGTTCAGTATCATTAAATCGGTTATATTTTTATTCGGGTCATAACACATAAAAACAAGTAAAAACAAACAAAAATGGGTAAAAACGGATGGAAACCGATGAAAAAGGACAAAACGTGTAAATCGTGTTGCTGGATTAGTTCGGTATCATTAAATCGGTTATATTTTTATTCGGGTCATAACACATAAAAACAAGTAAAAACAAACAAAAATGGGTAAAAACGGATGGAAACCGATGAAAAGTGACTAAACGGGTAAATTGTGTTGTTGGATTAGTTCGGGTTCATTAAATCGGTTATATTTTTATTCGGGTCATAACACATAAAAAGAAGTAAAAACAAACAAAAATGGGTAAAAACGGATAGAAACCGATGAAAAAGGACTAAACTTGTAAATCGTGTTATTGGATTAGTTCGGTTACATTGAATCGGTTATATTTTTATACGGGTCATAACACATAAAAAACGTGTAAAAACAAACAAAAATGGGTAAAAACGGATGGAAACCGATGAAAAGGGACTAAACGTGTAAATCGTGTTGTTCTATTAGTTCGGTATCATTAAATCGGTTATATTTTTATTCGGGTCATAACACATAAAAACAAGTAAAAACAAACAAAAATGGGTTAAAACGGATGGAAACCGATGAAAAGGGACTAAACGTGTAAATCGTGTTGTTGGATTAGTTCGGTTTCATTGAATCGGTTATATTTTTATACGGGTCATAACACATAGAAAACGTGTAAAAACAAACAAAAATGGGTAAAAATGGATGGAAACCGATGAAAAGGGACTAAACGTGTAAATCGTGTTGTTGGATTAGTTCAGTATCATTAAATCGGTTATATTTTTATTCGGGTCATATCACATAAAAACAAACAAAAATGGGTAAAAACGGATGGAAACCGATGAAAAGGGACTAAACGTGTAAATCGTGTTATTGGATTAGTTCGGTTACATTGAATCGGTTATATTTTTATACGGGTCATAACACATAAAAAACGTGTAAAAACAAACAAAAATGGGTAAAAACGGATGGAAACCGATGAAAAGGGACTAAACGTGTAAATCGTGTTGTTGGATTAGTTCGGTTTCATTGAATCGGTTATATTTTTATTCGGGTCATAACACATAGAAAACGTGTAAAAACAAACAAAAATGGGTAAAAACGGATGGAAACCGATGAAAAGTGACTAAACGGGTAAATTGTGTTGTTGGATTAGTTCGGGTTCATTAAATCGGTTATATTTTTATTCGGGTCATAACACATAAAAAGAAGTAAAAACAAACAAAAATAGGTAAAAACGGATGGAAACCGATGAAAAAGGACTAAACGTGTAAATCGTGTTATTGGATTAGTTCGGTTACATTGAATCGGTTATATTTTTATACGGGTCATAACACATAAAAAACGTTTAAAAACAAACAAAAATGGGTAAAAACGGATGGAAACCGATGAAAAGGGACTAAACGTGTAAATCGTGTTGTTGGATTAGTTCGGTATCATTAAATCGGTTATATTTTTATTCGGGTCATAACACATAAAAACAAGTAAAAACAAACAAAAATGGGTAAAAACGGATGGAAACCGATGAAAAGTGACTAAACGGGTAAATTGTGTTGTTGGATTAGTTCGGGTTCATTAAATCGGTTATATTTTTATTCGGGTCATAACACATAAAAAGAAGTAAAAACAAACAAAAATGGGTAAAAACGGATGGAAACCGATGAAAAAGGACTAAACGTGTAAATCGTGTTATTGGATTAGTTCGGTTACATTGAATCGGTTATATTTTTATACGGGTCATAACACATAAAAAACGTGTAAAAACAAACAAAAATGGGTAAAAAAGGATGGAAACCGATGAAAAGGGACTAAACGTGTAAATCGTGTTGTTGGATTAGTTCGGTATCATTAAATCGGTTATATTTTTATTCGGGTCATAACACATAAAAACAAGTAAAAACAAACAAAAATGGGTAAAAATGGATGGAAACCGATGAAAAGGGACTAAACGTGTAAATCGTGTTGTTGGATTAGTTCGGTTTCATTGAATCGGTTATATTTTTATACGGGTCATAACACATAGAAAACGTGTAAAAACAAACAAAAATGGGTAAAAATGGATGGAAACCGATGAAAAGGGACTAAACGTGTAAATCGTGTTGTTGGATTAGTTCAGTATCATTAAATCAGTTATATTTTTATTCGGGTCATAACACATAAAAACAAACAAAAATGGGTAAAAACGGATGGAAACCGATGAAAAGGGACTAAACGTGTAAATCGTGTTATTGGATTAGGTCGGTTACATTGAATCGGTTATATTTTTATACGGGTCATAACACATAAAAAACGTGTAAAAACAAACAAAAATGGGTAAAAACGGATGGAAACCGATGAAAAGGGATTAAACGTGTAAATCGTGTTGTTGGATTAGTTCGGTTTCATTGAATCGGTTATATTTTTATTCAGGTCATAACACATAGAAAACGTGTAAAAACAAACAAAAATGGGTAAAAACGGATGGAAACCGATGAAAAGTGACTAAACGGGTAAATTGTGTTGTTGGATTAGTTCGGGTTCATTAAATCGGTTATATTTTTATTCGGGTCATAACACATAAAAAGAAGTAAAAACAAACAAAAATGGGTAAAAACGGATGGAAACCGATGAAAAAAGACTAAACGTGTAAATCGTGTTATTGGATTAATACGGTTACATTGAATCGGTTATATTTTTATACGGGTCATAACACATAAAAAACGTGTAAAAACAAACAAAAATGGGTAAAAACGGATGGAAACCGATGAAAAGGGACTAAACGTGTAAATCGTGTTATTGGATTAGGTCGGTTACATTGAATCGGTTATATTTTTATACGGGTCATAACACATAAAAAACGTGTAAAAACAAACAAAAATGGGTAAAAACGGATGGAAACCGATGAAAAGGGATTAAACGTGTAAATCGTGTTGTTGGATTAGTTCGGTTTCATTGAATCGGTTATATTTTTATTCGGGTCATAACACATAGAAAACGTGTAAAAACAAACAAAAATGGGTAAAAACGGATGGAAACCGATGAAAAGTGACTAAACGGGTAAATTGTGTTGTTGGATTAGTTCGGGTTCATTAAATCGGTTATATTTTTATTCGGGTCATAACACATAAAAAGAAGTAAAAGCAAACAAAAATGGGTAAAAACGGATGGAAACCGATGAAAAAGGACTAAACGTGTAAATCGTGTTATTGGATTATTTCGGTTACATTGAATCGGTTATATTTTTATACGGGTCATAACACATAAAAAACGTGTAAAAACAAACAAAAATAAGTAAAAACGGATGGAAACCGATGAAAAGGGGCTAAACGTGTAAATCGTGTTTTTGGATTAGTTCGGTATCATTAAATCGGTTATATTTTTATTCGGGTCATAACACATAAAAACAAGTAAAAACAAACAAAAATGGGTAAAAACGGATAGAAACCGATGAAAAGGGACTAAACGTGTAAATCGGGTTGTTGGATTAGTTCGGTTTCATTGAATCGGTTATATTTTTATACGGGTCATAACACATAGAAAACGTGTAAAAACAAACAAAAATGGGTAAAAATGGATGGAAACCGATGAAAAGGGACTAAACGTGTAAATCGTGTTGTTGGATTAGTTCAGTATCATTAAATCGGTTATATTTTTATTCGGGTCATAACACATAAAAACAAACAAAAATGGGTAAAAACGGATGGAAACCGATGAAAAGGGACTAAACGTGTAAATCGTGTTATTGGATTAGGTCGGTTACATTGAATCGGTTATATTTTTATACGGGTCATAACACATAAAAAACGTGTAAAAACAAACAAAAATGGGTAAAAACGGATGGAAACCGATGAAAAGGGATTAAACGTGTAAATCGTGTTGTTGGATTAGTTCGGTTTCATTGAATCGGTTATATTTTTATTCGGGTCATAACACATAGAAAACGTGTAAAAACAAACAAAAATGGGTAAAAACGGATGGAAACCGATGAAAAATGACTAAACGGGTAAATTGTGTTGTTGGATTAGTTCGGGTTCATTAAATCGGTTATATTTTTATTCGGGTCATAACACATAAAAAGAAGTAAAAACAAACAAAAATGGGTAAAAACGGATGGAAACCGATGAAAAAGGACTAAACGTGTAAATCGTGTTATTGGATTAGTACGGTTACATTGAATCGGTTATATTTTTATACGGGTCATAACACATAAAAAACGTGTAAAAACAAACAAAAATGGGTAAAAACGGATGGAAACCGATGAAAAGGGACTAAACGTGTAAATCGTGTTATTGGACTAGTTCGGTTACATTGAATCGGTTATATTTTTATACGGGTCATAACACATAAAAAACGTGTAAAAACAAACAAAAATGGGTAAAAACGGATGGAATCGGATGACAAGGGACTAAACGTGTAAATCGTGTTGTTGGATTAGTTCGGTTTCATTGAATCGGTTATATTTTTATTCGGGTCATAACACATAGAAAACGTGTAAAAACAAACAAAAATGGGTAAAAACGGATGGAAACCGATGAAAAGTGACTAAACGGGTAAATTGTGTTTTTGGATTAGTTCGGGTTCATTAAATCGGTTATATTTTTATTCGGGTCATAACACATAAAAAGAAGTAAAAACAAACAAAAATGGGTAAAAACGGATGGAAACCGATGAAAAAGGACTAAACGTGTAAATCGTGTTATTGGATTAGTTCGGTTACATTGAATCGGTTATATTTTTATACGGGTCATAACACATAAAAAACGTGTAAAAACAAAAAAAAAAGGGTAAAAACGGATGGAAACCGATGAAAAGGGACTAAACGTGTAAATCGTGTTGTTGGATTAGTTCGGTATCATTAAATCGGTTATATTTTTATTCGGGTCATAACACATAAAAACAAGTAAAAACAAACAAAAATGGGTAAAAACGGATGGAAACCGATGAAAAGGGACTAAACGTGTAAATCGTGTTGTTGGATTAGTTCGGTTTCATTGAATCGGTTATATTTTTATACGGGTCATAACACATAGAAAACGTGTAAAAACAAACAAAAATGGGTAAAAATGGATGGAAACCGATGAAAAGGGACTAAACGTGTAAATCGTGTTGTTGGATTAGTTCGGTATCATTAAATCGGTTATATTTTTATTCGGGTCATAACACATAAAAACAAGTAAAAACAAACAAAAATGGGTAAAAACGGATGGAAACCGATGAAAAGGGACTAAACGTGTAAATCGTGTTGTTGGATTAGTTCGGTTTCATTGAATCGGTTATATTTTTATACGGGTCATAACACATAGAAAATGTGTAAAAACAAACAAAAATGGGTAAAAATGGATGGAAACCGATGAAAAGGACTAAACGTGTAAATCGTGTTGTTGGATTAGTTCGGTTTCATTAAAACGGTTTATATTTTTATTCGGGTCATAACACATAAAAAACGTGTAAAAACAAACAAAAATTTGTAAAAATGGATGGAAACGGTTGAAATGGGACTAAACGTGTAAATCGTGTTCTTAGATTAGTTTGGTTTCATTAAATCAGTTATATTTTTATTCGGGTCATAGCACATAAAAAACGTGTAAAAACAAACAAAAATGGGTAAAAACGGATGGAAACGGATGAGAAGGGACTAAACGTGTAAATCGTGTTCTTAGATTAGTTTGGTTTCATTAAATCGGTTATATTTTTATTCGGGTCATAACACATAAAAAAAAGTGTAAAAACAAACAAAAATGGGTAAAAACGGATGGAAACGGATGAAAAGGGACTAAACGTGTAAATTGTGTTCTTGGATTAGTTCGGTTTCATTAAATTGGTTATATTTTTATTCGGATCATAACACATGAAAAACAAGTAAAAACATATAAAAATGGGTAAAAACGGATGCAAATGGATGAAAAGGGACTAAACGTGTAAATCATGTTGGGATTAGTTCGGTTTCATTGAATCGGTTATATTTTTATTCGGGTCATAACACATAGAAAACGTGTAAAAACAAAAAAAATTGGTAAAAACGGATGGAACCGATGAAACGGGACTAAACGTGTAAATCGTGTTGTTGGATTAGTTCGGTTTCATTAAATCGGTTATATTTCTATTCGGGTCATAACACATAAAAAACGTGTAAAAACAAACAAAAATTTGTAAAAACGGATGGAAACGGATGAAAAGGGACTAACCATGTAAATTGTGTTCTTAGATTAGTTTGGATTCATTAAATCGGTTATATTTTTATTCGGGTTATAACATATAAAAAACGTGTAAAAACAAACAAAAATGGGTAAAACCGGATGGAAACGGATGACAAGGGACTAAACGTGTAAATCGTGTTGTTGAATTAGTTCGGTTTCATTGAATCGGTTATATATTTATTCGGGTCATAACACATAGAAAACGTGTAAAAACGAACAAAATGGCTAAAAACGGATGGAAACCGATGAAAAGTGACTAAACGTGCAAATCGTGTTGTTGGATTAGTTCGGTTTCATTAAATCGGTTATATTTTTATTCGGATCATAACACATAAAAAATGTGTAAAAACAAACAAAAATGGGTAAAAACGGATGAAAACGGATGAAAAGGGACTAAACGTGTAAATCGTGTTCTTAGATTAGTTTGGTTTCATTAAATCGTTTTATTTTTATTCGGGTCATAACACATAAAAAACATGTAAAAACAAACAAAAATGGGTAAAAACGGATGGAAACGGATGAAAAAGGACCAAACGTGTAAATCGTGTTGTTTGATTAGTTCGGTTTCATTAAATTGGTTATATTTTTATCGGATCATAACACATGAAAAACATGTAAAAACAGATAAAAATGG
>CM060704.1:80040541-80330243 GCA_030686995.1 Artemisia argyi | reverse complement strand
AAACGGATGGAAACCGATGAAAAAGGACTAAACATGTAAATCGTGTTATTGGATTAGTTCGGTTACATTGAATCGGTTATATTTTTATACGGGTCATAACACATAAAAAACGTGTAAAAACAAACAAAAATGGGTAAAAACGGATGGAAACCGATGAAAAGGGACTAAACGTGTAAATCGTGTTATTGGACTAGTTCGGTTACATTGAATCGGTTATATTTTTATACGGGTCATAACACATAAAAAACGTGTAAAAACAAACAAAAATGGGTAAAAACGGATGGAATCGGATGACAAGGGACTAAACGTGTAAATCGTGTTGTTGGATTAGTTCGGTTTCATTGAATCGGTTATATTTTTATTCGGGTCATAACACATAGAAAACGTGTAAAAACAAACAAAAATGGGTAAAAACGGATGGAAACCGATGAAAAGTGACTAAACGGGTAAATTGTGTTGTTGGATTAGTTCGGGTTCATTAAATCGGTTATATTTTTATTCGGGTCATAACACATAAAAAGAAGTAAAAACAAACAAAAATGGGTAAAAACGGATGGAAACCGATGAAAAAGGACTAAACGTGTAAATCGTGTTATTGGATTAGTTCGGTTACATTGAATCGGTTATATTTTTATACGGGTCATAACACATAAAAAACGTGTAAAAACAAAAAAAAAAAAATGGGTAAAAACGGATGGAAACCGATGAAAAGGGACAAAACGTGTAAATCGTGTTGTTGGATTAGTTCGGTATCATTAAATCGGTTATATTTTTATTCGGGTCATAACACATAAAAACAAGTAAAAACAAACAAAAATGGGTAAAAATGGATGGAAACCGATGAAAAGGGACTAAACGTGTAAATCGTGTTGTTGGATTAGTTCGGTATCATTAAATCGGTTATATTTTTATTCGGGTCATAACACATAAAAACAAGTAAAAACAAACAAAAATGGGTAAAAACGGATGGAAACCGATGAAAAGGGACTAAACGTGTAAATCGTGTTGTTGGATTAGTTCGGTTTCATTGAATCGGTTATATTTTTATACGGGTCATAACACATAGAAAACGTGTAAAAACAAACAAAAATGGGTAAAAATGGATGGAAACCGATGAAAAGGGACTAAACGTGTAAATCGTGTTGTTGGATTAGTTCGGTTTCATTAAAACGGTTTATATTTTTATTCGGGTCATAACACATAAAAAACGTGTAAAAACAAACAAAAATTTGTAAAAATTGATGGAAACGGTTGAAAAGGGACTAAACGTGTAAATCGTGTTCTTAGATTAGTTTGGTTTCATTAAATCAGTTATATTTTTATTCGGGTAATATCACATAAAAAACGTGTAAAAACAAACAAAAATGGGTAAAAACGGATGGAAACGGATGAGAAGGGACTAAACGTGTAAATCGTGTTCTTAGATTAGTTTGGTTTCATTAAATCGGTTAAATTTTTATTCGGGTCATAACACATAAAAAAAAGTGTAAAAACAAACAAAAATGGGTAAAAACGGATGGAAACGGATGAAAAGGGACTAAACGTGTAAATTGTGTTCTTGGATTAGTTCGGTTTCATTAAATTGGTTATATTTTTATTCGGATCATAACACATGAAAAACAAGTAAAAACATATAAAAATGGGTAAAAACGGATGCAAATGGATGAAAAGGGACTAAACGTGTAAATCATGTTGGATTAGTTTGGTTTCATTGAATCGGTTATATTTTTATTCGGGTCATAACACATAGAAAACGTGTAAAAACAAAAAAAATTGGTAAAAAACGGATGGAAACCGATGAAACGGGACTAAACGTGTAAATCGTGTTGTTGGATTAGTTCGGTTTCATTAAATCGGTTATATTTCTATTCGGGTCATAACACATAAAAAACGTGTAAAAACAAAAAAAAATTTGTAAAAACGGATGGAAACGGATGAAAAGGGACTAACCATGTAAATTGTGTTCTTAGATTAGTTTGGATTCATTAAATCGGTTATATTTTTATTCGGGTTATAACACATAAAAAACGTGTAAAAACAAACAAAAATGGGTAAAACCGGATGGAAACGGATGAAAAGTGACTAAACGTGTAAATCGTGTTGTTGGATTAGTTCGGTTTTATTAAATCGGTTATATTTTTATTCGGATCATAACACATAAAAAATGTGTAAAAACAAACAAAAATGGGTAAAAACGGATGAAAACGGATGAAAAGGGACTAAACGTGTAAATCGTGTTCTTAGATTAGTTTGGTTTCATTAAATCGGTTTTATTTTTATTCGGGTCATAACACATAAAAAACATGTAAAAACAAACAAAAATGGGTAAAAACGGATGGAAACGGATGAAAAAGGACAAAACGTGTAAATCGTGTTGTTTGATTAGTTCGGTTTCATTAAATTGGTTATATTTTTATTCGGATCATAACACATGAAAAACATGTAAAAACAGATAAAAATGGGTAAAAACGGATGCAAATGGATGAAAAGGGACTCAACGTGTAAATTATGTTGTTGGAGTAGTTCGGTTTCATTGAATCGGTTATATTTTTATTCGGGTCATAACACATAGAAAACGTGTAAAAACAAAAAAAAAAGGGTAAAAACGGATGGATACCAATGAAAAGGGACTAAACGTGTAAATCGTGTTGTTGGATTTGTTCGGTTTCATTAGATCGGTTATATTTTTATTCGGGTCATAACACATAAAAAACGTGTAAAAACAAACAAAAATGGGTAAAAACGGATGGAATCGGATGACAAGGGACTAAACGTGTAAATCGTGTTGTTGGATTAGTTCGGTTTCATTGAATCGGTTATATTTTTATTCGGGTCATAACACATAGAAAACGTGTAAAAAACAAACAAAAATGGGTAAAAACGGATGGAAACCGATGAAAAGTGACTAAACGGGTAAATTGTGTTGTTGGATTAGTTCGGGTTCATTAAATCGGTTATATTTTTATTCGGGTCATAACACATAAAAAGAAGTAAAAACAAACAAAAATGGGTAAAAACGGATGGAAACCGATGAAAAAGGACTAAACGTGTAAATCGTGTTGTTGGATTAGTTCGGTTACATTGAATCGGTTATATTTTTATACGGGTCATAACACATAAAAAACGTGTAAAAACAAACAAAAATGGGTAAAAACGGATGGAAACCGATGAAAAGGGACTAAACGTGTAAATCGTGTTGTTGGATTAGTTCGGTATCATTAAATCGGTTATATTTTTATTCGGGTCATAACACATAAAAACAAGTAAAAACAAACAAAAATGGGTAAAAACGGATGGAAACCGATGAAAAAGGACTAAACGTGTAAATCGTGTTGTTGGATTAGTTCGGTTTCATTGAATCGGTTATATTTTTATACGGGTCATAACACATAGAAAACGTGTAAAAACAAACAAAAATGGGTAAAAATGGATGGAAACCGATGAAAAGGGACTAAACGTGTAAATCGTGTTGTTGGATTAGTTCAGTATCATTAAATCGGTTATATTTTTATTCGGGTCATAACACATAAAAACAAACAAAAATGGGTAAAAATAGATGGAAACCGTTGAAAAAGGACTAAACGTGTAAATCGTGTTGTATGATTAGTTCGGTTTCATTGAATCGGTTATATTTTTATACGGGTCATAACACATAGAAAACGTGTAAAAACAAACAAAAATGGGTAAAAATGGATGGAAACCGATGAAAAGGGACTAAACGTGTAAATCGTGTTGTTGGATTAGTTCGGTTTCATTAAAACGGTTTATATTTTTATTCGGGTCATAACACATAAAAACGTGTAAAAACAAACAAAAATTTGTAAAAACGGATGGAAACGGTTGAAAAGGGACTAAACGTGTAAATCGTGTTCTTAGATTAGTTTGGTTTCATTAAATCAGTTATATTTTTATTCGGGTAATATCACATAAAAAACGTGTAAAAACAAACAAAAATGGGTAAAAACGGATGGAAACGGATGAGAAGGGACTAAACGTGTAAATCGTGTTCTTAGATTAGTTTGGTTTCATTAAATCGGTTATATTTTTATTCGGGTCATAACACATAAAAAAAAGTGTAAAAACAAACAAAAATGGGTAAAAACGGATGGAAACGGATGAAAAGGGACTAAACGTGTAAATTGTGTTCTTGTATTAGTTCGGTTTCATTAAATTGGTTATATTTTTATTCGGATCATAACACATGAAAAACAAGTAAAAACATATAAAAATGGGTAAAAACAGATGCAAATGGATGAAAAGGGACTAAACGTGTAAATCATGTTGGATTAGTTCGGTTTCATTGAATCGGTTATATTTTTATTCGGGTCATAACACATAGAAAACGTGTAACAACAAAAAAAATTGGTTAAAACGGATGGAAACCGATGAAACGGGACTAAACGTGTAAATCGTTTTGTTGGATTAGTTCGATTTCATTAAATCGGTTATATTTCTATTCGGGTCATAACACATAAAAACGTGTAAAAACAAACAAAAATTTGTAAAAACGGATGGAAACGGATGAAAAGGGACTAACCGTGTAAATTGTGTTCTTAGATTAGTTTGGATTCATTAAATCGGTTATATTTTTATTCGGGTTATAACACATAAAAAACGTGTAAAAACAGACAAAAATGGTTAAAACCGGATGGAAACGGATGACAAGGGACTAAACGTGTAAATCGTGTTGTTGGATTAGTTCGGTTTCATTGAATCGGTTATATATTTATTCGGGTCATAACACATAGAAAATGTGTAAAAACGAACAAAAATGGCTAAAAACGGATGGAAACCGATGAAAAGTGACTAAACGTGTAAATCATGTTGTTGGATTAGTTCGGTTTCATTAAATCGGTTATATTTTTATTCGGATCATAACACATAAAAAATGTGTAAAAACAAACAAAAATGGGTAAAAACGGATGGAAACGGATGAAAAGGGACTAAACGTATAAATCGTGTTCTTAGATTAGTTGGGTTTCATTAAATCGGTTTTATTTTTATTCGGGTCATAACACATAAAAAACATGTAAAAACAAACAAAAATGGGTAAAAACGGATGGAAACGGATGAAAAGGGACTAAACGTGTAAATCGTGTTGTTGAATTAGTTCGGTTTCATTGAATCGGTTATATTTTTATTCGGGTGATAACACATAAAAAACACGAAAAAACAAACAAAAATGGGTAAAAACGAATGGAAACCGATGAAAAGGGACTAAACGTGTAAACCGTGTTGTTGGATTAGTTCGGTTTCATTGAATCGTTTATATTTATATTCGGGTCATAACACATAGAAAACGTGTAAAAACAAACAAAAATGGGTAAAAATGGATGGAAACCGGTTAAAAAGGACTAAACGTGTAAATCGTGTTGTTGGATTAGTTCGGTTTCATTAAATCGGTTATATTTTTATTCAGGTCATAACACATAAAAAACGTGTAAAAACAAACAAAAATGGGTAAAAACGGATGGAAACGGATGAAAAGGGACAAAACGTGTAAATCGTGTTCTTAGATTAGTTTGGTTTCATTAAATCGGTTATATTTTTATTCGGGTCGTAACACATAAAAAACATGTAAAAACAAACATAAATGGGTAAAAACGGTTGGAAACGGATGAAAAGGGACTAAACGTGTAAACCGTGTTGTTGGATTAGTTCGGTTTCATTAAATCTGTTATATTTTTATTCGGGTCATAACACATAAAAAACGTGTAAAAACAAACAAAAACGGGTAAAAACGGATGGAAATGGATGAAAAGGGATTAAACGTGTAAATCGTGTTGTTGGATTAGTTCGGTTTCATTAAATGGGTTATATTTTTATTCGGGTCGTAACACATAAAAAAAATGTAAAAACAAACAAAAATGGGTAGAAACGGATGGAAACGGATGAAAAGGGACTAAACGTATAAATCGTGTTGTTGGATTAGTTCGGTTTCATTGAATCGTTTATATTTATATTCGGGTCATAACACATAGAAAACGTGTAAAAACAAACAAAAATGGGTAAAAATGGATGGAAACCAGTTAAAAAGGACTAAACGTGTAAATCGTGTTGTTGGATTAGTTCGGTTTCATTAAATCGGTTATATTTTTATTCAGGTCATAACACATAAAAAACGTGTAAAAACAAACAAAAATGGGTAAAAACGGATGGAAACGGATGAAAAGGGACAAAACGTGTAAATCGTGTTCTTAGATTAGTTTGGTTTCATTAAATCGGTTATATTTTTATTCGGGTCATAACACATAAAAAACATGTAAAAACAAACATAAATGGGTAAAAACGGTTGGAAACGGATGAAAAGGGACTAAACGTGTAAACCGTGTTGTTGGATTAGTTCGGTTTCATTAAATCTGTTATATTTTTATTCGGGTCATAACACATAAAAAACGTGTAAAAACAAACAAAAACGGGTAAAAACGGATGGAAATGGATGAAAAGGGATTAAACGTGTAAATCGTGTTGTTGGATTAGTTCGGTTTCATTAAATCGGTTATATTTTTATTCGGGTTATAGCACATAAAAAACGTGAAAAACAAACAAAAATGGGTAAAAACGGATGGAAACCGAAGAAAAGGGACTAAACCTGTAAACCGTGATGTTGGATTAGTTCGGTTTCATTATATCGGTTATATTTTTATTCGGGTCATAACACATAGAAAACGTGTAAAAACAAAAAAAAATGGGTAAAAACGGATGGAAACCAATGAAAAGGGACTAAACGTGTAAATCGTGTTGTTGGATTTGTTCGGTTTCATTAGATCGGTTATATTTTTATTCGGGTCATAACACATAAAAAACGTGTAAAAACAAACAAAAATGGGTAAAAACGGATGGAATCGGATGACAAGGGACTAAACGTGTAAATCGTGTTGTTGGATTAGTTCGGTTTCATTGAATCGGTTATATTTTTATTCGGGTCATAACACATAGAAAACGTGTAAAAACAAACAAAAATGGGTAAAAACGGATGGAAACCGATGAAAAGTGACTAAACGGGTAAATTGTGTTGTTGGATTAGTTCGGGTTCATTAAATCGGTTATATTTTTATTCGGGTCATAACACATAAAAAGAAGTAAAAACAAACAAAAATGGGTAAAAACGGATGGAAACCGATGAAAAAGTACTAAACGTGTAAATCGTGTTGTTGGATTAGTTCGGTTACATTGAATCGGTTATATTTTTATACGGGTCATAACACATAAAAAACGTGTAAAAACAAACAAAAATGGGTAAAAACGGATGGAAACCGATGAAAAGGGACTAAACGTGTAAATCGTGTTGTTGGATTAGTTCGGTATCATTAAATCGGTTATATTTTTATTCGGGTCATAACACATAAAAACAAGTAAAAACAAACAAAAATGGGTAAAAACGTATGGAAACCGATGAAAAGGGACTAAACGTGTAAATCGTGTTGTTGGATTAGTTCGGTTTCATTGAATCGGTTATATTTTTATACGGGTCATAACACATAGAAAACGTGTAAAAACAAACAAAAATGGGTAAAAATGGATGGAAACCGATGAAAAGGGACTAAACGTGTAAATCATGTTGTTGGATTAGTTCAGTATCATTAAATCGGTTATATTTTTATTCGGGTCATAACACATAAAAACAAACAAAAATGGGTAAAAACGGATGGAAACCGATGAAAAGGGACTAAACGTGTAAATCGTGTTGTTGGATTAGTTCGGTTTCATTGAATCGGTTATATTTTTATACGGGTCATAACACATAGAAAACGTGTAAAAACAAACAAAAATGGGTAAAAATGGATGGAAACCGATGAAAAGGGACTAAACGTGTAAATCGTGTTGTTGGATTAGTTCGGTTTCATTAAAACGGTTTATATTTTTATTCGGGTCATAACACATAAAAAACGTGTAAAAACAAACAAAAATTTGTAAAAATGGATGGAAACGGTTGAAAAGGGACTAAACGTGTAAATCGTGTTCTTAGATTAGTTTGGTTTCATTAAATCAGTTATATTTTTATTCGGGTAATATCACATAAAAAACGTGTAAAAACAAACAAAAATGGGTAAAAACGGATGGAAACGGATGAGAAGGGACTAAACGTGTAAATCGTGTTCTTAGATTAGTTTGGTTTCATTAAATCGGTTATATTTTTATTCGGGTCATAACACATAATAAAAAGTGTAAAAATAAACAAAAATGGGTAAAAACGGATGGAAACGGATGAAAAGGGACTAAACGTGTAAATTGTGTTCTTGGATTAGTTCGGTTTCATTAAATTGGTTATATTTTTATTCGGATCATAACACATGAAAAACAAGTAAAAACATATAAAAATGGGTAAAAACGGATGCAAATGGATGAAAAGGGACTAAACGTGTAAATCATGTTGGATTAGTTCGGTTTCATTGAATCGGTTATATTTTTATTCGGGTCATAACACATAGAAAACGTGTAAAAACAAAAAAAACTGGTTAAAACGGATGGAAACCGATGAAACGGGACTAAACGTGTAAATCGTGTTGTTGGATTAGTTCGGTTTCATTAAATCGGTTATATTTCTATTCGGGTCATAACACATAAAAACGTGTAAAAACAAACAAAAATTTGTAAAAACGGATGGAAACGGATGAAAAGGGACTAACCGTGTAAATTGTGTTCTTAGATTAGTTTGGATTCATTAAATCGGTTATATTTTTATTCGGGTCATAACACATAAAAAACGTGTAAAAACAGACAAAAATGGTTAAAACCGGATGGAAACGGATGACAAGGGACTAAACGTGTAAATCGTGTTGTTGGATTAGTTCGGTTTCATTGAATCGGTTATATATTTATTCGGGTCATAACACATAGAAAACATGTAAAAACGAACAAAAATGGCTAAAAACGGATGGAAACCGATGAAAAGTGACTAAACGTGTAAATCGTGTTGTTGGATTAGTTCGGTTTCATTAAATCGGTTATATTTTTATTCGGATCATAACACATAATAAATGTGTAAAAACAAACAAAAATGGGTAAAAACGGATGGAAACGGATGAAAAGGGACTAAACGTATAAATCGTGTTCTTAGATTAGTTTGGTTTCATTAAATCGGTTTTATTTTTATTCGGTTCATAACACATAAAAAACATGTAAAAACAAACAAAAATGGGTAAAAACGGATGGAAACGGATGAAAAGGGACTAAACGTGCAAATCGTGTTGTTCGATTAGTTCGGTTTCATTAAATGGGTTATATTTTTATTCGGGTCGTAACACATAAAAAAAATGTAAAAACAAACAAAAATGGGTAAAAACGGATGGAAACGGATGAAAAGGGACTAAACGTGTAAATAGTGTTGTTGAATTAGTTCGGTTTCATTGAATCGGTTATATTTTTATTCGGGTGATAACACATAAAAAACACGAAAAAACAAACAAAAATGGGTAAAAACGAATGGAAACGGATGAAAAGGGACTAAACGTGTAAACCGTGTTGTTGGATTAGTTCGGTTTCATTGAATCGTTTATATTTATATTCGGGTCATAACACATAAAAAACGTGTAAAAACAAACAAAAATGGGTAAAAATGGATGGAAACCGGTTAAAAAGGACTAAACGTGTAAATCGTGTTGTTGGATTAGTTCGGTTTCATTAAATCGGTTATATTTTTATTCAGGTCATAACACATAAAAAACGTGTAAAAACAAACAAAAATGGGTAAAAATGGATGGAAACCGGTTAAAAAGGACTAAACGTGTAAATCGTGTTGTTGGATTAGTTCGGTTTCATTAAGTCGGTTATATTTTTATTCAGGTCATAACACATAAAAAACGTGTAAAAACAAACAAAAATGGATAAAAACGGATGGAAACGGATGAAAAGGGACAAAACGTGTAAATCGTGTTCTTAGATTAGTTTGGTTTCATTAAATCGGTTATATTTTTATTCGGGTCATAACACATAAAAAACATGTAAAAACAAACATAAATGGGTAAAAACGGTTGGAAACGGATGAAAAGGGACTAAACGTGTAAACCGTGTTGTTGGATTAGTTCGGTTTCATTAAATCTGTTATATTTTTATTCGGGTCATAACACATAAAAAACGTGTAAAAACAAACAAAAACGGGTAAAAACGGATGGAAATGGATGAAAAGGGATTAAACGTGTAAATCGTGTTGTTGGATTAGTTCGGTTTCATTAAATGGGTTATATTTTTATTCGGGTCGTAACACATAAAAAAAATGTAAAAACAAACAAAAATGGGTAGAAACGGATGGAAACGGATGAAAAGGGACTAAACGTGTAAATCGTGTTGTTGAATTAGTTCGGTTTCATTGAATCGGTTATATTTTTATTCGGGTCATAACACATAAAAAACACGAAAAAACAAACAAAAATGGGTAAAAACGAATGGAAACCGATGAAAAGGGACTAAACGTGTAAACCGTGTTGTTGGATTAGTTCGGTTTCATTAAATCGGTTATATTTTTATTCGGGTTATAGCACATAAAAAACGTGAAAAACAAACAAAAATGGGTAAAAACGGATGGAAACCGAAGAAAAGGGACTAAACGTGTAAACCGTGATGTTGGATTAGTTCGGTTTCATTATATCGGTTATATTTTTATTCGGGTCATAACACATAAAAAATGTGAACAAACTAAAAAAAATGGGTAAAAACGGATGGAAACGGATGAGAAGGGACTAAACGTGTAAATCGTGTTGTTGGATTAGTTCGGTTTCGTTAAATCGGTTATATTTTTATTCGGGGTCATAACACATAAAAAACGTGTAAAAACAAACAAAAATGGGTAAAAACGGATGGAAACGGATGACAAGGGACTAAACGTGTAAATCGTGTTGTTGGATTAGTTCGGTTTCATTGAATCGTTTATATTTTTATTCGGATCATAACACATAGAAAACGTGTAAAAACAAACAAAAATGGGTAAGAATGGATGGAAACCGATTAAAAGGGACTAAACGTGTAACTCGTGTTGTTGGATTAGTTCTGTTTCATTAAATCGGTTATATTTTTATTCGGGTCATAACACATAAAAAACGTGTAAAAACAAACAAAAATGGGTAAAAACGGATGGAAACGGATGAAAAGGGACAAAACGTGTAAATCGTGTTCTTAGATTAGTTTGGTTTCATTAAATCGGTTATATTTTTATTCGGATCATAACACATAAAAAACATGTAAAAACAAACATAAATGGGTAAAAACGGTTGGAAATGGATGAAAAGGGACTAAACGTGTAAATCGTGTTGTTAGATTAGTTCGGTTTCATTAAATTGGCTATATTTTTATTCGGGTCATAACACATAAAAAACATGTAAAAACAAACAAAAATGGGTAAAAACGGATGAAAATGGACTAAACTTGTAAATCGTGTTGTTGGATTAGTTCGGTTTCATTGAATCGGTTATATTTTTATTCGGGTCATAACACATAAAAAACACGAAAAAAAAAATGGGTCAAAATGAATTGAAACCGATGAAAAGGGACTAAACGTGTAAACCGTGTTGTTCGATTAGTTCGGTTTCGTTAAATCGGTTATATTTTTATTCGGTTCATAACACATAAAAAACGAGAAAAAAAAAACAAAAATGGGTAAAAACAGATGGAAACCGAAGAAAAGGGACTAAACGTGTAAACCGTGTTGTTGGATTAGTTCGGTTTCATTAAATCGGTTATATTTTTATTCGGGTCATAACACGTAAAAAACGTGTAAAAACAAAAAAAAATGGGTAACAACGGATGGTAATGGATGAAAAGGGATTAAACGTGTAAATCGTGTTGTTGGATTAGTTCGGTTTCATTAAATCGGTTATATTTTTATTCGGGTCATAACACATAAAAAACGTATAAAAACAAACAAAAATGGGTAAAAACGGATGGAAACGGATGAAAAGGGACTAAACGTGTAAACCGTGTTGTTGGATTAGTTCGGTTTCATTGAATCGTTTATATTTATATTCGGGTCATAACACATAGAAAACGTGTAAAAACAAACAAAAATGGGTAAAAATGGATGGAAACCGGTTAAAAAGGACTAAACGTGTAAATCGTGTTGTTGGATTAGTTCGGTTTCATTAAATCGGTTATATTTTTATTCAGGTCATAACACATAAAAAACGTGTAAAAACAAACAAAAATGGATAAAAACGGATGGAAACGGATGAAAAGGGACAAAACGTGTAAATCGTGTTCTTAGATTAGTTTGGTTTCATTAAATCGGTTATATTTTTATTCGGGTCATAACACATAAAAAACATGTAAAAACAAACATAAATGGGTAAAAACGGTTGGAAACGGATGAAAAGGGACTAAACGTGTAAACCGTGTTGTTGGATTAGTTCGGTTTCATTAAATCTGTTATATTTTTATTCGGGTCATAACACATAAAAAACGTGTAAAAACAAACAAAAACGGGTAAAAACGGATGGAAATGGATGAAAAGGGATTAAACGTGTAAATCGTGTTGTTGGATTAGTTCGGTTTCATTAAATGGGTTATATTTTTATTCGGGTCGTAACACATAAAAAAAATGTAAAAACAAACAAAAATGGGTAGAAACGGATGGAAACGGATGAAAAGGGACTAAACGTGTAAATCGTGTTGTTGAATTAGTTCGGTTTCATTGAATCGGTTATATTTTTATTCGGGTCATAACACATAAAAAACACGAAAAAACAAACAAAAATGGGTAAAAACGAATGGAAACCGATGAAAAGGGACTAAACGTGTAAACCGTGTTGTTGGATTAGTTCGGTTTCATTAAATCGGTTATATTTTTATTCGGGTTATAGCACATAAAAAACGTGAAAAACAAACAAAAATGGGTAAAAACGGATGGAAACCGAAGAAAAGGGACTAAACGTGTAAACCGTGATGTTGGATTAGTTCGGTTTCATTATATCGGTTATATTTTTATTCGGGTCATAACACATAAAAAATGTGAACAAACTAAAAAAAATGGGTAAAAACGGATGGAAACGGATGAGAAGGGACTAAACGTGTAAATCGTGTTGTTGGATTAGTTCGGTTTCGTTAAATCGGTTATATTTTTATTCGGGGTCATAACACATAAAAAACGTGTAAAAACAAACAAAAATGGGTAAAAACGGATGGAAACGGATGACAAGGGACTAAACGTGTAAATCGTGTTGTTGGATTAGTTCGGTTTCATTGAATCGTTTATATTTTTATTCGGATCATAACACATAGAAAACGTGTAAAAACAAACAAAAATGGGTAAGAATGGATGGAAACCGATTAAAAGGGACTAAACGTGTAACTCGTGTTGTTGGATTAGTTCGGTTTCATTAAATCGGTTATATTTTTATTCGGGTCATAACACATAAAAAACGTGTAAAAACAAACAAAAATGGGTAAAAACGGATGGAAACGGATGAAAAGGGACAAAACGTGTAAATCGTGTTCTTAGATTAGTTTGGTTTCATTAAATCGGTTATATTTTTATTCGGATCATAACACATAAAAAACATGTAAAAACAAACATAAATGGGTAAAAACGGTTGGAAATGGATGAAAAGGGACTAAACGTGTAAATCGTGTTGTTAGATTAGTTCGGTTTCATTAAATTGGCTATATTTTTATTCGGGTCATAACACATAAAAAACATGTAAAAACAAACAAAAATGGGTAAAAACGGATGAAAATGGACTAAACTTGTAAATCGTGTTGTTGGATTAGTTCGGTTTCATTGAATCGGTTATATTTTTATTCGGGTCATAACACATAAAAAACACGAAAAAAAAAAAAATGGGTCAAAATGAATTGAAACCGATGAAAAGGGACTAAACGTGTAAACCGTGTTGTTCGATTAGTTCGGTTTCGTTAAATCGGTTATATTTTTATTCGGTTCATAACACATAAAAAACGAGAAAAAAAAAACAAAAATGGGTAAAAACAGATGGAAACCGAAGAAAAGGGACTAAACGTGTAAACCGTGTTGTTGGATTAGTTCGGTTTCATTAAATCGGTTATATTTTTATTCGGGTCATAACACGTAAAAAACGTGTAAAAACAAAAAAAAATGGGTAACAACGGATGGAAATGGATGAAAAGGGATTAAACGTGTAAATCGTGTTGTTGGATTAGTTCGGTTTCATTAAATCGGTTATATTTTTATTCGGGTCATAACACATAAAAAACGTATAAAAACAAACAAAAATGGGTAAAAACGGATGGAAACGGATGAAAAGGGACTAAACGTGTAAACCGTGTTGTTGGATTAGTTCGGTTTCATTGAAACGTTTATATTTATATTCGGGTCATAACACATAGAAAACGTGTAAAAACAAACAAAAATGGGTAAAAATGGATGGAAACCGGTTAAAAAGGACTAAACGTGTAAATCGTGTTGTTGGATTAGTTCGGTTTCATTAAATCGGTTATATTTTTATTCAGGTCATAACACATAAAAAACGTGTAAAAACAAACAAAAATGGATAAAAACGGATGAAAAGGGACAAAACGTGTAAATCGTGTTCTTAGATTAGTTTGGTTTCATTAAATCGGTTATATTTTTATTCGGGTCATAACACATAAAAAACATGTAAAAACAAACATAAATGGGTAAAAACGGTTGGAAACGGATGAAAAGGGACTAAACGTGTAAACCGTGTTGTTGGATTAGTTCGGTTTCATTAAATCTGTTATATTTTTATTCGGGTTATAACACATAAAAAACGTGTAAAAACAAACAAAAACGTGTAAAAACGGATGGAAATGGATGAAAAAGGATTAAACGTGTAAATCGTGTTGTTGGATTAGTTAGGTTTCATTAAATGGGTTATATTTTTATTCGGGTCGTAACACATAAAAAAAATGTAAAAACAAACAAAAATGGGTAGAAACGGATGGAAACGGATGAAAAGGGACTAAACGTGTAAATCGTGTTGTTGGATTAGTTCGGTTTCATTGAATCGGTTATATTTTTATTCGGGTCATAACACATAAAAAACACGAAAAAACAAACAAAAATGGGTAAAAACGAATGGAAACCGATGAAAAGGGACTAAACGTGTAAACCGTGTGGTTGGATTAGTTCGGTTTCATTAAATCGGTTATATTTTTATTCGGGTTATAGCACATAAAAAACGTGAAAAACAAATAAAAATGGGTAAAAACGGATGGAAACCGAAGAAAAGGGACTAAACGTGTAAACCGTGATGTTGGATTAGTTCGGTTTCATTATATCGGTTATATTTTTATTCGGGTCATAACACATAAAAAATGTGAACAAACTAACAAAAATGGGTAAAAACGGATGGAAACGGATGAGAAGGGACTAAACGTGTAAATCGTGTTGTTGGATTAGTTCGGTTTCGTTAAATCGGTTATATTTTTATTCGGGGTCATAACACATAAAAAACGTGTAAAAATAAACAAAAATGGGTAAAAACGGATGGAAACGGATGACAAGGGACTAAACGTGTAAATCGTGTTGTTGGATTAGTTCGGTTTCATTGAATCGTTTATATTTTTATTCGGATCATAACACATAGAAAACGTGTAAAAACAAACAAAAATGGGTAAGAATGGATGGAAACCGATTAAAAGGGACTAAACGTGTAACTCGTGTTGTTGGATTAGTTCGGTTTCATTAAATCGGTTATATTTTTATTCGGGTCATAACACATAAAAAACGTGTAAAAACAAACAAAAATGGGTAAAAACGGATGGAAACGGATGAAAAGGGACAAAACGTGTAAATCGTGTTCTTAGATTAGTTTGGTTTCATTAAATCGGTTATATTTTTATTCGGATCATAACACATAAAAAACATGTAAAAACAAACATAAATGGGTAAAAACGGTTGGAAATGGATGAAAAGGGACTAAACGTGTAAATCGTGTTGTTAGATTAGTTCGGTTTCATTAAATTGGTTATATTTTTATTCGGGTCATAACACATAAAAAACATGTAAAAACAAACAAAAATGGGTAAAAACGGATGAAAATGAACTAAACTTGTAAATCGTGTTGTTGGATTAGTTCGGTTTCATTGAATCGGTTATATTTTTATTCGGGTCATAACACATAAAAAACACGAAAAAAAAAAAAAATGGGTCAAAATGAATTGAAACCGATGAAAAGGGACTAAACGTGTAAACCGTGTTGTTCGATTAGTTCGGTTTCGTTAAATCGGTTATATTTTTATTCGGTTCATAACACATAAAAAACGAGAAAAAAGAAAAACAAAAATGGGTAAAAACAGATGGAAACCGAAGAAAAGGGACTAAACGTGTAAACCGTGTTGTTGGATTAGTTCGGTTTCATTAAATCGGTTATATTTTTATTCGGGTCATAACACGTAAAAAATGTGTAAAAACAAACAAAAATGGGTAAAAACGGATGGAAATGGATGAAAAGGGATTAAACGTGTAAATCGTGTTGTTGGATTAGTTCGGTTTCATTAAATCGGTTATATTTTTATTCGGGTCATAACACATAAAAAACGTATAAAAACTAACAAAAATGGGTAAAAACGGATGGAAACGGATGAAAAGGGACTAAACGTGTAAATCGTGTTGTTGGATTAGTTCGGTTTCATTAAATCGGTTATATTTTTATTCGGGGTCATAACACATAAAAAAACGTGTAAAACAAACAAAAATGGGTAAAAACGGATGGAAATGGATGAAAAGGGATTAAACGTGTAAATCGTGTTGTTGGATTAGTTCGGTTTCAATAAATCGGTTATATTTTTATTCGGGTCATAACACATAAAAAACGTGTAAAAACTAACAAAAATGGGTAAAAACGAATGGAAACCGATGAAAAGGGACTAAACGTGTAAACCGTGTTGTTGAATTAGTTCGGTTTCATTAAATCGGTTATATTTTTATTCGGGGTCATAACACATAAAAAACGTGTAAAAACAAACAAAAATGGGTAAAAACGGATGAAAACCGATGAAAATAGACTAAACTTGTAAATCGTGTTGTTGTATTAGTTCGGTTTCATTAAATCGGTTATAATTTTATTCGGGTTATAACACATAAAAAACGTGAAAAACAAACAAAAATGGGTAAAAACGGATGGAAACCGAAGAAAAGGGACTAAACGTGTAAACCGTGTTGTTTGTTTTTACACGTTTTCTATGTGTTATGACCCGATTAAAAATATAAACGATTCTACGAAACCGAACTAATCTAACAACATGATTTACACGTTTAGTCCTTTTTCATCCGTTTGCATCCGTTTTTACCCATTTTTTTTTGCTTTTACTTGTTTTTTATGTGTTATGACCCGAATAAAAATATAACCGATTTAATGAAACCGAACTAATCCAACAATACGATTTACACGTTTAGTCCCTTTTCATCCGTTTCCATCCGTTTTTACCCATTTTTGTTTGTTTTTACACGTTTTTTATGTGTTATGACCCGAATAAAACTATAACCGATTTAATGAAACTTAAACTAATCTAAGAACACGATTTACACGTTTAGTCCCTTTTCATCCGTTTCATCCGTTTTTACCCATTTTTGTTTGTTTTTACACGTTTTTTATGTGTGATGACCCGAATAAAAATATAACCGATTTAATGAAACCGAACTAATCCAACAACACGATTTACATGTTTAGTCCCTTTGCATCAGTTTTCATTCGTTTTGACCCATTTTTGTTTGCTTTTTCATGTTTTTTATGTGTTATGACCCGAATAAAAATATAACCGAACTAATCCAACAACACGATTTACAAGTTTAATCCCTTTTCATCCGTTTCCACCCGTTTTTACCCATTTTTGTTTGTTTTTACATGTTTTTATGTTTTATGACCCGAATAAAAATATAACCAATTTAATGAACCGAACTAATCCAACAACACGATTTACACGTTTAGTCTCTTTTCATCCGTTTCCATCCGTTTTTACCCATTTTTGTTTGTTTTTACATGTTTTTTATGTGTTATGACCCGAATAAAAATATAACCGATATAATGAAACCAAACTAATCTAAGAACACGATTTACACGTTTAGTAGCTTTTCATCCATTTCCATCCGTTTTTACCCATTTTTGATTGTTTTTACACGTTTTTTATGTGTTATGACCCAAATAAAAATGTAACCGATTTAATGAAACCGAACTAATCCAACAACACGATTTACACGTTTAGTCCCTTTTCATCGGTTTCCATCCGTTTTTACCCATTTTTGTTTGTTTTTACACGTTTTCTATGTGTTATGACCCGAATAAAAATATAACCGATTCAATAAATCGAACTAATCCAACAACACAATTTACACGTTTAGTCCATTGTCATCCGTTTCCATCCGTTTTTACCCTTTTTTATTTGTTTTTTCACGTTTTTTATGTGTTATGACCCCGAATAAAAATATAACCGATTTAATGAAACCGAACTAATCCAACAACACGATTTACACGTTTAGTCCCTTTTCATCCGTTTCCATCCGTTTTTACCCATTTTTGTTTGCTTTTACACGTTTTCTATGTGTTATGAGCCGAATCGAAATATAACCGATTTAATGAAAACGAACTAATCCAACAACACGATTTACGCGTTTAGTCCCTTTTCATCCGTTCCATCCGTTTTTACCCATTTTTGTTTGTTTTTATACGTTTTTTATGTGTTATGACCCGAATATAAATATAACCGATTTAATGAAAACGAACTAATCCAACAACACGGTTTACACGTTTAGTCCCTTTGCATCAGTTTCCATTCGTTTTTACCCATTTTTGTTTGTTTTTTCATGTTTTTTATGTGTTATGACCCGAATAAAAATATAACCGATTCAATGAAACCGATTCAATGAAACCAAACTAATCCAACAACATGAGTTACACGTTTAGTCCCTTTTCATCCGTTTCCATCCGTTTTTACCCATTTTTGTTTGTTTTTACATGTTTTTTATGTGTTATGACCCGAATAAAAATATAACCAATTTAATGAAACAGAACTAATCCAACAACACGATTTACACGTTTAGTCCCTTTTCATCCGTTTTTACCCATTTTTGTTTGTTTTTACATGTTTTTTTTGTGTTATGACCCGAATAAAAATATAACCGATTTAATGAAACCAAACTAATGTAAGAACACGATTTACACGTTTAGTCCCTTTTCATCCGTTTCCATCCGTTTTTACCCATTTTTGTTTGTTTTTACACTTTTTTTATGTGTTATGACCCGAATAAAAATATAACCGATTTAATGAAACCGAACTAATGCAACAACACGATTTACGCGTTTAGTCCCTTTTCATCGGTTTCCATCCGTTTTTACCCATTTTTGTTTGTTTTTACACGTTTTGTATGTGTTAGACGTAAAGAAGGAGTCTAGGCAATACGATCCTTTATTTGGTGGCGTGTTGACGGCATCAGAAACTACAACGTGACGCCGTTAGAATGTTTTATCTATATATATTTTTCCAATTTTTCATTGTAAAAGGGGTGGAACATTAGGAGAACTTTGAAGAGCTTAAACCCTAGATGAATTTTATGTAAAAATAAGGGTTTCAACCCTTGTTCCATCTATGGTTAATTGAAGATAAGTTTTCCAATAATCATACGATATGTATATGTGTTGTGTGATTCTATCTTATGCTTGTCTTTCTTTTAACAGAATCTTTCCTGCTTATTAGCCCATTTCATCCTACACTTCCCAAAATTCACAAACATATTTTGTTCTAATCTCCCAAACAAACCTTATCCATCCATAAACACACAAATCTCACTCTATAAATACCTCATTCTTCAATCTCTCCATTCATCTCATCATGACCTCCCCAAACAAACCAAAACCAAAAGCCTCAAGGCTAGCAAGGATGACCGAAAAACTCATTTGGCGACGAAAAAGCCCTCGAAATAAATCCATCATAACCAATGATGTTGGAAATCAATCAACACCTCCAACTACTTACTTCCCAAACTTTACACCAAACCCACAAGGACATTCCTTTAATCCACTTTACAAACCATACAACATTGGCCAAACATCCTCATTCATACCAAACTACACATCCCAACCTTCAACCATATATAATGATCCCTACAAGTTTGATCAACCATCAAACTACACTTCTAACAATTTCAATTCCAAGTACACAACCCCAATTCATCTATATCAACATAATGATTCTCTTCACATTTCCACGAAAAAGCAAAAGTTCCGTGAAGAAATAAACCAAATCCATGATCTAAGTGATCTCCTTGCTATGCATCTTGCAAAACGCAACAAAAGGCAACCTCCATCATCACCCTATGCTAATTGCTTACCCCACTCTCTCAACTTGGATCAAGTTACAAACCACACTCATTTTTGCCCTTGTTGCATCTTCCTCCAGAAACAAATCCTCTACTTGAGTGAACATATCTCTTGGATTGAATATCTTCTCACTCGTCCTCATCCAATACCACCCTTGACACGATATAACATCATGAGGTCCACCTCTTCCACTCCATACCCTACTCCATATCCTTCTCCATCAAACAACTAAGCTTTATGCTTATGTTCCCCTCAAGCTAATAAAACACTCAACCATGGGTTTCAAGCAAGTCCAAGTGCTCTCTTTGGCAATTTAGGACTATATTGTTTCTTTTGTTTTATTGTAATCAATATGCTTCAAACATATTGAATGTTGTAATGATGTTCATTTCTATGATCATCTTATATGCTTGAATGAATCTATTTTTGTTTGCTTTATTTTTACTTTGCATATTTGTGTCTTGTTCTCTTCACATATTTTTTTGTAGCCAAGCATTCCATAGCTCGTTTCCTTGGTGCTCTCAAATGAGGGGGAGCACACATCAAGGGGGAGCTTTCTACCCGTTTATCTTCTTTTATGAAGCTTAATCGGCATAACCTTTTTGATTTTACAAAAAGGGGGAGAATAGAATATTAAACTCTAAATACTTGTCTAAAAATTAATTTTTAGATTTAATGAGTCTAAGGTTTTGTAATCATCAAAAAGGGGGAGATTGTTGACATAAATAATGCCTAAAAACATTGTTAACATTCATCGACATCTCTATGTTTTGATAATTACAAAACGTAAATTCATTAAACTAAAAATTATGACGTAAACAAGTATTTAGCGATAAATATCTCACTTTACATCCAAATCACTTAAGGTATGAATAAACAAAGTGTTTATTGCATTCTATGATCAAAGGAAATTTTTTCTCAATCACTAGACTTTTTATAAAATGTCATAAACATTTTATATCTTTTACAAAATCATTTTTGGAATTTAAAGAATATGTTTAAATCATTATAAATATATGAATTCAAATTTTTAACCAAAAATGGAAAATATAATCCAGAAAAACCTTCCCCGCAAAAAGACAAACAAGTCCAACGTTCTGGAGGTGGCGGCCCCCTTAATTCCTTAGGCGGCCCCCTTAATAATTAAGGGGACCGACCCCTAATTAAGGAGACCGGCACGCTCCAGAACAGTGTTTTTCTGTGCTATAAATATTGGTTCATTTCACACAATTTTCTCACCTTTTGCACCCCAAAACTTTCTGATCTAAATCCCCATTTCCATTTCCTATAATCCTTTGATCATATATACATTAATCTTTGTTTCAAAGTGATCCAAATCTCATTCTTTAAAGTGCAAGAGAATAATACTTCAATCCACCAAGACAAGAAGTATTACAACTTGTTGTGACCTCCACATCTAAGTTGTTAGAGCATCACTTATTATATCTATTTCTTTGTATAATTAGTTGTGAATATTTGGTAGAACATAGATTAGCAAGGTGTGTAGATAGAAAGATTTTGGAGTAGATAGTTGTGAAGTAGATAGTTGGGAAGTAGATTGTTGTGAGGAAGATAGTAGTGAAGTAGATAGTTGTGAATACAGATAGGTGTGAAGAAGTAGTGTCGTAATCAAGTTGTGACTAGGTGTGAAGAAGTTGTATAGAAGGTGTGATTAAGGTGTGACGAAGTTGTGGTGTGAATATTGGCGCGTAAGGTTTTCTCCGCAATAAGGGAGCTTGTTGACATAGTGAAGAAAACTCTCGAGTTAGGTGCTCGGGGAGTGGAGTAGGGCAAGGAAAGTGTCCTTGTAGCCGAACCACTATAAATCTCTTGTCTCGCGGTTCGATCTTTCCATCTCTCATTTATTTCTTTGCTTACATTATAATTGCTATAGTATACATATATATTGTTATTTATATTGTGCAAGACTTGAGTTCACATAATAACGAATCTACATTTTTGAAAGTAAACAAAACACATAAACAAAATTATTTCATAACAAGTTAAAAAGACGTAAAACCATTCAACCCCCCCCCCCCCTTCTAGTTTTCCACATAGTTTTAGAACCCCGTGCACGCACGAAGCTTTGGGTTTACTTTTTGTTAGATTGATTTTAGGTTAAAAATTATTCAATTTCATTTTAATATTGTTATGAAATACGATAGGAATGCCCAAACAATATCATAAACTAAATTTTATTAATAAATCAATGTCTTTTATTCTCATTATAAATTATATAAAGCACTGATAAAAATACAAAGGTAAATATTGTGGAATAATAAATTCAAAGATAATTCTCCTTAAGATAAAACATAATATAATTAATATAAAACATTGTCCCAAAACAATAAATTGAATAGAAACAAAAAGTATTTTCTGATAAAAATACATAAGCAATTCAAAATAATGACCATAAACATACAGAGATTTCAAAATTCAACATAATTATGGTGTGGGAGGTGAACAATAAGAGCATTCACAATTTCCAGGTGGACATTTGCAAGTTCCCGACCAAACAGGACAAAAACAACACTCCTCCAATATACTTCTAAGTAAATATGGATCCATTTCATCACATGGCTCACTGTATGGATGTTTTCGATTTTTTGTTTCTTTTTTCTCCGCATCAGCAATCGATACATCAGAAAAATAACCAATATCCTTTTTGTTTGCACCATCTTTTTGATCTGCATCAACAACCGATACATCAGTAAAACGACCAATATCCTTTTTATCTGCACCATCTCCCTTATCAGATTCAAATTTTTTCCTTCAACATCTTTCTTATCAGAATCAGATGGCTTTAAGTTCCATATGTTTTTGTAGTTTTTTTCCTAATTTGCTCGAGTCTGGAAAAGGAGAAATTTTGAAGATAAAACTAATGGTTTTTATTTAAAAAAAAATTAATGAAATTATCATGAAATTCAAAACATGTATTTATACCTCTTCTTCACATGAACTGTTGCAAGCATTTATTAGGCAAATACATTCATCGCTTCTCCATTCACATTGACAATACCCATAACATGTCGGGCGGTAACAAAAAAAAGAAAAAGGATCGTTTGGAAAACACCGATCACTTTGCCTCAAATCTTTAACTCGTTTTAGTTCAAAATTAACAACATCATAATTATGCATTTTCTTTGTATCATTAACTTTCAAATCACAATCATTGACAATTTCTTTTTTATATGTTACTCCATCTTCATTTTCTTTCGGTGATTCCCATAGAAAACTCTAATTATGAAAGCAATGTATCTACATGACATTGATAAAATATTAATGTAAACACAGTTTAGGATATATTATTAACAAAAAGTATATGAATCATAACAATATATATTGTTAAAAACTATATTGAGTAAACCTGTTACACTTTAAAGCGCAGTACCTAATAATGAATTATGGTCGATAACTATTTGTGTTTATATAGACATAATTTAAATTTAAAGATAGAAAAGATATTATTAAGATAACTATCTCACGTAAAATTAGGCCTTGGCCCATCGTATTATATATTAAAAATAATACGATCTGTTTTTTAATTATCGTCTACCTCATTTAGTGTGCAATCAAAACAACTATAACGGGATCACTAAAATGTTTTTTATTAGTGTGTTGCTTGTAAAGTTGGTGTTTCTAATTTACAAAAAAACTATTATAAAATCGAGCTCGTAATGGGTCTTTATGGGCTGTAAGATCATCACTTGGGCCTCCATAATGATGACGTTCTATTAAGTAGCCAAATAAGTTAACTTGAAATAGGCATTTATTTCTCTTCAACAACCAACAAATCCTTTTTATTTAAATGCCTTTTATCATCTAATTT
Organism: Artemisia argyi; assembly: GCA_030686995.1. Taxonomy (NCBI): domain Eukaryota; kingdom Viridiplantae; phylum Streptophyta; class Magnoliopsida; order Asterales; family Asteraceae; genus Artemisia; species Artemisia argyi. Next base: position 80,306,171 of record CM060704.1, on the reverse strand, counting down.
TAAATCATTCGACTCCCTATAATTCAAATCAGAAAACACACACATATGGTTATCAGAAAAATAGATAATGAGATCATTGTACAAAAATGGTGTTGACTCTGCTTTTGAATTAGTCAATTACCCAATATTGAGTTGGCCATTTTGATTATTTGATTTGTCTACTCCCACAGGTATTTTGTCTCTAATCCTTACTGATATTTTTAATCGAGGGTTGTTCGTTGGGTTGTGCAGTTCCCATTCCTCAAAAAATTTGATGAAGACATTTACAACAAAGAATCAATCTTTTTGATTTTTCCCTTTCTTCTGTTTTGTTGTAGAAGCCAAAAGGGTCAAACTCAATATCCCAAAAAATGATCCTACGTCTCGAGAGGTTGGCATGCGTGAAAAGATTGCTTTTGTTAACAGGCTCAAGTGCATGACAGAACCCACTGTTTAGAAAAGGGGCTTTGGTTTGTTGTAGAATCAGTTGTAAGAAGAAGGTAATTGTGAAAGTGGGTGATATTTTAAAGTTGTAGATTTGAAAATGATTGTGGTTTCGTAGAAGATATACTGGATTTAATTATAGGTTATGAAGATGATGTTGTGAAAGAGGTTAGGAATCAGATTTGATGAGTTTCTAATCTTATAAGAAACGTTATCTGCTTATCAAAAATTGCATGTTTATTAGAAAATACATGTATTAGAAACACATGTTCATCAGAAATCTTACGTTTAGTCTATCAGAAACTCATAACATATTTATCAGAAAGTTTATATCTAATGTATCATAAATATATTTATTTATATAGCAATGTCAAAACCAAAAATTTTAATATAAAAAAGCCATTGGCAATGTGGCTAACAGTTTGGGACACATGTTAGAAACATAATATGTTTATTATAATTGTAAGTTTTATTGCATCAGAAACGTAACGATTTGTATAGTAATAGAAACATAGCATGTTTATCCAAAAGTTTGAATTTAATGTATCAGAAACGTGTTATAGGTAACGTATAAATAATTATGATCGTGGCTATCTGTATACCTCAACTCTCAAACTTTTCATTTTTTGCATTCCTCCAATTATAATTGCACTAAGTAACTTTACTAATCGATTATTTAAAGCAACTCGAAAACGTGACATTCATACACGGAGTATAATATATCACTGAAAACAAATATTTTTTTAAGAGATTTGTATAGCATGCATAATGTTATCAGAAACTGTGTTTACGTCTAAATATCACAAGAAAATTCTCAAACAATCAAGCTACATGACATTGTTTTTAGTTATTTTAATAAAAAAAAATATCCATTTAATCGCTCTATATACAGTACAATCCTTTAATGCACAAAATGTGGTGATATAATCAAAAACTTTAGTGTGCGAATCACCTCCCTTATATTTATCCTAAATATTGCAGGAATCTAATAATGACATAGTTTGTTTCAGTCTACACGTTTTGTAGGCGGCTACTATTTTCATTTGATATGGTTGTCAGCCGTAATGACCTGACAGTCATTATTGCTTGGGTGACTAACCATGATAAAGCATGTGCAAGGGTAGATAAAATATTATAGGTTATAATACGAACATCCACATTTATATTGTGCAATAATAAATTCAAATATAATTTTCCTTAAAATAAAACATAAAAACATTGTCCCAAAACAATAGATCCCCATTCATCTACCCTTGTCATGCGCGTGGCTTATTTAATCTAAGCATCCTAAAAGCATGTATAACATTGTAATAATTAGAATATTACTCAATGAAATTTCAATGTATCTCAACAATTGCTAAAAGTTACTACTTTTATGAAGTTCAGGTACAACTTGATGATCATCCGTCATTTTAAGAACATTGTACACGTGCCTATCCATCTCGATATTATAATGAGAAATTTCAACTTTATAAGAAAACTTCCTACCCACAAACTTTTCAAAAACTTGTGGGAAAGCGTTGATGTCACCGATTTGTGTAAACATTAAAAGCAAACTTCCTACCCACAAAATTTTCAAAAACTTGTGGGAAAGTGTTGATGTCACCCCGATCTGTGTAAACATAATACTGTTAGTGATTACAAAAGTAAATGTTTAGTAGTATTGAAACACTGTAAATTATTTGCGTACATGTTTTTGTATTTCTAACAACTGTTGAGCACTCATGTTTATAAGTCTAGACACTTCTCTGTCAAACATTATGAAGACAATACCCCCACTAACATCAGCAACTCTTGCAAGTAACCTGGACCTAAAGTATTGTATTCAAATGCTAATATTTCATGAATTTACATGATTATAAATTTAATAAAGAGTAAGTAAAATAGTAATATAGTACCTAGGCACAACATTTTTTGGATAAACTTTGCAAATCTTGCACCACAAATCATTATTTATTGTGATGAAATCTGCAGGATTTGGGGCAATACCAATCGCATTTTTCATATTAGTAACTTTCCTGTTACAATCACAACAACTCATATGAAACCATGATATGTCAGTATCAAAGGATACAATAGATGCCAAAACAAAAACATCGCGCTTTTGTCAAATAAAGGAAGAAAAAAAATGTCTGTTAGTCAATATTTTTAAAAACTATAAGTTCGTATTTAAAAAAATAAACTAAGATAATAACCTTATGTAAATCAAGTACATCTTGTATAGATGTTTTAGAAAACATGTTCAAGAAATCATCAGTGAACATTTTTCTTTACTTAGAGATATTCGTGAAGATATTTTGTCTTCATCATCTTCAATTAGTAGCCTTTGTAAAAAAGAACAATATTTAGTACTGATAGCATGAAAAATAATAAATATGTTACGGTTAAACATACTAGACATATGTTTCACATACTTGTGTTTGAATTCTTCAATTCCGGACAATTTTGAGTTTATGAACAAACGGGTGGCGTGTATACCATTATGAATGCTTATATTATCTTTAAAACAAAAAAAATATTGTATTATTGAATCGGAAAATTATGTATGCACCAAATTTTGGCTTGTGTGTTAACAGTAGATAATCATCACCTCTCCAAATTTTACAACGGGCATATTGAAAAAATATAACAATGTTTGGATTGTTATAGTTACCACCATCACTAACATATTTGCCTAATTGCCACGCAAGCTGTCCGTATAAAGTGCAATACAAACGATTGCGACTGTAGAAATAACCCAACTAAAATATTAGTCCTTTTTACAATTTAAAGGTGTGGGAAAAGAATTATTTGTATATGAACAACATACTTCAAATCCATAATCTTGCAATCCAATTTCATCTTAGGATGTCCATTGATTTCCGTGTCTTCAATATCATAACATCCCGATAACAAACCTATCAAGTCTACATAAAGTAGAAAGTATTTTTTGTAAAATAAAAGAATCAAGAAGGATCTAAAATAAGTTGGAAATAAAAAATGCATACTACAAAACTTACCAATGCAGGTGTTATCTTCCACATGGTAGTTTAGTAGCTTGTCGAATTCAACAAAATGGAAACGATTATAACCAACTTTAAAACTGCTGCATTCCTTCACTTTGGTGTTTTTGTTAAAATCAATTTTGTACATATGATTCGTGTACTTAGTTTTACATTTGTACTGATGTACATTGAAATTGCATATATGTACGAAACTGGATTCGGCAAGTATTTTTCTAAAACTATTTATAAATTCAGTTGTTACAGATGCGTGTATTCTATGACCCTCCTTATAGATGCAACAAAACAACAAACACATGTGCAAATTAATTAGAACTGTTTAAAAAAACATTAATATTGTTTAACAAAAAACATACCTCCTTGTCAATCAATATAAATTCCAGGTTTCCAAACCAACTGGGTTTCCTAAAAACACGTTCCTTCTACATCCTGTCAATCTTAACACAAATGTTATGTGTTTCATTCACGAGATTCAACTGTTTTAACAATACTCAATTTTAACATGTAATTATAATTGTTAATGTAAATAACAGTAATCGTTGTTTAATAGGAGTGGGTTAACCCTTATTAAAAAAATTAATGGATGATTAGCAGCCACATTGGGCAACTATATATAGGTTATAATTTAGGGTTTCTGATAGGTCCAAGTAGGCCCAAAAGCTTCACGTCACCAAAACTTTAGAAACACACCCGGTTTCTCATATATATTATTTTTAATTCATTTTTTATACTTATATCGGTTTATGTTTGGGGAGCATTTTAAAAAACCCAAAAAACACATTTACACATGTGAGCCTTTATAATTTTTTATAAAAAATTACCACGTTAAAATAAAGAAATAAATAGAAATAAAAAAAAATTAAAAAAAATAATAGTATATTTACGATACTCTCGATACATATTGATATGAGTAGATACATTCTTTTTTCAACTAAAAAATTTTTCCAAGACCTCTTTGTAAACAATATTTGTTATTCTGTTTGAAGCTTTTCCATCTTTATCACATATGAGTACTTTTATCCCCTTCTTAGTTGTAACTCTTGAAATTGCCACGTATAGTTGCCCATGAGTGAATACAGGTTTCCGTAAGTACAGCCCTACCTCTGCCAATGACTGACCTTGACTTTTATTTATAGTCATTGCAAAACATACAGCTATTGGAAACTGTCTTCTGTTAAATTTGAAAGGGACTCGCTTGTCTGAAGGCATTAGTTGCATTCGTGGTAAATATGTTATCTTCCCTGCATGTGTTCCTGTTATGATTTTTGCTTCGATGACATGATCCGCTAATCTTGTAATCACTAAACGTGTTCCGTTACACAACTCTCTTTGCTGATCAATGTTCCTAAGTAGCATGACGGGCACACCTACTTTGAGAGTGAGGTTGTTATTCGGTAAACTTGATATTTTTTAAGCATTCAAAAGTTCAGGTGAATATTTTGACTTATCAAAGTTAGCATCTATCTCTGTTTCACAAATTGTGTCTGTGCTTAGATAAGTTTTTCTGGTCTGTTTAATTTTTTAAGCAAATGGTCATTAATCATATCAACCTCTTCATTTGTTGGAACCAGTATAGCTTTATTTTCAAAATATCCCGATTTTCCCATGTTTGTTTCGATTGTCGGATATATGGCTGATATTATTGATTCAAGAGAGTCACCTTCAAAGTTAACCAGCACATTGGAGGGAAACTCTATTTCAACTTCTCCATTATTTTCTGCTCCCACTTTACCTTCTCCAACGTTCAATAACCAATCAGCAAATTCCTTCATTTCTTTTGAATTGTTTTCATTTACCGATTTCAATCGTTGAATGATTTATAGAGGCATTGACTATTTCTTCTCTTGTTCCTTTTTGAATTACAGGCAGAATTTGTCAAAAATCACCACCAAACAATATGGTTTTGCATCCAAAAGGGTTTTTTTTTTTTTGTTTTCGCCGGTTACGATATCCCTCAAAATTCTATCAAGGGCTTCGAAAGCATGTTTATATGTCATTGGTGCTTCATCCCAAATGATCAACTTGGCTTTTATTAATAATGCACCAAGTTGGCTTTTGGGAGTGATGCTGCTAAAAGCTTGCTCTGTTATATTGATTGGGATTTTGAACCTAGAATGAGCAGTTCTACCTCTTGGTAGTAATAGAGCAGTGATACCGCTAGATGCGACATTAATTACAATGTCTCCTCTTGATCTAATTCCTGCAGATAATGCATTCCACAGAAATGTTTTCCCCGTTTCTCCATAACCATATAAAAAAAGCACCACCTTTACCACTATCTATCGTTTTTATAATTGTATCATAAACTCCACGTTATTCATTTGTCATTGATGACATTAATGAGATATGTTCCTCCACAAGAAGTTCTCTGTTTATGTTTAGTTTTTCTTGTATCAATATATTCGTCCAATCGTCTTTGTTCGTTAAATCAGGACATGACATGTAAGGAATTTCTTCTAGTTTCATCCCTCTTGTTAACAACATTTCATTTATTAGTAACAAAGCGCAGTTTTTTTCTCCTCATCAGAATTAACATGATATATATTTAAAAAATAAACAAACAATCTTAAATTTCTTTAACTAAATTAGATGTAATAAAAATATAATCATAAGACTAACCTGGTTTATTGAATTCAACTCTTCGCATAGTTTGTATATCTTCTGATAATTCAACCCAAGTTGCATCCCAAACTTTGGCTGGGCTCTCTACCGTTTTATGTACAATAAGTGTTGGGAATTAAACTAACAGTTACCACTATTAAGCATGGAGATTACAACTGCTGAAGAATGCAATAGCAGTTATTACCACCGCTAGTATGTAACACCCCCAAAATACCGCAGCGGAAGACTGTGTCATAGGGGTGCTACTTCATAATACAAAGTACAAGTTATAGAAAACGAACTCTAAATGAGACGTTTTGAAAAGTTACCATTCGATTAATGAATTCAAAGTTACAAACATGAGATTCCAAAGTATGATACATAAATGTATACAAAGTTTTGAATGGTAAATGATAAAAGCGTAAGTCTTCAGAATATGCAGCTTGACTCTAAGTTCCACGCACTAGCTATCGCCTTACTAACCTGAGATAAACATGCTAAAGTGTCAACACAATGGTTGGTGAGTTCATAGAGTTTGTCTTAAAACAGTTGAAAAAGCCTTAAAGAATGATCACACAGCAAAGGCATCGTGAATCCACTCAGTTGCAAGTCCCGCCATAAGAGACTTGTAACCTGTGTGTTCACAACCCACTGCTACAATATATAGTATGAATAAGACATGTATAAGTTCATCAAAACAATTAAGCAATTAGTAGTGAGTCTCTACTTCATCTCCGAAGACCTCACTTTTATGATGTATCCAACATTCGCAAATGTTAGGATGTATCAAAGCCAACTGGGAGCCACTTCCCAAAGAAAACTGGGAGCCACTTCCCAAAGATATAAGTTTACTGGGAGCCACTTCCCAAAGATATAAGTTTACTGGGAGCCACTTCCCAAAGATATAAGTTTACTGGGAGCCACTTCCCAAAGATAAAAGACAGTCATGTATGTATGAAATCAAATATAATGCCATCAAGTATAAGACAATCAAGTATAAAACAATCAAGTATAAATGTTTTGAGTATTTGTACAAGTAAGCAAGTAGTTGAGCATGTATCCCCCCCAAGAGTTAAAACAAGTACGAAAAGAGTAGGGGCTATGACTCACCTTAAGCTTATGTAATGAGAAATGAAAGTGGTAGTCGAATCGCGAAAGTCTCTAAGAGCAGCCTATAATAGAACGTTGCGACTTAGGTTTGGAGTAACGTCTAAGAATACGAAGAATTGCCTATATATGTCTTGCATATAGTTCATGATGTAGTACTTAGTATATAGTGTAAGTCTTTGAATATAAGTCGTTTATGAAACATGTATAGTTTGTACATCTCTTACTACCGTTCGGGCCGACATAATTCAGAAGTCATGGAGTAAACGTTCGAGGAGCCAGGACACTTTAATTCGTAAATCCACAACTCATCTCGATGGCTTACTTAATGAACTCCTCACATGAGGCTCCCTACTATTGTAGTATTTGATAACATATATATATATATATATATATATATATATATATATATATATATATATATATATATATATATATATATATATATATATATAAGTTTTTGATTCGAAATGTTACATGGTCTTTAGCCGTGGCTTTGCCGTGACCTTGGTCATTGTTACCATGGTCTTGAGACTCAACCTTGGCTTTAGCCATGGTTGTGGTCTCGGCTTTAGGTCATTAGACCTCTTGGTCTTAGTAAATCATAACTATAATATAGTGACTTTGGTCTAAAAATGGGCTGTTAAGAATTTGAAGAAATTATCACTCGGAAAGCGTTTTCAGGGCTCGAGCTTCTTTGTACCTGAACGAAAACGTCGTTCCGGACAACTTTCGTGTTTTAACTTTTTGATGAATCGGACCAGAAGTGGGACTTTCAAAATCAAAATTTGATCAGAATGCTATTTAGGCAGTTTTGCCGTTTTGGTTTCGCTAACTTCAAATGGTCATAACTTTTGACTCGTGTACTCGTTTTGGGTGATTCAAATTGCTATGTTTTCCTTGTTAAGTCCTCTTTAACAGTAAGTAAGTGTCAAATATCAAAGTTATACTATTTTGGTCGTGGTTTTTCATAAAAATCACTAGTTTGCTTGTTTACTTGTCATAAGTTAACATATGTATACCAATACTTGTTTTATCCATTTTTAAACATCATGAACACAATACAAAGACCATATATAGCATGAAAGAAACATAATAAGCATGAAAATGATATTGAGCAAGAAAGTGTAATAGGGTTTGCTTACAACTTTTGGCTTTCTAAAGAAAGGAAGTCAAGTATAGAACTAGGACACTAAACCTAAGCTTGTAAACCCTTCACCATAACTCTTGTAACCCTTGCTAGCCTTGATCTAAGCCTTGTGAAAACCATTTAACTTCAGCCCTAGTAACCTTGTGTAGCTCCTAATTCAACCATGGAATCACCAAACAAACTTAAGAACTAGGTAGAGAATACTAAGACCTTGAACTTTGTAGTGTAACTTGTATATTGAAGATCAAAGGATCATGGTGCTAGGTATAATAGATGTGGCGTTTTTATTTATGAAGAAAGGATGGAATGAGCTCTCTATTTATAGCAAGAATGAGGAGGTTAGGAAGGTGGCTAGGAAAGTTACATAACTTGGTGACAAAGTTGTAATTAAATCTTGATCTAATGGCTAAAGTCATAAGATCATGCCACAAGTGTGAATGCCCCCCCCCCCCCTAGTGGCGGTTCATGAACTTGGAGAACAAGGTGTGGACTTTTGATGATATTATCCTAAGTATGTAGCTAGTTTTGGACCCGTAAATTGCTAACCGTAAGTTATTAAGTCACGAAACGTAAAACCGGGTATCCTAAAAATATGAAACTTGAAAGTATGGTCAAACATGTCAATATACTCTATAATAAAATATAAAATGAGTGGTAGGTTCTATTGGGTGCTAAAACCCTGCTAAAAACTGGAAACACGGGTCTAAAACACGTAATTCGCGCAAAACGCTGAACTGGAAAACGTAAAATTCCGAAACTTTTGGAATTGTCCTAAAATGAGAGAAAATCATATTTCTATTGTTTATAATGTTTTATGGACATATCGGGATGCTGGAATGACGTTTAAACCTAAAAGTAAATCTCGGACACGGCTTTGTGATTTTTGCAGAAATGATCCGACGAGCGTCAAACTCTCGGATTATCGTTAAAATAGTTTAACTTACGAGAATATGAAATAAAAATTTCTGAGATGAATAGTGAAAAGTGAATAATAAAAAGTGAATAGTAAAATTTTCGGGAATAAAAGTTAACCTGAAATTGCGAATTGTTACATAGTACATATTATTACCACTGCTGCAGGATAATTGTTAGGAAACGTGTGTATAGATAAGTATAGAAAAGATCTTGGAAATATTCTATAATTCTATGCTTATACTTATCTTGTACAGGACTCCTTGTGTCCTATAAAAGGAGGTCCTAGGTTTAGGGTTATGCACGTATCAATTCATAGAGCTTCAAGTTGTAAACCTAGTGATATTCTAGATCACTCGTATTATTATCATTAATAATATTGGAGCTAATAGTTTGGTTAATCGTTCTGTGTTCATACAACTTTGTTCATTCATATACAACTCACAATCAAACTTACATACAAACCTTCTAAGTATTAGCAAGTAGATTCCGCATACTTGTTAGAATCATTCAAAGTATCATTATAACATAAGTCGTGTGTTTAGATCTATCAAGTGGTATCAGAGACAGGTTTCTGATACTTTGAGTTAGAAGATCCGTGATGAGTGCTCAAACACACATCATTTTTGGTCAATCTGAACTGCAAAAACATTCAAAAACACTCAGAAATGCATCAAAATACTGAAAATATTCCAAAATTGTGTTTCAGATGCAAAATGAGTAAAAACAGATGAAAAATGAACAAAGTTTGCAAAATTAGCAGTTTCAGTCCCCCAACTTTAGCACATACGACTCACAGCCACATCAGTTTTACTGTTGTGATTACTGTGGAGGTCCACACTTCAGTTCCGATTGTCAAACAAGGAATCCATTTCCTTGTAACAATTTTGACACATCGTATCATGACGAACCTCCACCTCAGCCAATTCCTCAAAGTCTTCTCCTTGATCTTTTGGATTTAGTGAAAGATTTGAAAGGAATTAAACATACCCCAGATAATCCAAAACAAAAATCGATGGAAGAATTGTTAGCTGAAGAACAGGCTGCTAAAATAAATTCCCAAGATGCCATTGAGAGATCTATTAGGGAATCAATTGCAAAAGAAAAAGCAGCCAGACCTAGCTCTCGATTCCGTTTCATTCCTGATGACAGTGATGATGAAGATACCCATGATATTCTTGAATTTTATAAAGAATCATCAAATTCATCAGATAAAATTCCATCAGTTGAGATTTCATCTCAACCTACTGTTATCACACCCGAGGTTCCCACTCACTCTCTGAGCATGGGGGACGAGCATCTTGACATTGTTCCTGAAAAGGAATCGGACGAATTCATAAAGTCTAGTGTTGAGGACCTTGTCCCAATCCCAAGAGAGTCACAGGGAATTCTTGATCATTTGTGTGATATCCCTCCTCCTCTTATCTTCCCAACTGATCACGTTGAGATGTTCTCCAATTCTACTGATAACGATTCGTTATCTTGTGGAGACATCGTTTTTATGGAAGAATTACCTTCTGAGCTAGTCAGCTTAGAAGAAGAGAATGATGAGATTGACACTGAAATCAAGGATGAAGCACTTCGTGCAACATTATTGAATGTTAATCTCCTCATTTCTAAAATCGAGGCTTTCAAAGAGAAACCTATTTCATCTCCTATCCCCATTAAGGATAGTGACATCTTTTCCGATGTTTCTATACCGGAATTTGAAGCCTTCACTTTTGATCATATGGGAGAGAAGATTAGTGGCAGTACCACTTCTCATTCTCAAATTTCTCTCCCCGTGTATGATTCATTCACCTTTGAGGAGTTCTCCCGTGAACTCACTCATATCATATCTCCACCGGAGTATGATAACTTTTACTTTGATCTAGACAAAGATGATCTTTGTGTTCCGGAGGGAAATATTCTCAACCTTGATAATTTGCTTGATAACAAAATCCCAACCCTCCCTCCCATAATATGTCTAGATCATATGAGCTTCAATGATGAGATTCATGATATACCAATTATGAATTCTCTTTCTAATGATGATGAGTCAATCTTGATTGTTATCAAGATTTTCCTTCCATTCTTCACCTACCGGGTGTCTTCTCCTGTTCTTCACTCCTTCGGGAATGAAGACATTATCTTTGACCCCGGCATCACCGCTTATAGTTTATACTATTTAAAGCCGGGAATATATCTCATCGGTGTGGAACTTTCACGTGCTTCAAATGTTTGTCCAAACATCTTGAATGAAAGTCCGATGGAGATTGTCTCTTCTACATTTTGCTTCCCCGAGAACAAATGAACTCAGGGTCGAGTCAAGCTAGCGACTCGGTAAACAAAAACAGTAGCATGTATATGGGGTTTTCACCCTAAGTGTGGGGGAGTACCCCTGCTGTTGTTACCATGTATATTTATAAATAAATAAAATAAAGTGAAAAATGGTATTTCCACATTTAGCTTGTAATATTGCCCTTTTACGTTCAAAGAGTCGGCATAATAGCCGGGACTTTGAATATTGAGGATAATATTCAATTCTAAGTGTGTGGGGGGGGGGGGGGGGAATTCTAGCGAATTTGATCACATTTTACCTTCTAGTACCCCCGTTTTTGGCCAAAATTTTAAAATTTTATCACTTTATTTCAAAAAAATTTGTGGTTATCAGTCCACCATGTCTAAACGACAAAGGGATTGGCTAATCCAGGAGCAAACGGCTCTTGGTAAAGATATATCAAATCCGTTGATGGCTGACAATTTGCCCAAAATTGTATGGTATTTGACTCACCATATCCTAAAAAGTAAAGAGTTGGCTAGCCCGCAAGATTATGGCTTGTGGTAAAGGCAGTGGAAAACCATAATTGGTAATCAACTCACCAAGATGTTGACTGTGTCCATCAAGAGTTGGCTAGTCCAGAAGCAAACGGCTTCTGGTAAAGACAAATCAAAACCGTTGACAGCTGGTGGTTTACTCAAAATCACATGGTTATCAGTGTACCATAGTTCTTACTTGAACTGAAATATTTGGCTACTCCAGAAGTAATGGCTTTTGGTAAAGAGATTCAAATCCATTAAGTTTTCTCAAAAGATTGCTAGGGACTAGCAATAGTTTAGTGTGGGGATTGATGAGTGCTCAAACACTCATCATTTTTGGTCAATCTGAACTGCAAAAACATTCAAAAACACTCAGAAATGCATCAAAATACTAAAAATATTCCAAAATTGTGTTTCAGATGCAAAATGAGTAAACACATATGAAAAACGAACAAAGTTTGCAAAATTGGCAGTTTCAGTCCCCCAACTTTCAAAATTTGGCAAAAATAATCCCTGAGCACTTATTTTAAAAGAAAAGTCACCAAATGTCCTTTTGAAATCATAAGTTGTCATATTTAGTCCTTTGGTGAAAAATTTCAAAAGTTTTGAGAAATTTGCAATTTAGTCCTTAGAGTTTCACTTTTGGCAGATTTGGCTCCTGGTGGGATATTTTTGGAAGAAAAATGATTTTTGATCCTTGGAAACTCAAAGGTTATCACAAATAGCCTTTTGATGAAAAGTTTGAGGAAAATGCAAGTTTAGTCCTTGGACTTTCAAAAATGATAATTTTGGTCCCTAGGTTTTAAATATTGGAAAATTACTTTTATGGTCCATGAATTATTGGAGATTGGCAAGAATGACTCTTGTAAGTACTTTGGGAAGTTACAAATTCAGTCCCTTGAAATTCAGGAATTACATTTATGGTCCTTGTGAAATAAGACAAATCAAATGGACCTTTTAAATATCATAAATCCAAGCCTGATCCACTAGTCCACCAACTAAACCCCAAGCCCACTAATACCCGGCCCAACTTCCAAAACGTTTAATAATACCACCCTTTCCCAGTCAACCCACGGTCAAACCCTCAACACAACCCATTGTTCACCATCCTCCTCACCGTATTTCCCTCCCCCTGCTCCCCCTCCTACCATTTAATTATCCTCACCTTCCTACCTTTCCTGTCCCCTATAATCCTCCCCCTCATTAAATACCTCACCTACACTTCACCAAACCTACAAAAACTGCCTAAACTCCAATTCCCGCCAAAAACCAATTTGAACGGCTCAGATTAATTGAAGCCATCTAAGGGTCAGGAATGAAGTGGGAAAGATGGTGGAATGCTCCAGGGTCTATAAAAGTCAAGCAATAAGAAGAAAGAGAAATTATTAGAGTAGTGTAGTTGTAGCTTAGTATAGAAATGTCGATTTAGTTAATTTTTAACTTCTCAGTGATCATTTAGCTTCCAAGTTGTAATGTTGATGTTTTAAGTATAATAGAAACAATTCTCAATCATCAATTCAAGTATTGCAAGCATAATTTGGTTTTCACTTCATTTTGCTCAAAAATCTCACTTTAGCTTTGTTGTAATAAAAGCTGTTGTTTACTGGTTGTTTGAGTTCACTTAAGTCAATAAGGAGTTTTTATAAGCTTCTTGATTAATTTAGCTTATTCTAAATCATTTTTGATAAAAATACTCAAAATTCCAATTAAATAGAAAGAAAATAAAAAATTCAGTGTAGAAAGTGAAGAGAGCTTGGGGCATGGTTTATAATGGATTTCCATGGTATTAGTACCTCAAGGGAGGTGTTAGGATAGTGTGGTCCTTGGTTCATTGCTCTATGCTCAGGTTCCATTTTGTAAGTTTTAATTCCAGTTTATACTTTCTACTGTGCAATTGCTTATTTCCTTCTTATTAATGGTTCTGTTTACTTAGTTAGTGTATTTAAGTCATATTAGTGTTTAAAATTGGGTTGTTGCTTGTTAAGAACCCATTGTGCTTATAACTCTCATTTTTATTTGATATTTTAGTATTCTTCTTAATTCTAGGTAATTGTTGTTATTTTTGATGTTTATGTGTTCACTTCAGCTTAGTATACCATTATATGTGCTTATGTTTCAGCTTTATGGCCTAAATCACCCTTATGCTTTATAAATCATACAAATAGTTTACATAAGGGGGTGTTTGGTTCAGTGGAATTCACCACTGAGCTCTGTGTTTCAGTTGTTGGTTGTAGTGTAAAATTATTACATTAGGTCATATTAACTCAGGAAAACCATATTATACAGTGGTCCTTTGTGTTATAGTCAAAATCTCATTGGATCTCTTGTTCTCAACCCACTGTTAGGATATTTGGTTCAGGCTTGCATCATTTCATTTCATAAGTTGTTAATTTAGCTTAAGTCAGTTACATTATAGCTTTTTATATCATATTTAGTCATTTTGGATCAATAGAAATCCAATTTAGTCAAAATTCCATGTTTCTCAAAAAGTTAAAATTACCCATTTGACAAAAATCTCAAAAATGGTGGGAATTGTTTATAATTTTGTGTTGGGATTCAAACCTTGTGCCTTTCAGAAGTTGTAGTCCCCCACATTAGCTTTAGGAATCAGGTCTCATTACATTTTTGTGATTTTTTTGTGGGCCCTATAGCCTCTCAAACACAGCTGCAGGGCTGTCTCACCACTGCTGCATCAGCAGCACCTCCCTCACTATCCCAACTTGCAGAGGTCCCACTGGACTTCAATGTGGGCCCCACACTTCCCCCTTGGTTCTTTGTGCTCACAACCTGGCCCTCTCTCCATTCCAACCAAGCTCTTGAGCTTAATCACCCTTGTAGGCCCCCTAGACAGCACCAAACCTTGTCCCAAAGCTGTGCAGCCTTAAGGATTTGGAATAGCTTATTCTTGCTTATTGGCTTATTCAGGGACATTAGCTTTTTATTTTAGCATCATTCATGACTAATAAACTTGTTTGCACTTAGATTTACCTTTGTGGACCCCACAGAGGCTCATTCATAGCCTTAGTCAACAAAAGTCAACTATATAAGCTTTTAGTGTCCATTTTGCTTATTTTTAAGCTAGAAAAAAGTTGTCTTCACAAAAGTTTCATATTTTTAGTATTTAAATATATTTCTGAAAGAAAAACCAGAAAAAACCAAATTAATTTCAAGTGATAGTTACTATTTAATTTAATTTAGCTTTTTAATTTTTCTTTTCAGCTTATTTATAAGCACCTTTGCATTTTTATATTTTTCCTAATTTTCTTTTATATTAAAGTATTTTTAGAAAATTTTCTAGAATTTAATGTTGTCATTTAGTAATTATTAGATTTAATATTAGATTTATTAATTGTTAATTAATATTAAAGTATTAAATAGCATAATTTGTTTTTATAAAGTAATACCTACTTTTTATATTTTTTCTAGCTTTTATATGTTATAAAACAATTTTAAGAATTTTTCTAGAATTTCTACTGTTCATTTTCTATTTTATAGAATTTAATTAGTTTAATTAGTAATTAATTAATAATTAGAATAATAATTAGTAAAATAGTGTAAAAACATATAAAACAAACTTTTTATAATTTTTTAAAGATTCCTGTGATGGTTAATTAGATTTATAAATTTTTCTATAATTTTCTAAGTCATTTAAGTATTATTAGTAATTTAAAATTAGTTAATTAGTTTAATTAAATATAATTAGTAATTAATTAATATAAAAATCATAAAAAGACAAAAAGATATATTCTTAAGTTTAAATTTTTTTTTTAGTTATTTTATAATTTTAGAAATTTAATTTTCATTTTTCTAGTATTAAAATAAGATTATATTGTATTTAAGTTATTTAAATATTAATAATTAGTATTAAATAGTATTTAATTAATATTAAATAATTAAATAGTGTAAAAATTAATTTTCTTTTTCTAAAAATTTTCTTTCATCCTTAGGTTTGTAAAAAAGTCATTTTTACCCCCTGGGGGTTTTCAGATTTCAGTTTTCACTTTTTATTTTGTACGTTCACGTAAATTTAAACTGAACGTACGCGTTTTTACGTTTTAAACATTTCTGGTTTTTCAAATTTTACAAGCTTGTTGATATAGTTTATTTAAGCTATTTACTTGTATAAATCAGTAGTGTAATCATTCACAACCCCTTTCTATCCAAATTCACTAGATCACAAACTCGTTTAAACACCTTCACACCTCGTCGGGACATAACGACCCGGGGAAACCCCTATACTTCCATAGAGATTGACTCTAGGCTGTTTAACCTTGTTGACCACACCTGTGGTTGACTTTAGTTGACTGCTTTTGCACCAATCAATCCGAAGTTTACACATTCTCACAAGATCCAATGGAGATGGAGAACAATCAGTCCAACATTGTTGCTAAGCTTCCTAAGCTTAAACTGAATGATTATGAGATGTGGAGGATAATGATTGAACAATTCTTTTTGGTGCAATACTATGCACTTTGGGAGATCATTATGTATGGAGATTCATTCAAGCTTGGAACCTCCACAGAGACTATTGATAGCAAGGAAGTGCAGAAGTTGAATACAGGTCCAGTTACATCTGAAGAGAGACTCCAGAAGAAGAATGATCTGAAACCTAGAAGTTTGCTACTTATGACCCTACCTAGGGATCAGATCTTGGCTTTCAGTAAGTACAAGACTGCAAAGACTTTATTTGAAGAGATCTGCAATGTTTTTGGTGGTAATGACTCCACCAAGAAGACACAGAAGACTTTGTTGAAAGAAACTTATGAAAATTTTTGTTCAACAAGTAATGAATCCATTGAGAGCATCTTCACAAGGCTTCTAAAGATTGTTACACAACTCACAGTGTATGGAATTGAGGTGTAAAGGGAAGACCTCAATTTAAAGTTCTTAAGAAGTCTATCTCCTGAGTTTCATACCAATGTTGCAGTTTGGGAGGACAAGCCTGAATTGGAAAATATGAAGCTCAATGATCTGTACAATAATTTTAAAGTTATTGAACAAAGGTTGAAGAAGGTTGGTAAGCTAAGTACAAGTTCAGGGAACTTAGCTCTTATCTCATCATCAGTGAGTGATGATTCTGATGCTGATAGTGATGAGGAAGAGGATGCTGCTCACATTGTTGTTTCCACTGGCAGTGGAAGTGTTACCACTGGTAGTTCTAAAAAACAGGTTGCTGGTCTTGGAGATTCTACTTTCTATGCCTATCTCTCAAGTCAAGTCAATGGTTCAATTCTAACACATGAAGACTTGGATCAAATTGATGAAGATGACATGGAAGAGATGGATATAAAATGGCAAGTTGCATTGCTGAGCTTAAAGGCAAAGAAATTCTGGAAGAAGACTGGGAGGAGATCATTATCAATGGCAATGAAATTGTTGGTGTTGATAAGAAGAAGGTGGAGTGCTACAACTGTCACAAGATGGGGCACTTTGCCAGGGAATGCAGGAAGCCAAAGAAGCCAGATAATAGATCTACATGGTATAAGCAGGATAAGAAGAAAGAGCCTTCAGTTGAAGAACCAAAAGTATTGTTGGCCATAGATGGTGTGAGCTATGATTGGAGCTTTATGGCTGATGAAGAAGAAGCAGCTGAGGAATCTGCTATGATTGCAACTGAACTTGCTCTTATGGCCTTTTCTGACTCTGAGGCACATTCAAATAATAGTTGTTATAGAACTTGTAAAGCTATAAAAGAATATGAAAATCTAAAAGAGCAATATGATGAACAAAGGTTAGAGCTAAATCAAACTAGTTATAATCTAGCTAATCATAAAAGGGGTCTTGCTGTTTTAGAAGCACAGATAGAACACTATAGAGCTAATAAATCTAAGTTTAGTGATGATATTACTGTTTTAAGAAGAGACTTAGATTATAAGATAGCTGTGAATGAGGCTCTTAGGGAAGAGTTAGAAAAGATTAAAAAGGCCAATGATAACATACAGATAACTTGTAATACACTAGATCATCAATCTAAGTCCATTGACAAAATTTGGGAGGCCCAGGTAGTTAATAAAGTCAAATCAGGAGTAGGATACAAATCAGTTCCACCACCCCTAAGAGGGGTTCCATCACCTCCTTGTATTGATTTAGCACATACAGGGTTAGAAGAGTTTCAGGAACCAACCATGACCTATGGCCCTAAATTTGTCAAAGAAGCTACTATTGAAAAGGTTAAGGTTGAGGCTGATTCATTTGAAAGTGCTAGTGATTCATCTCTTAAAGATGAAAATGTGAAAGTTGAGTCTAAAACTAGTGTTCCTGAGAAAGTTAAAGTGGAAGTTAAAAAGAGTATTCTTGAAGTTATTAAGGTTGAAAAAGAGAAGCCTAGAAAACAAGCTAATCACACTAGGCCCACAACTAGATATGCTGAGATGTACAGAAGCAGGTCATCAACTCCTAGGGGCAACAAAAGGAGTTGGAATCATGTAAAATCTCGACAATTTGGTAGTGACTTTGAGTTTAACAACAAACCTTGCCACATCTGTGGTAGTTTTGAACATCTTCATGCTTATTGTAACTATCACAAGGGTAGAAGGGAAGTTTTAAGGAATACCAGGGTGAATGAAAACAATGTTAATAGAAATACTCACCCAAATCCACTGACTAAAATGATTCCTAGGGCTGTTTTACTAAATTCTGGCATCAAAACTCTTTCCACTGCCAGAAAAGTGAACTGAGTTTACCCTAAGTCTCCTGTTAAGAGTGCAAAACCAAATACAACTTTTGTTAAATCTGCACAAACAGGGAAAAAGACCTTTTATGAAAAGAAAGTTTACTAAAACCAAAAGTGGGCACCAAAAACAAAAAATTCAATGCCTACAGTTGCCACAGCTAAGCCAGCAGTTGCCACTGCTAGACCAAAAGTTTCACTGGTGGTTCAGTAAACAAAAATGGGGTAAAATTGGGAAATGTTGTGAAGGCCTCAGCACGTTGGGAATGGAAACCAAAAGGGATTAACACCTCAGTTAATCCCAATGGTGTATCAATGACCTTTGATAGATATAATTATATTGATACACGAGGCAGATCCAAGTCATTTGTAGATTGGGTCCCCAAAAGGAACTAATTCCTTTATTTTATGTGCAGGGACATTCAAGGCCTAAAGAAGATCAAGGATATTCAGACAGTGGATGTTCAAGGCACATGACTAGCAACAAGTCCTATCTCACAGATTTCAAACCTTTTGATGGGCAATTTGTCAGCTTTAGAGGAGGAATTGGTGCCAAAGTTTCTGGCAAAGGAATAATCAAGGCTGGAAACCTGGATTTTGAAAATGTGTATTATGTGAAAGAACTCAAATAGAACTTATTCAGTATGTCACAATGTAAAACACCAAAGGTGTGTGTGTGAGAACCTGATGTTAGGGGAATACATCCAGGTTATTTATGTGATATGTTTTAGCCCCAAGATCATTAGTTTGATCATGTTGATATAACCGTCTAACCATTGATCAGGTAAGATTGGGGCTTGTAGTATTCATTGTATAAAGATGATGATGAAACCTTGTTAGGCAATAACAAAGATTGTTCTTATTATTCCGCTGTGCATTCCATTGTTCTTTGCTATTGTTCATCCTAGTCAAGCCTAAAACGTTCTTGAAAAGTGGTATCAGAGACAGGTTCTTGACAAGTGGTATTAGAGACAGGTTCTTGACAGATGTATGACAAGAAGCACAGAGTTCTCTTCTTAGAAGATGAAAGCTATGTCCTTTCAAAGGATTATAAGTTACCTGATGAAAGTGAGGTTTTACTTAAAAACCCTAGAAAAGGCAATCTTTATAGCATTGACATGAAGAAGATTGTGGCTAATGATGTTGATACTTGCTTAATTGCAACAGCCGCTTTGGATAAATCAATGGTATGGCATAGAAGACTTAGTCATGTTAACTTTAAAACCATCAACAAAATTGTGAAGGATGGCTTAGTAAGAGGGTTACCAGAGAAGAGATTTCAGAATGACCAAACCTGTGTTGCATGTCTCAAAGGCAAGCAACACAGAGCATCTTGAAAGAAAAAGGCCTATAACTCCATTGCTCATCCTCTCTATATGCTGCATATGGAATTATTTGGTCCTACATCTGTTAGTAGCATAAATTTGAAGAAATATTGTCTTGTTGTAACTGATGACTTCAGTAGATTTCAATATTGCAAAAATCGTGAATCGGTACTGAGGCGGTCCGGGACCGATTAGCCATTTTTTACCGATTAATCGGCCGATTTTCTTGACTCGGCCGATTTTCATGGAATTCTCTCCAAGGTCCTGGGCCGATTACTGATTAATCGGCCAATTCGGCCGATTTTTGCAACACTGGCAGATTTACATGGGTTTTCTTCCTAAGAACCAAGGATGAAACAACATGCATCCTCAAAACTTTCATTACTGAAGTTGAAAACCAAGTTGATAAGAAGGTCAAGGTTATCAGGTGTGACAATGGGACAGAGTTCAAGAACAGACTTATGGATGTTTTCTGTAGAGAGAAGGGTATTAAGAGAGAATTCAGTGTTGCAAGAACCCCTCAGCAAAATGGTGTAGCTGAAAGAAGAAACAGAACACTGATTGAAGCTGCTAGAACCATGTTAGCTGATTCTAAGCTACCAGTGACATTTTGGGCTGAAGCAGTTAACACTGCTTGTTATATTCATAATAGGGTTTTGGTGGTGAAGACTAAAAACAAGACAGCTTATGAGCTATTCAGAGGAAGACCCCCTATCCTGGATTTCATGAAGCCATTTGGATGTCATATCACAATTCTCAATACCATTGATCATCTGGGTAAATTTGAAGAAAATTCGGATGAAGGTTTCTTTGTTGGATACTTCATGGCTAGTATAGCATTCAGAGTGTACAATTTAAGAACAAAGAAGATTGAAGAGAATCTGTATGTTGAGTTTCTTGAAAATAAAGCTAACACTGCAGGTGCAGGCCGTGATTGGTTATTTGATCTTGATACACTCTCAAACATAATGAACTATGCACCTGTTGCTTCAGGTACTAGGGATAACAACATTGAAGGTTCAGAAGAATTTCTTGATGAAGATGAACCTACTCAAGATTCTGAGGATGATAAAGATCAAACCATTATGCCAATATGGGATTTTGTTGAAAATGATGATATTTCAAAGAAGGAAGATCCACAACCTTCAACAGTTATTGGAAAAGAAGGTGATGCAGAAGTTGTGAACTTGGAAGCTCAGAACAAGGACATTCCTGAAAGCAGTGGAAATCCATTTCCCACTGCTACACCAGAAGTTTCCACTGATAGTCCAAATGTGGAAAATTCTACTTCTGTTGCTCAGGAAACTATCATATCTGATGTGGAAATCACAAATATGCCTTCGTCATATGATTTTTCACATACTCCTCAGGCTTTAATTCACAAAATTCATCCATTTGATAATGTGACTGGTGAATTACAATCAAGAGTGAAGACCAGAAAACAAACAAGGATGGCCAATGATCATGGATTCATTAGTGAAGTTTATGAGTCCAAGAAACATATAAAGAAGAATGAATGCTTGTTTTTCTATTTTCTATCACAAGAGGAACCTAAGAATGTACAAAAAGCACTGACAGAATCAAGCTGGGTAGAGGCTAAGCAAGAGGAATTGCTTCAATTCAAGCTTCAGAAGGTTTGGGTTCTTTGTGATTTACCTGATGGTATGAAGGTTATTGGTACAAAATGGGTCTTCAGAAACAAGAAGGATGAAAGAGGCATTGGTATCAGGAATAAAACTAGATTAGTTGCTCAAGGATACACTCAAGAAAAGGGCATTGACTATGAAGAAGTTTTTGCTCTAGTTGCAAGGATTGAGGCTATTAGATTGTTCCTGACATATGCATCTTTTATGGGCTTCACTGTATATATCAAATGGATGTCAAGAGTGCTTTTCTTTATGGAAAGATTGATGAGGAGGTCTATGTCTCACAACCTTCAGGCTTTGAAGATCCTGAACATCCTAATAAAGTCTATAAAGTAGTCAAGGCTCTTTATGGCTTACATCAAGCTCCAAGAAAATGGTATGAAACCCTGACTGCTTATCTTTTGAATAATGGGTTTCATAGAGGGAAGATTGATCAGACTTTGTTCATCAAGAAAGACAAAAATGATATCCTGTTGGTTCAAGTTTATGTTGATGATATTATTTTTAGTTCCACAAAGCCAGAGATGTGCAAAGAATTTGAGAAGCTGATGAAGGATGAGTTTCAAATGAGTTCTATGGGGGAACTCACTTTCTTTTTGGGACATGAAGTACAACAAAGACAAGATGGAATCTTTATTAGTCAACACAAATATGTGGCTGAAATTATCAAAAAGTTCCACTTTACTGATGCCAATCCTTCAAGCACTCCTGCTAATAAGACTACACATCTTCTCTTGAAGGATAATAGTGGAGAAGAAGTTGATGTTCACACCTATAGATCAATGATTGGTTCTTTGATGTATCTTATGTCATCTAGACTAGACATTATGTTTGTTGTGTGTGCTTGTGCAAGGTATCAAGTCACTCCAAAGACACCACATTTGGTTGCAGTGGAAAAGATTTTCAGATACTTGAAGACATATCCTAATATCCAAGGGAATCCCCTATGGAATTGGTTACCTACTCAGATAGTGATTATGTTGGTGTAAGTTTGGATAGAAGGTCAACCACAGGGGGATGTCAATTTCTTGGATGTAGATTGGTGTCATGGCAGTGCAAGAAACAGACTATGGTGGCTACTTCAACCACTGAAGCAGAGTATGTTATTGCTGCAAGCTTTTGTGCCCAGGTTTTATGGCTTCAACATCAACTTTTGGACTATGGGTACAATTTCATGAACACCATCATTTTCATTGACAATTGCAGTACCATATGCATAATTAAAAATCCTGTTCAATACACTAAAACTAAACATATTGAAATTAGACATCACTTTATAAGAGATTGTTATGAGAAAAAGCTTATTCAGGTTGTCAAAATTCATACTGATGACAACTATTCCGATTTATTAACAAAAGGACTTGATGTGGGTAGATTTCAGTACTTGGTAATAGGTATTGGAATGCTTAACCCATAAAATTTTGATGTATAATAATTTTTAGTGTTGAGGGGAGGTTTTTGTGTAACACCCCCAAAATACCGCAGCGGAAGACTGTGTCATAGGGGTGCTACTTCATAATACAAAGTACAAGTTATAGAAAACGAACTCTAAATGAGACGTTTTGAAAAGTTACCATTCGATTAATGAATTCAAAGTTACAAACATGAGATTCCAAAGTATGATACATAAGTGTATACAAAATGTTTTGAATGGTAAATGATAAAAGCGTAAGTCTTCAGAATATGCAGCTTGACTCTAAGTTCCACGCACTAGCTATCGCCTTACTAACCTGAGATAAACATGCTAAAGTGTCAACACAATGGTTGGTGAGTTCATAGAGTTTGTCTTAAAACAGTTGAAAAGCCTTAAAAGAATGTTCACACAGCAAAGGCATCGTGAATCCACTCAGTTACAAGTCCCGCCATAAGAGACTTGTAACCTGTGTGTTCACAACCCACTGCTAAAAGTTAGTTTATACAATGCACCGGATTATATTCACCCAAGGTCAAGAATAGACACAAAGGCGGGGGCCTCTCCCCAAATAGTACTACGACATCCAAGGTCAAGTATAGACACAAGGGTAGGGGGCATCTTCCCATGAGTACTACCAATACCTCTCCGACAGAATAGAGTATTATGTATGCACGTAAATACGAATCTTGTATTTAAATTAAGCAAGTATAGTGTATCAAGTATGTATAACGCAATCAAGTATAATGTCAATCAAGTGTAACACAATCAAGTATAAATGTTTAAGAGTATTTGTACAAGTAAGCAAGTAGTTGAGCATGTATCCCCCCCAAGAGTTAAAACAAGTATGAAAAGAGTAGGGGCTATGACTCACCTTAAGCTTATGTAATGAGAAATGAAAGTGGTAGTCGAATCGCGAAAGTCTCTAAGAGCAGCCTATAATAGAACGTTGCGACTTAGGTTTGGAGTAACGTCTAAGAATACGAAGAATTGCCAATATATGTCTTGCATAATGTTCATGATGTAGTACTTTAGTATAATGTGTAAGTCTTTGAATATAAGTGGTTTATGAAACATGTATAGGTTGTACATCTCTTACTACCGTTCAGGCCGACATAATTCAAAAGTCATGGAGTAAACGTTCGAGGAGCCAGGACACTTTAATTCGTAAATCTACAACTCGTCTCGACGGCTTACTTAATGAACTCCTCACATGAGGCTCCCTACTATTGTAGTATTTGATAACATATATATAAGTTTTGATCTTTAAAAGTTATATGGTCTTTAGCCGTGGCTTTGCCGTGACCTTGGTCATTGTTACCATGGTCTTGAGACTCAACCTTGGCTTTAGCCATGGTTGTGGTCTTTGGCTTTAGGTCATTAGACCTCTTGGTCTCATCTAATTATAACAATTATATAGTTACTTGGTACTTAAAACGGGCTGTTAAGAATTTGAAGAAAATTATCACTCAGAAAGCATTTTCAGGTCTCGAGCTTCTTTGTTCCTAAACGAAAACGTCGTTCCGGACAACTTTCGTGTTTTAACTTTTTGATGAATCAGACCAGAAGTGGGACTTTCAAATTGGCAGAATGCAAACAGTAGGGTTTAGGCAGTTTCGGCGTTTTGGTGTCGCTAACTTCTTATGGTCATAACTTTTGACTCGTGTACTCGTTTTGGGTGATTCAAATTGCTATGTTTTCCTTTTGAAGTCCTTTATAACAGTAAGTAAGTGTCAAATATCATAGTTATACTATTTTGGTCGTGGTTCTCCATAAAAATCACTAGTTTGCTTGTTTACTTGTCATAAGTTAACATATGTTTACCAATACTCGTTTTATCCATTTTTAAACATCATGAACACAATACAAAGACCATATATAGCATGAAAGAAACATAATAAGCATGAAATGATATTGAGCAAGAAAGTGTATAAGGGTTTGCTTACAACTTTTTGCTTTCACTTAAGAAAGGAAGTCAAGTATAGAACTAGGACACTAAACCTAAGCTTGTAAACCCTTCACCATAACTCTTGTAACCATTGATAGACTTGATATAGACCTTGTGAAAACCCATTAACTTCAGCCCCTAATCACCTTGTGTAGCTCCTAATTCAACCATGGAATCACCAAACAAACTTAAGAACTAGGTAGAGAATACTAAGGCCTTGAACTTTGTAGTGTAACTTGTAGTTTAAAGATCAAAGGATCATGGTGCTAGGTATTGATCTTGTGGCGTTTTTATTGATGAGAAAGGAAGCAAATGAGCTTGCTATTTATACTAAAAATGAGGAGGTTAGGAAGGTGGCTAGGAAAGTTACATAACTTGGTGGCAAAGTTGTAATTAAATCTTGATCTAATGGCTAAAGTCATAAGATCATGCCACAAGTGTGAATGCCCCCCCTAGTGGCGGTTCATGAACTTGGAGAACAAGGTGTGGACTTTTGAGGGTATTATCCTAAGTATGTAGCTAGTTTTGACTCCGTAAGTTGCTAACCGTAAGTTATTAAGTCACGAAACGTAAAACCGGGTATCCTAAAAATATGAAACTTATAAATATGCTAGAACTTATCAATATTCTCCATAATAAAATATAAAATGAGTGGTAGGATCTATCGGGTGCTAAAACCCTGCTAAAAACTGGAAACACGGGTCTAAAACGCGTAATTCGCGTAAAACGCTGAACTGAAAAACGTAAAATTCCGAAACTTTTGGAATTGTCCTAAAATGAGAGAAAATCATATTTCTATTGTTTATAATGTTTTATGGATATATCGGGATGCTGGAAGGACGTTTAAACCTAAAAGTAAATCTCGGACACGGCTTTGTGATTTTTGCAGAAATGATCCGACGAGCGTCAAACTCTCGGATTATCGTTAAAATAGTTTAACTTATGAGAATATGAAATAAAAATTTCTGAGATGAATAGTGAAAAGTGAATAGTAAAAAGTGAATAGTGAAATTTTCGGGAATAAAAGTTAACCTGAAATTGCGAATTGTTACAGTCTCTACCCCTTAAGGAAACTTCGTCCCGAAGTTTAGTGTGTCTAGGAGAATTCGGAATCTCTAATATAGTGGTGTTCACTCTGATTCGTCTAAGGTTGTGGTTAAGGAGTTGTATCGGATGTAAATAAGCCCACTTATTTATAACTCTTTACTTACATAAAGAAGCGTCCAAATTTATGTAAGTAAGGGATCATAAACTCATGGTTCGGTGATTTACAATTTCTTTATTTAACTAAAGAGGCGTCCCAATCCATTTAAATAAGGAGATTCTAAAACATCCTACCTAAGAATTTTCGACACAAAATCTGCCTTCTGAGGCCGATAGTAAGATAATCAAGCCATCAAATCCCTAAAGCTAAGCAATAATATTATTTAACTCAAATCTTGTGTCTAATCAAACAAGAACTGTCACAAGATCAAGTTAACTAATTAGTTATTACTGAGCTCCATGTTTTTAATGACTCGACGAATCTCTGGGGCTCCTTATAATGCTAAAGTCACATCATCTAATAGCGTGGAACTAAGCAAACCTCTAACCAAAAAGCATATGTGTATGTATTGTGTGTAAGGCAAAATAAAGAGGAAGGTCCCAACGTATATAGCAGTTATAGTCTAGGCACTAAATGCAACCTAGTTCTCTATAACCAAGGCTCTGGTACCAATCTGTAACACCCCCAAAATACCGCAGCGGAAGACTGTGTCATAGGGGTGCTACTTCATAATACAAAGTACAAGTTATAGAAAACGAACTCTAAATGAGACGTTTTGAAAAGTTTCCATTCGATTAATGAATTCAAAGTTACAAACATGAGATTCCAAAGTATGATACATAAATGTATACAAAATGTTTTGAATGGTAAATGATAAAAGCGTAAGTCTTCAGAATATGCAGCTTGACTCTAAGTTCCACGCACTAGCTATCGCCTTACTAACCTGAGATAAACATGCTAAAGTGTCAACACAATGGTTGGTGAGTTCATAGAGTTTGTCTTAAAACAGTTGAAAAGCCTTAAAAGAATGTTCACACAGCAAAGGCATCGTGAATCCACTCAGTTACAAGTCCCGCCATAAGAGACTTGTAACCTGTGTGTTCACAACCCACTGCTAAAAGTTAGTTTATACAACGCACCGGATTATATTCACCCAAGGTCAAGAATAGACACAAAGGCGGGGGCCTCTCCCCAAATAGTACTACGACATCCAAGGTCAAGTATAGACACAAGGGTAGGGGGCATCTTCCCATGAGTACTACCAATACCTCTCCGACAGAATAGAGTATTATGTATGCACGTAAATACGAATCTTGTATTTAAATTAAGCAAGTATAGTGTATCAAGTATGTATAACGCAATCAAGTATAATGCCAATCAAGTGTAACACAATCAAGTATAAATGTTTAAGAGTATTTGTACAAGTAAGCAAGTAGTTGAGCATGTATCCCCCCCAAGAGTTAAAACAAGTATGAAAAGAGTAGGGGCTATGACTCACCTTAAGCTTATGTAATGAGAAATGAAAGTGGTAGTCGAATCGCGAAAGTCTCTAAGAGCAGCCTATAATAGAACGTTGCGACTTAGGTTTGGAGTAACGTCTAAGAATACGAAGAATTGCCAATATATGTCTTGCATAATGTTCATGATGTAGTACTTTAGTATAATGTGTAAGTCTTTGAATATAAGTGGTTTATGAAACATGTATAGGTTGTACATCTCTTACTACCGTTCAGGCCGACATAATTCAGAAGTCATGGAGTAAACGTTCGAGGAGCCAGGACACTTTAATTCGTAAATCCACAACTCGTCTCGACGGCTTACTTAATGAACTCCTCACATGAGGCTCCCTACTATTGTAGTATTTGATAACATATATATAAGTTTTGATCTTTAAAAGTTATATGGTCTTTAGCCGTGGCTTTGCCGTGACCTTGGTCATTGTTACCATGGTCTTGAGACTCAACCTTGGCTTTAGCCATGGTTGTGGTCTTTGGCTTTAGGTCATTAGACCTCTTGGTCTCATCTAATTATAACAATTATATAGTTACTTGGTACTTAAAACAGGCTGTTAAGAATTTGAAGAAAATTATCACTCAGAAAGCATTTTCAGGTCTCGAGCTTCTTTGTTCCTGAACGAAAACGTCGTTCCGGACAACTTTCGTGTTTTAACTTTTTGATGAATCGGACCAGAAGTGGGACTTTCAAATTGGCAGAATGCAAACAGTAGGGTTTAGGCAGTTTCGGCGTTTTGGTGTCGCTAACTTCTTATGGTCATAACTTTTGACTCGTGTACTCGTTTTGGGTGATTCAAATTGCTATGTTTTCCTTTTGAAGTCCTTTATAACAGTAAGTAAGTGTCAAATATCATAGTTATACTATTTTGGTCGTGGTTCTCCGTAAAAATCACTAGTTTGCTTGTTTACTTGTCATAAGTTAACATATGTATACCAATACTCGTTTTATCCATTTTTAAACATCATGAACACAATACAAAGACCATATATAGCATGAAAGAAACATAATAAGCATGAAATGATATTGAGCAAGAAAGTGTATAAGGGTTTGCTTACAACTTTTGGCTTTCACTTAAGAAAGGAAGTCAAGTATAGAACTAGGACACTAAACCTAAGCTTGTAAACCCTTCACCATAACTCTTGTAACCATTGATAGACTTGATATAGACCTTGTGAAAACACATTAACTTCAGCCCCTAATCACCTTGTGTAGCTCCTAATTCAACCATGGAATCACCAAACAAACTTAAGAACTAGGTAGAGAATACTAAGGCCTTGAACTTTGTAGTGTGACTTGTAGTTTGAAGATTAAAGGATTATGGTGCTAGGTATTGATCTTGTGGCGTTTTTATTGATGAGAAAGGAAGCAAATGAGCTTGCTATTTATACTAAAAATGAGGAGGTTAGGAAGGTGGCTAGGAAAGTTACATAACTTGGTGACAAAGTTGTAATTAAATCTTGATCTAATGGCTAAAGTCATAAGATCATGCCACAAGTGTGAATGCCCCCCCTAGTGGCGGTTCATGAACTTGGAGAACAAGGTGTGGACTTTTGATGGTATTATCCTAAGTATGTAGCTAGTTTTGACTCCGTAAGTTGCTAACCGTAAGTTATTAAGTCACGAAACGTAAAACCGGGTATCCTAAAAATATGAAACTTATAAATATGCTAGAACTTATCAATATACTCCATAATAAAATATAAAATGAGTGGTAGGATCTATCGGGTGCTAAAACCCTGCTAAAAACTGGAAACACGGGTCTAAAACGCGTAATTCGCGTAAAACGCTGAACTGAAAAACGTAAAATTCCAAAACTTTTGGAATTGTCCTAAAATGAGAGAAAATCATATTTCTATTGTTTATAATGTTTTATGGATATATCGGGATGCTGGAAGGACGTTTAAACCTAAAAATAAATCTCGGACACGGCTTTGTGATTTTTGCAGAAATGATCCGACGAGCGTCAAACTCTCGGATTATCGTTAAAATTGTTTAACTTACGAGAATATGAAATAAAAATTTCTGAGATGAATAGTGAAAAGTGAATAGTAAAAAGTGAATAGTGAAATTTTCGGGAATAAAAGTTAACCTGAAATTGCGAATTGTTACAGTTTGGTACTTAAATTGTCATATCTATTTGTATATGTTTGTCCACTCACTTTAGTGCAGCGGATAAAGACAACAGTGGAAATATATATCAAGCAGTGGAAATATTTACTATCACAGTGGAAACAAGAAAAATAAAAGTAACTTTATTCATTCAAGAAACCATTCAAAAGTTACATCCAACAAACTGAGAGTACATGAAACAAGTACCAAAGACATAGATCCTAACACCCTACACCCTACAGCAGCTACTCCATTGGCTTCTTGCCTTTCCCCTGGTAGTCATGCTTAGCCTTCTGAGCACTCTTCCTCTTGTTATCAAAGGAAAATTGCTTCCTTGGGCAAGCAAGACCTAGCATTTGTTTTGGTGGCTTTTGGAGTCTTGCAGGCTTTTCTGGTGCAGGCCACTTCATATTCACCATTGCTGATTCAAGGGCTGTTGTAAGTGCCTTTGGTAGCTCCTTGGACAGGGTGTATGTCTCATCATTATCATCATCTGAAGAAGAACTTGAGTAGAACTCAAAGAGATGGAGCAGGAGCAGGGGTAGAGATCTTTTTGTTTGGCTTCATGTTTGTAGAGCTTAAAGCACATGGAGGAAAATAATCACCCCATCCTGATGATTGCTGCTCAGAGTCAAAATAGTAACTTATCTCTCCATCAGATGAATCATCTGAAGAGATGTAGATCAGAGGAAACCAGCTCATGATGATTTTTGAATTTGTGATGTTGGAGAAAATTTTTGGTGAAGAGTTATGTTGATTCAAGCCCTTTTTATAGGCAAGGTAAAACCCTAGGGATATTTAAGAGAAGTAATTGATCTTATCTGTCTTGGTAGTTTGGGGTAGTAAATATGGGCATTATTTACTATATGGGGTTGACTTTTGGAAGATATTTTTAGGAATGGTGGTTTGGTCCAAAAGTAACTTTGGTTAGACTTTGGTTATTGATATTATATGGTTTATACTAATATGTGCAGGATAATAACCAGTTTTTGCTGAGAGTTGATCACATGGTGTGTAACTGAGACACACAACAAATGGTTATTGATTCACCATGTCTAATCCACATAAGAATCAACTAGTCCAGAGCAAACGGCTACTGGTAAAGACTTAACTATATGGTTATCAACTCACCATGTCTAATCCACATAAGAATCAACTATATGGTTATCAACTCACCATATTCCAAGTGATGAAGAGTTGGCTAGTCCATAGCAAATGGCTAATGGTAAAGACATATCAAATCCGTTGATAGCTGATAGTTTGCTAAAAACTATGCTAAGAGTAGCTAAATTTTTACTTGATTTACTTACCACTGCTCTTGAAAATTTTTGTAAAAAATTACCACTGCTAGTTCACAGTTACCACTGCAAGTGAAATTTTTACCACTGGTGAACTAGCCGTTGCAACTGTTGTTTATGTGAATTATCTTCTTACCTAATTTAATTTATTCTTTTCTTAAAGATAAATACATTCTAAAGATAATTCTCATTACGCATTCTTCTCAAAACCCTATTAGTATAAATTTAACTCTCATACGGCGTGATCATCATTCATGATTACTAACACTTTCATCTTTTTATCACAAAACAATAGCAACTCTACACTTTGCAGATGACCACAACCAAGTGGCTTACTTTCAGAAGTCAAACGAAAAGAGTGGCCCTGTTTTCATCAGATTGTGGATTTTCTCAACACTACCCATATTAGGTATGCTTTAACTTTAAATCCCACAATCTATGTCTCTCAAATCAAACAGTTTTGGAACTCTGTAGAGTCCATAACCATTGAACAGGGGGACACACATGAATCTGTGGAAACTCTTTGAGCCACAATGGATGGGGTAACTATTGATGTTACTGAATCATCCTTGAGGAGAATTCTCCAATTTGATGATCTCAGTGGTATCATCACATTACCTAATTCAGACATTCATAAACATCTTTCAACAATGGGGTATGATACATCTGATAAAAAGGTTACTTTCAGAAAAGGATGTTTTTGTCCCCATTGGAGGTTTTTAATTCATACACTTTTACATTGCCTAAGTCCTAAGAAAACTTCTTATGAACAATTTAGTTCAACAATGGCTTACCCTTTGGTTTGCTTAGCTACAGATTGGATTTTTAATTTTTCAAAGTTTATTTTTAATAGTATGAAAGGCAATGTAAAGAGTTCATATAAATTTTTGATGTATCCAAGGTTTGTGCAAGCAGTGCTAAATGAATTTCCACTGCAAACCCATAAAAGAGTTTATAAAACCCCCTGTCTTAAGCCAAAAGTTTTTCAAAATATGAATAAGGCTTCAGAAATATGGAATGGGGAGTTTAAACCACTTTTTCCTGAAATGCTTTCAAAGATATCACAAGTACAGGGTGAAGATGCAACAATCCCAGTTGTATCCCAACACACACCCACTATTGTTGTTCCACCTATTCAACACACCCCTGCAGTTACTCATACTTATGAGAGGAGGCAAAAACAGCCACCTCCTTCCATCACAATATTGCTTGATTCTGAGCCTTTTGGTATAGGAACAAGCAGTGGTGGTTCTAGGCTTCAATCTAGTCCAACTAGAGAAGAGCCTGAATCAATGCCCTATGATTCACCTCTCCCAACAGGTCACACAGTTGGAAGTGTTGAGGGCAATGTGCAAACTAATGAATTGATGGAACTTCGTACAAATTTAGTCAAACAGGTTCAAGCTCTGGAGAAAGAACTGGCATAGACAAAGCAACAACATTCCATAGAGCTTGCTCAATTGAAAGCAGAGCTTAAGAATTTACAGGAAGAAGTCCAAGGGTTAAAGAAGCAAAGATCTGCCAAAATTGTGCTTTCATCTTCATCCTCACCTCAAGATGTTGCTTTAGAAGGTTTTAGTGAAGATTTGGGAAATTCTTCCAAACAGGGGAGGAAGACAGATGCTGAAACTAAGGGGAGGAAAATTGATTTTGAAGATGATTATGACCTTGATGCTGATTTTGATTATGGCACTGAAGATTTGAAGATTGATGAATCAGTTGGAGTTCCACAAAATCTTTCCAATGATGAGTTTATGGTTCCCACTACTGGTCAACATTATACCACTGCAGAAGAAGAAGCTGAAAGAATTAGAGCAGAGAATGGTAAAGCAGTAATGACTAGTAAAGAAATTGAGCAACCACGGAAGATTTCTAGAAGGGAACAAGCTCAGATAGATTATGATGCTAAAGTTGCAAGAAAATTAGTGGAAGATGAAACTGCAAAGAAGAAAAGGCAAGATGAGGGAGAGATTGCAAGTTTCATGGAGGTAAAAAGGTTGGATAAGTTGGAAACCACTGCAACCATTGCACCTAATCCAATTTCCACTGTTCCACCTACTATTCTCAAAGAAAAGGCTCCAATGTTCACCTATTTGCCAACTGAAGAAGAGATTGAATATATGATTGCCAATGATCCAGTGGTCAAGAAGAAGGCAATTGAGCCTGTTGCTAACAAGACTTTGACAAAAGAACAGAGATGTTAGCCTCACTCTTTTATAAAGATAACGTCACATACGTGAAATGGACTAGATTAGTAACAAGTAGTACCCGCAGGGACTATTAGAGTACACTAGGCAAAGTAATGTTCTAATGAGCCTATAAATACCCCTCATGACTCTCCATGAGGGGTGTGAGAAATTGTGTAACCTTTACTTTCATATTAATATTATCCTTTCTCTTTACCCTCTCTCTACTTTATCTCTCTAGAATCAAACATGGATATCATCTATTTTCACCAACCTAGACCTCCCGAATCACATAAAAATCATTACTTTCGATCCTACAAGAGATCAGCTCAATTAGCTGATTTTATTCAAATGAAGAATCAACAAGCACTTAATGAAGTTATTGGAAAAGTCAGAAAAGGTCAAAAGAAGCAAAGACAACCAACCAAGGCACAAGTGATTGCAGAGATGAAGACATATTGCTGTCATGTTGGGAGTTGGAAAATGTCTCAATTCAAAGGCATGTCTCATGATAGGATTGAAGGGATCTTCTACAAGCTCAAAAGACAAGATAGTGATTTTATTCCTATTGATTTTGAAGAAGAAGAAAGAAGATTTTCTAAGTCTAAAAGGAAAGCTACAGCTTTTGAATAGAAAGTCACTAAAAAGACAAGGTTTACTCAAGAAGAAGAATCTCAATCTGAGAAACTTACAGAAGATCAGCTAAGTGCTATGATAGTGATAGAAGAAGAAGATTTCTACCTAGATCCTATACAAGTAAGATATCCAATTATTGACTGGGAAGTTTACACAGCAAAGAATTTTGCTCCAACATGGAAGATAACAAGATTGGGAGGTGAAACTTCAACTTTCATTCAATTTGAAGATCTTATTAAAGCTTGTGACAGAAGTGATCTTGATATGCTTTGGAAGTTAGTTGATGAAAGATTCAAGGCTGATAATTTAAAAGATGTGAAGGAAATGCAGCTATGGGTTAATTTGAGGAGACTTTATGAACCAGATCTTAATGACAGTTACTGGAAGTTTAAAGCTTCAGATTTGCATACCACATGGTCATACTATGATTCATGTGAGGTTCATCATGTTTCTACAACAGCTGGAGTGGATGTATTCATGTTTGCTGAGAAGGAATATCCACTTAGAGCAGTAACCCTTACTACAATGTTAACATCAAGATTAAGAGTTCATGAAAACACTGAAAAAGTCAGAGCTTTGATTCAGAAGATACAAGATCAGTGTTCCAGAGTTATGCAGGCTTTAGGAAGAAAATGAAGTGTTTGGAAGAATTCCCTATATCCTCAATGATGCTGATTGATTGAAGAAACTTATGGATTTGCATAGAAATCATAAGTTTAGGGGAGGATTGTTGGGAATTAAACTAAC
The DNA here is from genome assembly GCA_030686995.1 of Artemisia argyi. NCBI lineage: Eukaryota > Viridiplantae > Streptophyta > Magnoliopsida > Asterales > Asteraceae > Artemisia > Artemisia argyi. Next base: position 80,271,641 of record CM060704.1, on the reverse strand, counting down.
AGTTACCACTGTTAAGCATGGAGATTACAACTGCTGAAGAATTCACTAGCAGTGGAAACTCATTACCACTACTAGTACATATTATTACCACTGCTGTAGGATAATTGTTAGGAAACGTGTGTATAGATAAGTATAGAAAAGATCTTGTAAATATTCTATTATTCTATGCTTATACTTATCTTGTACAGGACTTCGTGTGTCCTATAAAAGGAGGTCCTAGGTTTAGGGTTATGCACGTATCAATTCATAGAGCTTCAAGTTGTAAACCTAGTGATATTCTAGATCACTCGTATTATTATCATTAATAATATTGGAGCTAATAGTTCGGTTAATCATTCTGTGTTCATACAACTTTGTTCATTCATATACAACTCACAATCAAACTTACATACAAACCTTCTAAGTATTAGCAAGTAGATTCCGCATACTTGTTAGTATCATTCAAAGTATCATTATAACACAAGTCGTGTGTTTAGATCCATCAATAAGCATTACAAACAATACTCTACAATCTTCTACATTGCCAATTCTGCTGGTTTCTTTTATCGACTCATTGTACTCCTTATCATCTTGAAGTAATCCCCTCGCATAACATGCATCTTGGAAAGTATTGTAAATAATTTTATCATGCATCTTGATATCATCGAATTCCATGACACCTTTTATGACGTTAAGCAATATTCTAAGGTAGAAAACTTCTCCCAACACTCTTGGGACATATGTAATTCTTCCTATTGTGGAACCTCTCTTCCATTTTATCCATTTCCTGACAGCTTTATTCCAAACGTAAAATTTTGGAAATTCAACGTACGTATACTTCCTGGCTTCTGTGTCAATCTTGTTTGTTTCCATCCATTCCAAGAATTGTGAATACCCTATAAAAGGTTTTGAAAAAATATCATCGACATTGTCACCACCTTCAAATACAACTGGCTGGTGATCAAGTAAATGGAACGATAAACGCTCTACATGTGGATATTGGTAATGAATGTTGAATTTTAGAAGTCGCCAAGCTGATTCACATGCTGATATGTAACGACAATTGTAATACTCTACAATCTCATCTTTGTTTTTAGCCTTCGCGTCTTTGTTTTTCGCCTTCTTTTTTTTCAATAGCCATGAGAACTCTATCTTGGCCTTTGTTTATGTATTTAAATAAATACTTGATTGCCCCTGATTAGTTGCACCATTCAACGTTCATATGAGCTTGAAACATTTTCAGCAATATTGGATTGTACCCAACCACAAATCTGTTATGAAAACATGCTTATAATGTTGCCATATTTTAATTAAAATTATGATAAAACAATAAAGATATAATAAAGGGTTGTACCTATTATCCAACTCAACATTGTTTTTAACACATTTTCGCCCATTATCCGAACGTTTGTAAATAGGATATCCCTCGGCATTGATACATGTCTCTTCAGTAAAATCTTTTGGGAATTTCTTACTGCATACATTATTCTTCATGCAAGGGGAGCTTCTTTTGTCTAGTCCACAAGGTCCGTGCATCATTATTTCAGTTACCAATTTATATAGCTCAGGATCCTCAACCAAATCAGGTATTTTTGCTGAAATTACACGGTCTATATCTTCTGGATTTGGAAGTTTACAGTCTTTATAAAAAAAAATGCATATATATGCATGAGGGAGACCTCGTTTTTGGAATTCTATATTATACGAAACTGAAATTAAAAGTTAGTATATAATTTAACAAACAAAAAATAATAATTAGATAATATTTATAAGTTACAATTAAAAAAAACATTTACATGCACTGACTTTTCCAAAAACTTGTTTTTCCCGCAATTCTGATATAAGAATGTCAAGTTTTATCTTGAATACCTTCGATAAAACATCCGGTCTGTCTTCTGAACTTAGTTTATTTTTTGCATAAACCTATTTATTTCTGGCCATTTTGTGTTGCATGTAAATGTAATAAACAGATCTGGATAACCATATGTTTTGCAAAGAGCCATTGCATCAATGTAATTTTGCATTTTATATCTGGTTCCACCTACATAAGAAGAAGGTAGTACTATACGTTGACTAGATTTCGAAGTATCTTCAACTCCTTCGTCCGCAAATTTATTTAAATCTGTCACTGATGATATACGTAGTTTCTTTTGGTTAAACCTGTGAAATATAAGTCTCTCCTTCTCTACCATTGTGTATGCATCTACTAAAAACTATTGTAAAAGTCTTCTTCCAATCAATAATAAAGAAGTCTTAGTGTTCCTTTGTTGTAATCGATATGCAAACCATTCTCTAATAGAAACTCTACACTTTTTACCATCTTTTGTTTGAACCTCAAAACCTTTAAGAAATATATCATCTCGATACCCATCTTCAGCATGCAGGAATAACAAAGGATATTGCAATGGAAGGTATAATCGGTGCATTTCGTCAATACGTATGTACTTACCATCCTTTGCTTGGACTATAATATCTCTTTTGTCAGTCGAGCCATCTATATCTCCAATGACAATAGCAGCTACTTCATTTGCTGTTGGTAGATCATAGTTTTTTCCTAATTTTAATTTGTTTTTGTCTGCATCGCTTTCTTTTCTTGATATCAATCTGATCATAACTGTTGAAGAATTGTTTGAGACAATTTGTTCTCCTATTGCTCAATAATCTTTAACTAAAGCATTGTGCCTGTTTAGTATTTCTGTAATCTCAACTGCGATTGAACGATCAATTTCTTTTACCTCTTTCGGTGAATCCTCGTTTTTTAAGCTATTTTATACAACCATAAAAAAATATTTAATTGAAACAATACATACAATGAATATTAACTTCAATTTGTTAAAATTACCTTAGTGCAGCATATCTGTTTGAAATCTCGTTACGCGTGTCCACTATGTATAATTGTGCAAATTTGGAATCTCTTCATCACTAGGCAATACAGTTCCGTGTAGATGGTAATTTTGCCCAAACATCCTAAAAATAAATGGGCCACCACCTTTGTTGATATCCTTGTCAACATTTCCTCCCATAGATGTAAAGCTAAACATCATGAATTTTATAATATCATGCTGGAAAAAATTACTATTTTTATCATCTGACTTGAATAATCGTAATAGTTCTTCAGGAGGATCTGTCATTCTATCCAATTTAATTTTACCATTCATGCAACAAATTGAAAATGAATCACTTTTTTTTCCTAACACTTTTCCCTCACTCGCTTCAGCTGCCCATACTTTTTCCATACGTTCTGAGCATGTAAAAGTATTGTCTCCAATATCTATATATTATGTTTAACATTTACAAATTTTAATAATTACAAAATAATCAACATTATAAATTGTATATGAACTTTAAGTACGCTATTGTACCTTTTGATATTCCTTCATAGATGCTTTTGCCTTATCATGTTCATCATACTCTTGTGATGTGCTTATCAATACTTCAATAAGTGAATCTTCATTTGGTATATGAGGAAACAATCTTTTATTTGATTTTGATTGCGTATCTGTACGCTTTCTTTTTTTGGAACTTCTGAGAATACTGTATTCCGATGCTTCAGTCATAGGAACATCATGTAAAACTAAACAAATATAGTTACTTGTCCCTTTTACTTTTTCTCGAAAATAATAAAGCATTTCTCGAGTCCAAGATTGAGTTTCCTCATCCGATGGATATTTTTTTTGAGCAATCAACCTGTCAATCGGTATCATTTGTATTCTGTGCCACTGCACGTTTATTGTCATTTTTGGTGTAACATATTAGGTTATAAGGGCAAATTAAAAAATTATATATATGAATATATAAAAAACATTTATATTTAGGCTACCTTCAAGTGATCTTTTATATCTGGCAATGATTCTGATCCATCATCCATAAATTTTTTGATTCCAGTTGGAGTTACATCTGTGTAAAAGTTAAAAACAAAAAACTTGTATGCTCTTTTTATTTATTACTTTCGTTTTATAAAACAGTATATAACTAACCGTTAGTAGCCGAAAGCTTTTCGACAACATCGATAAATTTTTCGCTCCTGTACGGGATCCAAGGTACATATTGTTTTGTTGTTTCTTTAAAGATTTCATTCAAGTTGATAAGTGAAAACATAAAACTCAACCAACAAAAAAAGAAAAAACAATAATAATTAAAATAAAAAACTCACAGTTTTGGTTCCATTGGGTTTTAAGGTATTCTCATTTAATTGATTGTTTTCTGGAATCATTGTATCTCACGAAGCGAAAATAAGAAATGGCTAGAAATTTTTTTAATTAATATATGTATTGGCAAACGTTTAACAATCTTATATTTCGAAACGCTTCTGATACGGCGATATTGTAGTCACATATTTTTTTAACTTATCACAAAACATAATTGACATATAAAAAAGATATAGCCGAACACAAAAATGACTTATAAAATATTTCATGATTTTTTTATGAACATACATACATGCAAAAGTTTAATGATGTATATAAACTATGATTTTAAAAACATTGTATAACATTTATATTTCGAAACCATTCTGAATTGGCGGGGTTGTAGTCATTCAATTTTAGAATTTATCTAGAAACATAATTTAAATATATAAAAGATGTGAATGAAGACAAATACGATTTATAAAACATTTTAAAATATGGATATTACTTTCAAACAATTCTGGTTCGCCGAGATTGTTGCCATACGATTTTAAAACTTATCAATTATAATTATTTATAAAGTTATCGACGAAGATAACTATGATATTTAAAACATTCCACAGAATACCTATAAAAGTTACATAATTTTTTTTGCCTATTTATTTGGCACTTTATATACAAAAGACATGGATGAAGACAAATACTATATATAAAACATTTTATAGTATGGATATTATTTTACAAACAATTTTGATTTGCCAAGATTGTTGTCATATAATTTTAGGACTTATCACTTAGAATTATTTATAGAGCTATCAACGAAGAGAGCTACCATATGCCTATGGCACTTTCTCATATCGAATTATAAAACCAGTTGTACTTCTATATACATTTAAAACTTTCCAATGGCAGATTTTGAATTGTTGGAGAAATTGATGCATGTTTCTGGCTCGTCTAAATTGAATGATTGTATGAGTTTGTGGTTTGTGCAACAGGCAGGTGAAGATGACGTATTTTCAAAATTTCTTTTTGCTTGTTCTCAACATTTGAGACGGGTAATGGCGAAGAACCATACGATGATGGCAAACATGGAAGGTTTATGTGGTAGTGATGTTGCTATGGAATCGCTAAATGCTTTGAAAAAGACTCAAAAGAGGCATTCGGTGTTGCTTGAAGAGTTAAACGATTTGTTTTATTACGCAAAAGCTGGTGTTTGTGAGGAAAAATCCAATGCTATGAAGATGATGAGTTTAATTAGTTGTTTTGTTTTAATTGTTTTTGTTGGTAATCATTTTCTGGATGTTTTGTTTATTTTCGTATCGATGAAATTTAAAATAAATAAGTATCAATGACTGTTTATTGTTTAAACCAGTATTATTTTAGTTATTGATGGATTGTGAATCGAGGGTTTGTTTATATCAAATGAAAAATGAAGGTTTTATGTAGCACCACTTTGTTGGAACTATTGCAATGCGTCTTTGAAGAGATCAAATAAGTACATTTTATTAGCATCATTTATCCTGTTTAATTGACTCGTTTTATATTGTTTTGTATGAGAATTGCTGCTTTAATGTTTACTTTAGTGATTCTCAGGTAAAAACAAGCAATTGGTGAAAGTTAATGATATTGGACGAATTATGGAGCTAAATGATCAAGATTTGAAAAGTCTACTGAAATTCAAGAGATGCGTCGTATCACTCTCTATAGATACGCCGCAACATCATACTTAGATGAATTCGAAGTCCATTGCTTGACTTTGAAGAATGTGCCGCATCTAATTACAACATGCGCCGCATATGAAACTTTGGTCAACGAAGGATAATCAACTTGTTCTACTCCAACATACGCCGCATCTCATTTTACATCATGCGGCGTATCAGCTAAAGACTTCACCAGATGCTATCCAAGACGTTAAAGAACATGCGCCGCATAGAGAAACAAGTTACGCCGCATCTAATGGCGATGTACGAATATTTCAGAATATAATTATAACAATTCGCATTTTTGGATTACTATTCACTTTTTACTATTCACTTTCACTATTCACTATTCACTCCCAAAATTTTTATTTCATATTCTCGTAAGTTAAACTATTTTAATGATAATGCGAGAATTTGACACTCGTGTGATCATTTCTGCAAAAATCACAAAACCGTGTGCGAGATTTACTTTTAGGTTTAAACGTCATTCCAGCATCCCGATATGTCCATAAAACATTATAAACAATAGAAATATGATTTTCTCTCATTTTACGATAATTCCAGAAGTTTTGGAATTTTACGTTTTCCAGTTCAGCGTTTTACGCGAATTACGCGTTTTAGACCCGCGTTTCCAGTTTTTGCAGCGTTTAAGCAACCCGATAGAACTTATCACTCATTAAATATGCTAAGATAGGTTATATTAATAAGTTCTAACATATGTATAAGTCTCATATTTTTAGGATACCCGATTTTAAGTTTCAGGACTTAACGACTTACCGTTAGCAATTACCGGGACCAAAACTCACTCCGTAGCTTAGATAAGACCATGACTACTCATCTAGTCACCCTAGATCAGCCTTGGCCGACTTAGTGGGGGGGGGATTCACCTATTATGTGTCTTGATCTCATGCCTTGTGCCCTAGGATCCATACATGTGTATAAGCTTCCTTTGTAAGCTTTGATTAGCTTCCTTTGTAAGCTTTGACTAAATCTTGCAACTAACCTCCTCATTGCACCTTCCTAGGCACCTTCCTAACCTCCTCATCTTTCTATAAATAGCAAGCTCATCCTCTTCCTTTTTCATCACCAAAACCGAACACCCTATAATCCCTAGCACCATGATCATTTGATCTTCAAACTACAAGTTACACTACAAAGTTAAATGCCTAGTTATTCTCTACATGAAACTAGTGTTTATTTGGTGATTCCATGGATGAATTAAGAGCTACACAAGGGTACTAGGGCTGAGCTAAGATGGTTTTCAAAAGGGTTATAGCAAGGGTTTACAAGAGTTGTGGTGAAGGGTTTGCAAGCATAGGTTTAGTGTCCTAGTTTCATACTTGACTTCCTTTCTTTAGAAAGCCAAAAGTTGTAAGAAACCCTATTACACTTTCTTACTCAATATCATTTTCATGCTTATTATGTTTCTTTCATGCTATATATGGTCTTTGTATTATGTTCATGATGTATAAAAACTAGTAAAACAAGTTATGGTATATATATGTTAACTTATGTTATTTAAACAAGTAAACTAGTGACTTTTATGGAGAACCACGACCAAAATAGTATAACTATGATATTTGACACTTACCTACTATTAGAGAGGACTTAACAAGGAAAACATAGCAATTTGAATCACCCAAAACGAGTACCCGAGTCAAAAGTTATGGCCTAAAGAAGTTAGCGAAACCTTGCGGCAAAAGTGTCCAAATGTTTCTGTAACAGAACCTTAAACACGCAAAAAGAGGCCCGTCTGGTCCGTTTCATGAAAAAGTTAAAACATGAAAGTTGTCCGGAATCACGTTTTCTTCAAAAACACAGGAGCATGTATCCAGAAAACCAATAACGAATGAGATTTTCTTCAGTTTCTTAACAGCTATTTTATATACCAAAGTTACTATATAATAGTTATGATTTAATATAACCAAGAGGTCTAATGACCTAAAGCCAAGACCACAACCATGGCTAAAGCCAAGGTTGAGTCTCAAGACCATGGAACAATGACCAAGGTCATGGCGAAGTCATGACTAAAGACCATATAAACTTACCTAGGCGAAAACATGAACTAAAGAGTTAGTGATAACTTAAACATACAATTTGGATCTACTCCATCTAAAGAACCATGAAATCTTACAAGTAATTGTCATACAAGATTTAAGAAACTCATTCTAATAACAATCTTCATGTAAAAGTAAACTTTCCTAAGTTTATTCAAATATTGTACATGTAACTTTTCGGATCAAGACTTATATATATTTTATCAAATACTATAATAGTAGGGAGCCTCATGTGAGGAGTTCATTAAGTAAGCCGTCGAGTTGAGTTGTGGATTTACGAATTAAAGTGTCCTAGCTCCTCGAACGTTTACTCCATGACTTCTGAATTATGTCGGCCTGAACGGTAGTAAGAGATATACAACCTATACATGTTTCATAAACCATTTATATTCAAAGATTTACACTATATACTAAGTACTACATCATGAACATTATGCAAGACATATATAGGCAATTCTTCATATTCTTAGACGTTACTCCAAACCTAAGTCGCAACGTTCTATTATAGGCTGCTCTTAGAGACTTTCGCGATTCAACTACCACTTTCATTTCTCATTACATAAACTTAAGGTGAGTCATAGCCCCTACTCTTTTCATACTTGTTTTAAACTCTTTTGGGGAGATACATGCTTAAACTACTTGCTTTCTCTTTTACTAAAGACAATTTTACTCATATGCTATGCTATACTTTTATACTCTTAAACATGATGTGTAGTTTTATTACGATATGTGCCTTAATGTGTTAAACTATTCTATACGCTATATTCTTTAACCACTGTTTAACTCCTGGATGGAGCCGATGGAGAGGTATTGATAGTACTATCGGGCTGACGCCCCCACCATTGCCATATATTCCTAGCCTTGGGTGAATATAATCCAGCTTTGAAGCATTTGTGCTTATTCTTGTCATGAGGTTCAATAGGCAGTGATACTTTACATTAAGCGTGCATATATCGTATACACATATATCGAAATCATACTATATGTTAGCAGTGGGTTGTGAACACACAGGTTGCAAGTGTTGTTATCGGCGGGACTTGCAACTGAGTGGATTCACAATGCCTTTGCTGTGTGAACATTCTTTAAAGACTTTTTAACTGTTTTAAGACAAACTCTATGAACTCACCAACCATTGTGTTGACACTTTAGCATGTTTATCTCAGGTTAGTAAGGCGATAGCTAGTGCGTGGAACTTAGAGTCAAGCTGCATATTTTGAAGAGTTACGCTTTTTATCATTTACCATTCAAAACATTTTGTATACATTTATGTATCATACTTTGGAATCTCATGTTTGTAACTTTGAATTCATTAATGGAATGGTAACTTTTCAAAACGTCTCATTTAGAGGTCTTTTCTATAACTTGTACTTTGTATTATGAAGTAGCACCCTAGCGACACAGTCTTCCGCTGCGGTATTTTGGGGGTGTTACAGATTGGTACCAGAGCCTTGGTTATAGAGAACTAGGTTGCATTTAGTGCCTAGACTATAACTTCTATATACGTTAAGACTCTCCTCTTTATTTGCCTTACAGACACTACATACGCATATGCTTTTTGTTAGTTATTGGTTTAGTTCCACGCTGTTAGATGATATGACTTTAGTATTATAAGGAACCCCAGAATTTAGTCGAGTCATTAAAAACATGGAGCTCAGTAATAACTAATTATTTAACTTGATCTTGTGACAGTTCTTGTTTGATGAGACATAAGATTTGAGTTAAATAATATTATTGCTTAGCTTTAGGGATTTGATGACTTGGTTATCTTATTATCTGTCTGAGAAAACGAGTTTTTGTGTCGGAAATTCTTAAGTAGGATGATTTAGAATCTCCTTATTTAAATGGATTGGGACGCCTCTTTATTTAAATAAAGAAATTGTAAATCACCGAACCATAAGTTTATGATCCCTTACTTACATAAATTTGGACGCTTCTTTATGTAAGTAATGAGTTATAAATAAGTGGGCTTAATTGTATCCGATACGACTTTTTAACCACAATCTTAGATGAATCAGAGTGAACAACACTATTTTAGAGATCCTGAAATCCCAAATTCTCTTAGACACACCGTAAGTAGTTAACATCAACAGAACTTCGGGACGAAGTTCTCCTTAAGGGGTAGACACTGTAACAATTCGCATTTTCGGATTACTATTCATTTTTAATATTCACTATTACTATTCACTTTCACTATTCACTCCCAAAATTTTTATTTCATATTCTCGTAAGTTAAACTATTTTAATGATAATCCGAGAATTTGACACTCGTCGGATCATTTCTGCAAAAATCACAAAACCGTGTCCGAGATTTACTTTTAGGTTTAAACGTCATTCCAGCATCCCGATATGTCCATAAAACATTATAAACAATAGAAATATGATTTTCTCTCATTTTACGACAATTCCAAAAGTTTTTGAATTTTACGTTTTCCAGTTCAGCGTTTTACGCGAATTACGCGTTTTAGACCCGCGTTTCCAGTTTTAGCAGCGTTTAAGCAACCCGATAGAACTTATCACTCATTAAATATGCTAAGATAGGTTATATTAATAAGTTCTAAAATATTTATAAGTTTCATTTTTTTAGGATACCCGATTTTAAGTTTCAGGACTTAACGACTTACCGTTAGCAATTACCGGGACCAAAACTCACTCCGTAACTTAGATAAGACCATGACTACTCATCTAGTCACCCTAGATCAGCCATGGCCGACTTAGAGGGGGGGGGGGGGGTTCACCTATTATGTGTCTTGATCTCATGGCTTGTGCCCTAGGATCCATACATGTGTATAAGCTTCCTTTGTAAGCTTTGATTAGCTTCCTTTGTAAGCTTTGACTAAATCTTGCAACTAACCTCCTCATTGCACCTTCCTAACCTCCTCATCTTTCTATAAATAGCAAGCTCATCCTCTTCCTTTTTCATCACCAAAACCGAACACCCTATAATCCCTAGCACCATGATCCTTTGATCTTCAAACTACAAGTTACACTACAAAGTTAAATGCCTAGTTATTCTCTACATGAAACTAGTGTTTATTTGGTGATTCCATGGATGAATTAGGAGCTACACAAGGGTACTAGGGCTGAGCTAAGAAGGTTTTCAAAAGGGTTATAGCAAGGGTTTACAAGAGTTGTGGTGAAGGGTTAGCAAGCATAGGTTTAGTGTCCTAGTTTCATACTTGACTTCCTTTCTTTAGAAAGCCAAAAGTTGTAAGAAACCCTATTACACTTTCTTGCTCAATATCATTTTCATGCTTATTATGTTTCTTTCATGCTATATATGGTCTTTGTATTATGTTCATGATGTATAAAAACTAGTAAAACAAGTTATGGTATGTATATGTTAACTTATGTTATTTAAACAAGTAAACTAGTGACTTTTATGGAGAACCACGACCAAAATAGTACAACTATGATATTTGACACTTACCTACTGTTAGATAGGACTTAACAAGGAAAACATAGCAATTTGAATCACCCAAAACGAGTACCCGAGTCAAAAGTTATGGCCTAAAGAAGTTAGCGAAACCTTGCGGCAAAACAGTCCAAATGTTTCTGTAACAGAACCTGAAACATGCAAAAAGAGGCTCGTCTGGTCCGTTTCATGAAAAAGTTAAAGTATGAAAGTTGTCCGGAATCACGTTTTCTTCAAAAACTCTGGGGCACGTATCCAGCAAATCAATAACGAATGAGATTTTTGTCAGTTTCTTAACAGCTATTTTATATACCAAAGTTACTATATAATAGTTATGACTTAATATAACCAAGAGGTCTAATGACCTAAAGCCAAGACCACAACCATGGCTAAAGCCAAGGTTGAGTCTCAAGACCATGGAACAATGACCAAGGTCACGGTGAAGCCATGACTAAAGACCATATAATCCAGCTTTGAAGCATTTGTGCTTATTCTTGTCATGAGGTTCAGTAGGCAGTGATACTTTACATTAAGCATGCATGTATCGTATACACATATATTGAAATCATACTATATGTTAGCAGTGGGTTGTGAACACACAGGTTGCAAGTGTTGTTATGGGCGGGACTTGCAACTGAGTGGATTCACAATGCCTTTGCTGTGTGAACATTCTTTAAAGACTTTTTAACTGTTTTAAGACAAACTCTATGAACTCACCAACCATTGTGTTGACACTTTAGCATGTTTATCTCAGGTTAGTAAGGCGATAGCTAGTGCGTGGAACTTAGAGTCAAGCTGCATATTCTGAAGACTTACGCTTTTTATCATTTACCATTCAAAACATTTTGTATACATTTATGTATCATACTTTGGAATCTCATTTTTGTAACCTTGAATTCATTAATTGAATGGCAACTTTTCAAAACGTCTCATTTAGAGGTCGTTTTCTATAACTTGTACTTTGTATTATGAAGTAGTACCCCAGTGACACAGTCTTCCATTGCGGTATTTTGGGGGTGTTACAATAATAGTCTTGGACCCCACGTGATGTTAAGCAGATGCGTCGCTGATGCGTAGGAATTGCACCAGGCTTTACCTCTCAAGGGATCTCGAGAAGCTTACAACCCCCACCATGCAGTGTACCTGAACGTTGTAGTATTGTATAGTGACAAGTACCGAGGGATTGATCGTTCAACTCAGGAAAAGTGTCGCTAGGATTAGAAAGCCTAAAAATTAAGTCTAGAGGTGAGGGATGATTCTTTTTGTATTTTTATATTTTAATAAAAACAATTAAAATCTCGGGTTTTTGGAAGAGTGGGCGGAATTAGTTGCTAGTCAACTAACCCAATAACTAAAGATGCAATCAAAATAAAATAACAAAAATGAAAATAAAGCTAATTACTAATGTGGTGTGAACAATAAATGGGAAAATTGTGTTTACTTAGATTTCATTACTCCCTAGATATCTTTTACAGGTTGATAGTTTGTTACAATTGCGTGGATGACGGGTTATATTCCTTAATATCATTCGTGGGGTGGCGTACGTACTTCCCCAACTATATAAGCTCCTACTTCACTCCTATGTCGAGCCTGCAAGAAGCTCCTAACATGGGGTCACTAGAATTCGCTCATGCATTAAATACAACCATAAAAACCTAGTACGCATTGGTTCATGTTTCTTAAGATGTTCAAGCATGTTACCCTATGGAAGTCTGCCAGTTTTCTTAAGCCTAACATCGAAATCATTCATCCGTAACAATTATAAACAAGCAATCAACCCATAATCAACATCTAGGTTTCACTACATCTAAGCAAGCACACAAGAAATCTAGCCTAGCATGTTAAAATCAAGACAAGCGTAAGATATATTCAAACAACACATAGACATATTGAATGAATTGAAAGGATACTTATCTTAATTGAACATGAAAGGTTTCAAAGGGTAAAAACCCTTGAAAGTACAGTGAAAATCGTGCTAGGGTTTCTCCAAGTTATCCATCTAAGTGTCCCCCCTTCATGAATGAAAATTACAAAACTATATATAGATTTTCCCTCGTGACGACGTCAAGAAGAAAAATCTGACGCCGTCAACTTGCCGCCCATAGTAATATCGGATTGCCTAGATCCAGATCTGACGCCGTCAAGTGCAAATTTTCTCTGGGCCGTCACGTATAATGGGACCATGACGGCCTATGGTGACGCCATCATGCCCCTAGTGTAAAAACTCTCTGGATTGTCACAGACTCTATCCACTTCACCTCTTGTTTAATTCTTGATGCCGTCATGAAGAATTTTGTGACGCCGTCAGGTACTGTTCCCAGCAAGGAAAATTAAGACTTTTCCGTTTTCTTCACTTTTATACTCTAAAAACGTCCAAAATGCTTGCTTTTCTAGAATTCACACTAAAAGTACCTAAAATCACAAAAAGAACGATTTAGGGCAATATTTGATCAAATAAATTCAATTTCGGGCTTAAATGACCCCCTAAAAACGGATCATTTTTCGCCTCATCATATAACCTTACACTTGAGATTTGCTTGTCCTTAAGCAAATGCGCTTTTATTCTAATCAAAATACATGTTAGGGGTCATTTAACACTAATATAAAAGTAATTACAACAAATAATCGTTCCACTAAAGACCAAAGACAAGCACGGAGGTCATACACTAGTACCTCACAAATAGTGTTTAGATACTCACATCTCTCGGGTGTAATAAAGTATATATCACAATATGGAAATGGAAAACATCTCTCACTACCTGTCATAGAAAAATAGATTACCATAAGCTTGGGGAAGGATCAAACCTCCACCACATGGCGTAAGCACCTAGGATAAACTATCGTAGAGGTCTTTCAAAGGGTTATAACGTTAGGTGTAGGGATATGGAATACACGGTTTTGTTGGATAAAGGCAATCTTTACTGGTGGCGAGTTAATCATCTTGGTTAATTACATGTACAATATGGCATTTCTAAGCCAAGACTAGACTCGACTTAAGCAAATAAATGAAAAATAACAAAAACATAAAATAAACATAGAATGAAACGGGATGGTAGTCCGTATGTTTTTTCTCTTTTTTTTTATTTATTTTTTTTATTTTTTATTTTTTTTGCATACACTCTTACCCTACCATCCAAAATAATACATCATAGGGAATTAACATTCCCCTTACACTTGAATTTTTACATACTTTACAATAAACTAATCTAATGACTCGAATCGAGATAATCAAAACACTTGGAGTAATTTTTAAGATTAACGCACATATGGGGGTAATAATATGATGTTCTTCCCCATTACTCCATAACTCAAGTACTTTACCCATGAGTCCCAATCGTCCCAAAACAATATGTACAAGATATGACTCGACTTAGCAACCATGTAATCAATTAGATAATTAACTAAGGGTTTAAACAAATAACCATAATGCACTAAAGATGAGTGCATACACGGAAGGCTAAGGCGATTTGGGTGTACATTTAAGTGGGTTGTAACAAATTCTTCCTTTAAGTAAGATGCTTAAAGTTAGAAACGAAAAGATAGGCTCGGAGGGGTGTACTAGGGGTTTCGTGTACTAAAAATGAGTACAACGCTAACGGTGTGGGAAAAATTAGTTGACTTTACTAGCCAAGTAATATGATTTAAATGGTCAAGTAATTATAATACGGGTTTAACACAAGGGTGATCCTAATGCCTCTTATCATGTAGTAAATCCTACTACACGAATGTAGTCTCACTAGCGGTCTCGGGATGCATCACTAACGCAAGTTCTAGAATCTAAATGCTACCGGTACACTCATAAGCACTAATAATGAATGCTTTTCCTATCAAATCTAAAGGTGAACCTTACATATTTGGGTGGAAAATTTTTCTGAGTGGTACGGTTTTGTGCTAGTCATACGACTCCTATCCATGAGACGCTTGTTATGGCTAAAGTTTCACTCCTAAATGTTGTAAAAAATTTTAAATTTGGCGCTAAAATTACACTAACAAGTATTTCTCTTAGTTTTATTACACACCTACCATCAAACAAACAAACTCAAGTGCAATAGTATCCTATAAGGTATCATCATTTACCCTCCCCTTACACTTAGGATGAACATTGTCCCCAATGTTCAATTAAAGAATGTAAAAGTGAAATAGGTAAAAGAATGAAAGCAAATACTCCCCTGATTCGTTCGGTGTGGATAGTGTGGTAACAAGGTTAGATCTTCCTCCAAGAAAATGAACAATCAAAGCTTCCCTTCCAGAATATAAATCATCTTCTTGTCATACATAACCTGTTAAACCTGAAAAAACAAAGTAACCTCACGTAAAATCGGCAGCAATCTATATATACTAACAAATCCTAGAAAGCAATGTAAGATATAATGCTTGTGGAATGAATGTTTGCAGATTTCCTGGAGTTTATAAAACTAAAGATTTAACAAAAACTTTAAGATTCCGTTAGAAAAACAAAACTAGCAAAATTTCCAGAATTTTACACATGACGCCGTCAGGAATTAATTCCTGACGTCGTCAGAAGTGACCTGCAGAAATCTTTACGTTAAGTTTCCAGAAAATTTCTGAAAAACTTATGTCCTACTTCCTGGAAAATCCTGCAAAACATCATTATGACTCAATACAAGCATTTAACTCTAACAAATACGAATATACATGTCCATTTAATATTGTGGGAAATCATGATCAATTTTGTTTCTTAAAAACATATTTGGGGTTTCCCCTTACACTTATCTTTTGCGAAATACCTTTGGATGAAGTTAAGACGAAGTCAAACGACAAAAATAAAGTATTTTCACCATTTTATTTTTGAAACATGATCTACCAACAATAAAAATAAAGCATGCATACGGAAATAAATAACAATCAAACAAATAAAAATCACACAAAGCATGGGTTGCCTCCCAAGAAGCGCTTTTCTTTATTTACGATTCTTGTAGCTAGACTCAAGGTCATGGGTGATTACGTGACCTCATCGTTGGTCTCATTTTCTAGGTCATCTCCTATATTAGTTTTGTATTCCAGACCTAGTTGCAAGCATTCTTGGTAGAAACCAGGTATTCTATTCATAACATATTCTACTCCTCTACGTCTATCCTCATCATTCCTATAGTAAACCGCTTATTTGTGTTCCTTTTCTATGTTTGATAGGAGGCGGTATTGTTCAATCTTATAGGGCATTTGGTAAGCAATCTCATCATTCTCTTCCTTGAATCTAACTATCCCTAGAGTCGGATCATAACTCATCTTAGAGGCCTCAACGAACGGTTTTCCGAACACTACTTGACTTAGGCAATCATCTATCACGGGACGAGTATCCTCCACTATCACAAAGTCGGTTTCATAAGTGAAGTTTCCAACAATCACATGCAATCCTTTCACTCTTCCTACAATGAGTCATAATTTGACGTTCTTCTAATAATAAGTTCACCTGCTGATACATATCACCCTGTAAGAAAAACAGTATTGTCATGTACAAACCAAAACAAAACAAAAAAATAGACAGTTTTTTTTTAATATAATTGTTCTAAAATTCAAAATTCACTTTATAAAACAGAATATATATATATATATATATATATATATATATATATATATATATATATATATATATATATATATATATATATATATATATATATATATATATAATTTTACAGAACTCAAAAAATAATTTACAAAAGCGATATTTTCGTCTAATGCGATAAAGGTATGTATAATAAATAAATATAACATAACAATGTTTTTTATACATATAACGCTGATGTATTAACACCATATAAACCAAACATCAAATAATTATAACATGTTCACTTTTTGATTCATATGAATCTGATATTATAACGTTACGTGAATAAAATATCATATAAGAAACACGTTCGATTCTGATGTACAAACAAAAACACAGCTCATTGGTAAATCAAATCCCTTCTAGTCAGGCAAACCAAAAAATATGTACAAACAAACGCGATATTTTCTTTAGATGCAAAGTTGTTGCAAACCCTCTATGTAAATGTATTCGAGGAAGATACGAAATATGTCCTGCATGTGTTCCTGTTAAAATCTTCACCTCAATGACATGATATAATAATCTTGTAATCAACAAACAAGTTTCTTTACACAACCCTCTTTTCTGATCATTGTTACTTAAAAGCTTGACAATACCGCCTATTTTATCCGTCTCCATCGATCGCTTCAATAAACAAACATAAAAAATTAAAGAATATCCATAAAGGTTCACAAAAAAGATATAAACAATAAAAATGTTCAATATATGCAATTGACATTGAAAAACATTGTAAATAAATAAACGTATAAGAAAGAAATAAATATAACAATAATAAATCCGACAAATAAAATATAAATCAATATAGAAAAAACAAAAAAAACAACATAACAACGAACGATAACGAATCAGATTCAGGGTTCATACTTAGTGTATTTGAATAATTCCGATAATATACCTGCTATAAGAAAACGAAAGAAAAAGAGACGACAACCAATCAGAAATAAGGCTTTATACAAAATAAATACGAATGATAATGAATCATATTTAGGGTTCCATCAATTGACATTGGAAAACATCGTAAACAAATAGAAATATAAGAAAAAAATTAAATATAACAATAATTAATTCAACAAACAAAATATAAATCAATATAGAAAAACCAGAAAAACAAAATAACAACGAACGATAACGAATCAGATTTAGGGTTCCATACCTAATGTATTTGAATAATTCCGATAATATACCTGCTATAAGAAAACGAAAGAAAAAGTTACGATAACCAATCAGAGGGGGCTCTGTACAAAATAAATACGAACGATAACGAATCAGATTTAGGGTTCCATACCCAGTGTATTTGAATAATTCCGATAATATACCTGCTATAAGAAAACGAAAGAAAAAGAGATAACCAATAAAAAATAGGTATGTATACCTACTACATTTCAATAATTCTGATAATTATGAAATCTATAGTAGAAACCTGCTATAAGAAAACGAAGGCAAAAGGATTAGAAGTCCGATGAACGATGAGCACCCACATTGGGCGACTATATATAGGCTCAGAATTAGGGTTTCACAACCGTGGGCCAGAAGATAAAGCGTAATTAAAATATAGAAAAGATATCGGAGAGGATAACCATCGTTTTTAAAACCTTCTTGAACGTGCCTCTCAAACTGCCAGAAACCCAGCGACACCAAAGTCTCAGAAAACATACCCGGTTCCCAAAGGTTTTTTTATTCGCGTTTTCAACACGTCTATGTTTTGGGAGGCTCCTCAAAAAACACTTTTAACCTACCGGCAATCTCTCGATTGGAAAACCAATTAACCAATGAGAGGACACGATTTCAAAATGGAGCCCTCTCATTGGTTAATTGAATCTCTCGATTTGGCCAAAAGTGAGTTCTCATATTATATAAGAGATTCGTCTAAATATTCATGAAAGACATGATTTATCAAATTCATAGAAACGGCTGAAGTAGTAAACAATATAATTGGCCTCACAACACTCATGAAAGATCACAACAAATATGAAAAGGAATACTAGGAATATCTCGCTCCCTTACACGAAACATGATACAATTCAGTTTCCATAATCAACAACACAACTTCATGCTATCCTCATCTTCTCTACGAATAACACGAAAACATATCAAGATATACAACGAACATATCAAGCAATCCAAACAACTCTCGAGGCGAGTTCCATCAAATGAAATATCTCCACAACCGCGAGGGATTAACGTAAGAGTTTTCAAAACAAAGGTGATCATAAATGATTATCAGGTTAGGAACCATGGTGCAGAATTCTGATTTCATGAATCGACAAAGATGACAAATATAACATAACCGTTGTTAGCATCTCGATGCTTAATCAACAAATACATATCCAGAATAATATCGAATCAAACATCTCCAACATAAATAGATTAGCAAAATGAAATCGTCTTCAAATATCTCCAGAGCGCATCTGTAGGATCTACCCTTGATAGATCTTGAGCCAATGGATCGATAGATTACTAATGTAATCACTAGCAAAACTATATGGACAATCTCTGCAAGCTTGTATCTATTGCGGAATATAAATACAAACAATATACTAAACACTTTGA
Source organism: Artemisia argyi (assembly GCA_030686995.1). Classification (NCBI taxonomy): domain Eukaryota; kingdom Viridiplantae; phylum Streptophyta; class Magnoliopsida; order Asterales; family Asteraceae; genus Artemisia; species Artemisia argyi. The sequence goes on along the minus strand of CM060704.1, from coordinate 80,252,247 downwards.
TCCTCTATGGATCGTTTTATTAAACTTCTAAGAATTTTTTCTTAATACGTACATAATACATTAACCTTGGGTTCCATTTATACTACAAGAAACCCTAACCTTTCTTACAAGAAACGAATAAACATTAACCTATAAAAGATATTCTACATATCTTGTCCTAAAATAAATAAACTCTATCTACGAATTAACTATATCCGCAGAAACTATGTCATCAACAGAATTCAGATCATCAGCAGAATCCATATGTGCTTTAGCATAATCCTGTCAGCAGTATCCATCAGCAGAATCTATGTGCTGACTTCAATAATTCCTAACAGCATCGAACAAATCGAGTATTCATGATAGAAAGTCACAAGATTATCATAAAGATAGAATAGGTAGGACAAAAATCAATAGTGTAGAAAGAACAAGGTAAGGAAGGCCACAAAATGTGTCGGACACATCGGATTCATAAGCACGCGAATTCTCTGGACGAATGAAAAGGCATCTAACGAATGACAAACGAACCAAGAATCTAAGTTCAAAAGAATGCAATAACTTCAGGAAATGAAACCTATAAGGCATTACTACGAAGTCTCAAGGCATTCTAAACTTATGTTTCGAATCTTGATGAATCTTCTAAATCTCCAAAATGAATGATCTTATAAAGGCTTAACTAAAAGCAGAGGCAGAAATCAGAGTGATGCGGAAGCAAGATAACTAACCAACACCTTATCATATAATCTACCCAATCCTCACCGGTCATACTAAAGTTCTTATGGGAAGGAACCTAAAGCAAATCCTTTTAAGGTTATTCCAGAAGCTCCTAATAGTGCAAACCTAAGGGTCTAAAACTTCATAGGCCATAACTTATGTACTACAAGTCGCAGCCTGAGCTCTGATACCATAATTGTGACACCCCAACCCGACAAGGGTCAAAATGTCACATTATAGTGCCAAATCAGAACATACAAACGCAAGCGGAAGACTTATAAACATAAAGTTACAAAGGTATTCTAAAGTTACAAAGGAAATACTAATTCTATACAAGATTGAAATACAAATCCAAAGAGAAATCTAATCGAATCTGAATCTAAGTCTAATCCAAGTGTCAATGGGCTTCTAATCGTCGGGGTAGTCCACTAACGCGCTCCTTTGCACTCTACACCCAAACCCAGCTTCCAACCTAAAACCTGCCGCAACAAAGGAAATGCGGCTGAGCTTAAAAAGCCCAGTAAACAGATATATAACAAAGCAAACGGATAAACGAAACGTATATAAGTATGAGAAACAGGACATCATAAGCTTCTACTGAAAGGAATATCATGTGTCGAATGCATAAGAGATTAACATACACTGAACGAATATCATAAGTCAAAGGGAAACAAAGTATCAAAGATATATCACATAAGCATAATCATAAAGAAAAGGTAATGAGCACGTATCAACAAAGAAGCGTCTAAACAAGGTACTTGAATAGACAAATGAACATGGGAAATCCACGAGCTGACCTACCGAGGTACTCGATAGATCTTATAACCACATAATCCATAACCACATATCAAAGGATACGGAGAGGCGAGACCTCTCGGTACCACATATCAAAGGATACGAAGAGGGGAAAACTCTCGGTACCACATGGAGTCGCGCACACTCCTGAAGGTGTATGGGTACAGAGCACGTACAACTATCACGCTACGAAATGAAATGAAACAAAGCCTAGAATGCATCCATACGCCCCTTGCAAAATAAAATCATACATGCATGCTGCTCGCATGACAGGGCTACACATAAGTTAAATGGCCAAGTGATCACAAATCATATCATATCCTATAAAATGGGGACGCCGTAGATCAATCACACCTCTACAGAAAGTATCATGCCATCGGTGCCTCGATGACACGGCCATGGTACCTCCATTACTAGTTCGAAAAATTGGGCATAAGATCGAAACGAATCACATCATAACATATAATCACAACATATCAAAGGATCCTAACGGGGACCACATCAAAGGATCCTAATAGAAGACCACATTGAACAAAATATAGCAAAGAATCATATAAATGATGCATAGCAAAATGAATCATATCATATCAATGAAGCATATCAAATGAATGAATCAAATATAAGGGAACATAGCAATGGCTTAGGGAAATCTTAATAAGATAACGAATCAAAGATCAAGATCAAAGTCATGAGAACGATAGCACCCTTACTGAAAAAGGGTAGAATATCTGTACCTTAAACCGCCAACGAAACATAGCATATGAATAGGAAGTCACTCCTTCTTCAGCGACTCTACACGAATTAATGATCGGCTTAGTATTAACTTGTTTTAAATTAGATTACTCATTTTAGTCGGCTTTCCATTTTTAGTAACTTTCCATTTATAGCAGCTTTCCAAAATTAGTAAGCTTCCATTTATAGTAAGGTTCCACTTTAAGTAACTTAGTCATTTTAAGTAACTTTCTATTTTTAGCAGGTTTCCTGAATTAGTAACTATCCTTGATAAGTAAGTTTTAACATGACTTCCCAATTTAATTAAATTAGGTTTAGGGTTCGAGATTATCAATTAGGTTAATTGTACCCACACACAAGTCAACACAACATTAAAAAGACACACCCGACATAAGAACATGTATTAGGGCACCAAACATTAAAGTGACACATTTAATACTTTTATAACACATGCATACACATAACTAGTTTTATAACAAAATTACGCCCACTAAATGAATTTTAGAAATGTACCATAGGCACAAACTAAAAATCAAAAAAAATTCTCACACAAGCATATATGTCTTGAGAGTGTACATGAATTTTTATAGATTTTCTTATTAAGTAGAAATCCCCTTTCAAAAATCGCTTATCAAAATAGTCCCAGAAAGTTAACAGCACATATATACAGAAAGTTTGCATTTGGTTAACCCACTTTCAACACTTCAGAAAAATCCACAAAAATTCTAGAAAGTCACACCTAACCTATATTTAACCTCTGTAAAAGGAGAGCTCTTAACTTCTTATGGTTTGAAAATGAAAAATCCAAAACACCATCGGAATCTCAGACTCGATTACTCAGCTTTGACACTTAATCACATAAAAATTAAAAACACATGACAAAATCAAATCCAAATCACTCCAACCAAATTGAAAACTTATTTATGACATTAAACTAAGTTTACAAGCAAAAACCCAGAATTTAACACTAATAAAAACCGAGCTATATTGAATAGAAATTCGACTTACAAAGCTGTCATGTAGAATCCATTTTATGCTATCATATCACATGTTTTGATTACACAAACGCACACGAGACCTCATAATTCACAAGACATGTTTTTAACATCACTTTAACATGTATCCATGACCCCATAGAATCATACCATCAAACCCATAAAAAACACATATTGGCACAACACATATATACAAACACGAATTCAATTTCAAAATACAAATCAAAACTTGCAAACCCTAAACATATCTTCCAATATCCTTTTAATAATCCAGATCATAATCCAATGTTTATGTGTTTGATTATATGTTTATTATAGATTATTATCATCACCATATATGTGTCGAATTGTTGCAGAAAAAAAGGATGATAAAGTTACCTTAGAGAAAGAATTAACGAGACCAAGGAGAGACCAAAGAAACCCATGAATCAATACACAAATAACCCAAGAATTACACGATCAAAGAAACTTCAAACCTTTCTTCTTCTTTTCTTCTTGATGGCTGAACAAATATGTTAAAGGAGGCTGCTAGGGTTTCGAATGGAGAGGATAGAAAACAAGCCGCAACTTTTATTTTTCTAGGGTTCTTTTGATGTGCCGTGTTTTTTATTTTTTCTTTTTTTTTACTTTTTTTTTTTTTTTTTTTTTTTGTGTGGAAAACAAACCGGTTAAAAAAACATAGAGGGAGAAGTGGGTTGCCGATTTTGGGTTGGGTTGGAAAAGCCCATTCGAAAATAATTGGTCATGTTTGTGTGCTAAAGAAATTTGGCCCACAAATAGTTATCGTGTAACTAGAAATTATCATAGTCGTAATTAAATTTTACTTATATTATTCGGTTTTAAATATGATGTAAAGTTTTTACTTATTATGGATTATGGATTATTCGTAAAGTTAAACCGGATTTTTAGGTCATTATAAAAATAAGTTTAGGGTTTGTGTGTGTTTGCACCAGAGATACAAACCTTTAACCCTTAGCCTTGTATATATAGTGTACGAAACTTAGAGCTCAAGAAAAAGAATGGGATACCCCATCCCTTATTGCCGATCAGTCATAAGCCTATTGGGGGGGGGGGGGGGGGCTTCCGGATCCTTCTTGACTTACCAATTAATCATACACATTACTTTCCGTATATTCGTCTAACAGTCATTAGTCATTATCTGTTAAATTTTAACGGTCGTTCTATATATTTGTGTAATAAATAATTAAATATAACCTTTTACATTTAATTATTAAACTTTAACTCTCATATGTAAAGTGTGCAATCCCGTGATTTCGAGTTCGATCCTAACATACGACTGCTAAAATAATGTCTATAAACTAACATAAACAAGAAATGGAGTCGACGACTTTGATTGTTGACTAATTTTATATATAGGAGTTGATGAGTGTACTGCATGTTTGTATGCGTATGTTATTCGTGCATTTATCGTTGTAGGTATAGATTATTCTTTATCAAGTTTTAAATTTATATTTAGCCGACTTAAATTATAACACACAATAACGAGTAGTGTACCCGATCAATGTAGCTAGTTAGTAAGTAGAGTATCGATAACTAAGAGTGGAACCTTAACACCTATAATGTCTATAAGTATTTTAATTCCTAAGTTTGTTTTACAACCTAATCTAATGCAAGGGGTTCTCAGTCTGAGAGACTGGCATGAATTGAGTTGATTAAAATAATAAAACTAATGAGATATAATACAACGAATGCCGAACACGTACACAGATAGATAACAAATACATATAAGAGGCCTGACGAATGATTAAATAGCTTTTCACTTGTTTTATTGCTAGTTTTATATGATAAGTGCTAAAATCTATTCTCTCTCGTTGGTATCTTAATTAATTAAGGAGAGTAAATTCTTTATAATTAGTTATGTCAATATTATTTAACCTTTTTTAAGGGCTTACACTAACTTATGATGCTAGTGATGAAATCGTAGGAGGGGTATGGCAGCCCAAGCATTCCACAGCTAGACACAGAGGTTATTAATGCACATATAAAAAGAACCAAATAAACATCATATAAACTTTAATCGATGGGAAAGCAATTTTAAGGGGAGCAATATGGTTGTCACAAACCCATCAATCCTGATGGATTAAAGCTTACTATTACAATAAAAAAAACTACTTAATGAATTTAAAACACTAGAAGGACCTTCTTAGTAATGTTTTCAAGATCGGGATCCTACCTAGGATCGTTTTCGTCTTTACAAGATCGCGATCGTAAGATCAGATCGAGATCTTAAGATCCTACCATAATATCATTTTCTTAATAGTTTTTGTAATATTATACAAATTTACAAATTATTGTATACTATAAACACAAAATTATATGAATTTTCCATATAAATGTTGTCCTAAATTATGATTAAGAAATGTTTAATAAGATTAATATGTTGTTTTTAAATTCTATAAAAAATAATCTAGAAATTTGCAGTTTTTTAGTTTGTTATCCGATAAAAGTAGGATCGGATTAAAGATTAGAACTTAAGATCCTATGGTCAAGATCGGGATCCTATAAGATCTCAAGCTTTCAAAGATCCTATGTTAGATCCGGATCGTTTTTGCTTTGCAGTATCGTAAAATCGTAAGATACTAAGATCAGGATCGGGATCCTGACAACCATGCTTCTTACTGCTCTAAAATCTTTAATTGGGTGTGTCTTGTGTTGCCCCTTCGTTGGTATTCTTCTCCTTAGGCTTTATGTTGCAGCTTCTGTATCTTTTTGTATACGAAATTCGGCAGTTAAATGGGGTAATTATACTTTCTGTCTAAGAGCACGATGCGTCGCATCAACTTAGTTGATGCGGCGTATCTCAATAGCTTCGCATGGGGTCCAAGATTATTATATTCTGGAATATTCGTACACCATCTTCAAAAGCGGGGTAACTTGAATCCATATATGGCGCATGTCCTTCAGTATCTTGGATAATCTTTGGTGAAGTCTTGAGAGTGATGCGCCGTATATTAGGAATTTCATGCGGTATATATGGAGTAGATAAGTCAGATCTTCTTCGTTGACCAAGGTTTAATATATGACGCATGATATAATTACATGCGGCGCATTCTTCAAAATCAGGCAATGGTCTTCGAATTTATCTAAGTATGATCATACGGCGTATCTGTCTAGAATGATATGGCGTATCTCCTTCAATTCAGTAGACTTTTTCCAATTTGATCCATTTAGCTCTATTTTACGTCCGAAATCACTAACTTTCACCAAATACTTGTTTTTAACTGAGAATTACAAAAGTAAGCGATTGAGTATCAATTCTCATAGATAATATAATAAAACAAGTCAAATACATAGGACAAATGATGACAATAATATGTACTTAAGATGCATCATACTTGGAAATGGGTTTTGAGGTACGGAGTGTATGCTCATTAAGTCCCTGATTACCCTGACTCTTATAGTGGTTTTAAGTTTCTATTGCTAGTACTAAGTTATTACTGCTGGATCAGAGTTACTACAGCTACTACTAAGTTAGTAATGCTAGAGCAGAGTTACTACTGCTAGTACTAAGTTAGTACTGCTGAGTCTGTAACTACTTTGGCCTATTTATAGGCAGTTTCAAACTCGTAATTAAGACTATAATTACTTGGTCTTGTAACCACTATGGCTAGAATGGAGGAACATTATGAGGATATTAATTGGCCAATTAATTCTCAAAATTTCATTGACTAGGTTTGAGTAATCTCTACTTTAAATAGAGATCAACACATCTGCATGAGAGACAACACAAAACATAAACACTTGAAAACAAACAGGTTCTTGATTTGTGCCTAAAACAAGAACACCACTTGGTCTTTTCCCATAGAGATATTCGTGTAACCCGGGCATAGGGTCGAATAGTTTCTACTGGAAAGTGATAAAACGATTTCAAGTGAATATCCAGTACTCATTGATTATCTTCACCCTGCTGGGAACTGATCAAAATTAACCAACATGTTATATACATGTGTGTTTGCATTTCTTAAAATAATGCTTGTACATTGCTTTATTCAAATACGATTCTTGTGTGACATACAAATTAAATGAAAACAAGCAGGGTACCCGCGCAATGCGGCTGCGGGTACCCGGTGACAAATTTTGTGGCTAGCAAATATTTTTCATTTATACCGCGTGTTGCAGCGAGGTTGATTTTTAGCCGAAGTATGTTTTCTTTTTTTTATTGTAGCTTTTTTGTTTCATAATTTTTATGATATTTGTATAAATATAAACCATAAGCCACTCGCAAAGCATCAATATTCAATCATCATATCACTTTGGTAGGGGTTGAACGATTAGATAATAGAAGCTCATAATTAGTATAGAAGTTTAAACAAAAAAGAAATGAGAATGTCGGAAATAATTCTTTTAATGTGTTCATAGGTGTTTATATAAAAAGAAAATAATAGAAATACGTAAATTAACTCTTTAGCCAAATTCGAATCGAATTATATACTACACAACAATTTGTTTTATCTTAAACTAATTTAACTATACCAGCCTAACCAAATATTTAAGGCCCTAAGTCATATTCAGATCATTCTAAGCCCAAAACCTAAACTTTCGATATAAAAAACTAACCCTAAATTGCTTATCCTAATTTTACTCTATCATAACACCCGCAGACACAAAAAACACAGTCACTTTTTCTCTCTAATTGCAGCTACCAACTCTAATCATCTACTTCACAAATAAACACTTCACTTAACAAACCAATATTCGTCCCTTTAATTCTTATAGCCACTCCAATCACCAACAAGTAAACTCCATTGTTTTCTTTCTTGGCTTCTTTCACAGCCAACGCATGAACCCACGAAGAACACAAATGTGTTCGGCTTCAAGATCTGTTAAAGGTCTCGGGTAGGTGCGGTTTTGTATTTCGTTTCTTGTTTTCTTGTTAAACCAAAAGAAAGGAGGATGGAAACACTTTTGTTTGATCTTTTTTTTTTCCTAATACTAACAGGAAGTTTAACTGATTTTCATGAATTGTTTTTTTAAAGGTAAACATCTTGATGAATTTGAAAGATGTGAAAAAAGAGGCCGGATATATGTGGAAGCAAAAGCAAAAGTAACATATTCATGATATCGAATTTTTGTTTTGGACTGTTGGATCTCATATTTTTGTTTTGGAAGCCTAATATTTTAGAAGCTTAATTATATTGTAATTTGTGGTTAAAAATTGTATTTTTTTTGACGAAGAGGTGTTTTTAATAATATATTAATTGTATTAGATGAGTATTGTTTTTTTGTTTTATGTGTGCTTTGAATCCTTGTAAATAATGCTTATAAGGTAGTATTTTTCACTTATGGAGTATTTTAAAAAATGACAAAAATGGTATTTGTTGACCAATCGATTTATGTATTTAGTTGTGTAAAAATTAATTGTACATAATGCTTTGATAGGTTTACTGACTTAAAATCTGTATTAGGAAATCTTAAAAAATTAATAGGAGGTAAGTGTCTAAATACATTATAAGTAGTTTAGATTTCTTTAAATATTTCGACTAAACATATGTTTTATGTCTCTGTCATTGTGATTTCTACTTTTCATACAGCAAGACTAACAAAAGGGTTAGTGACAAATTATTTAAAGTGCGATAACACAATAACCGGTATCCATAATAAGCTAAAGTTAGGATCAAATAAGAAGAATGATAAATAACTATAACTACATATTTAGATGCTTCAACTTGATTTATATGCATCCATAGTTTTTCAGATGCATCCTAATATATTTTATAGCTTCAAATTAGATGCATATACATATATTAGATGCATTTTATCAAGTTAGGCGAATCCTATGTGTTAATACAAATAATATCAAAAACGTTATTTGCATTATTCGGTTTCCTCGTGTTTTGATAATCGCAAAATATAAAGACATGTTACGTAAAGTTACGGTTTATAAGTTTTTAATCGAGGAAACTCGTTACTTCTACGTAGCTGCTTCAACATCACTTCAGGTATGAACAAACTTTATACCGTCATTAGTTAAGTGATCAAAGATTTTTATTTTCATCTAAACTTACATTTTTAAGTTTGACAAAACATTTTTACAAAAGTATTTTTGTAATTTCAAAGAAATGTTTTATTAAAAAAATAAATTCAAATTCAAATCTCCCAACAGCTAGTTTTCCCTCCAACCTTCACCAGATAGTTTTTTACCACGTCTGGACAAAAATGGAAGCGTTTGTCGGGGCGGACCAGTAAAGGGGTCGACGGTCCCTTAGTGATAAAGAACCGTCGCCTATTCAAGGGACCGTCTGCTCTTTTGTGTCGACTATAAACACTGAACTATTCTCTTTCAGAAATAAGACTTTTCACACACAAAAAACTTTTTGCTCTTTGGTCCTTTTATTCTTTGATCACTATAACATGTCAGTATATGTTTATAAGTGATTTCCTCTTCCGTCAAGTGCAAGAGAAGAACTCTCGACAACTATGAAGATTCGAGATGTTATAGGTGTCCACACACAACATGTAACATATGTTACGTGATAGGATTGATATCATTGTTTTCCGACTTATGTGTGAGTTGAGGATGAGGTATAAACTTGGATGGTGATGTAGTTCCAAGTATTGTATTTGTGTGATCTTGGGTGGTGATGTAGTTCCAAGAAATCTTGTAACTAGATTAGTTCATGTATTTATTTTGAGGAGAGTGGTGTCCTAAAGTGTAGGTTAGGATTTGTTTTGTCATTATGTAAAGACTTGGATCGGGGATGATCAAGTGTGATATATATGTAAAGGCTTGGTTCGGGTGAAGAACCAAGTATGTCTAACAAAGTGAAGACTTGGATCGGGTAAAGACTCAAGATGGACAAGAGTGCTTGTTCGTGTTGCCACGTGGGCCTTTGGAATAGATTGGTTCTAGCTATGATCAGAACTCGACATTATGCTTAGTGTCATTAAGCCATGTGTACGGATTGCTCTGCCTGAAGGAGTGTGTTGATATAGTGATTGATAACTCTCGAGTGTGGTACTCGGGGAGAGGAGTACGACGGAGAGCGAGCTTCGTGCTAAACCACTATAAATCGCCACGTCTCTTTGGTTGTGTTCCTTCTTTACTCTTTACTTTACTTATTTGTTTACATTCCTAGTTGCTAATTAGATATCACATAACAAGTAGAATTCAATAAATTTGCAAAAGAAAAATAACCGGACCTAAGAACGGCAAAACGATTTAGAAAATTAAAATGTGTGGTGAAACTATTCAAACCCCCCTTCTAGTTTCTACAATTGGTATCAGAGCTTCGTTTATCAAGATCTTTAAAGCATACTGTACTTTAAAACTTGAATCGATCAGTGGAATCAAGATGATATCTAGAAGGGCGTCATTTGAATGAGCCACCATTTTTCAAAAATGAAAATTTTTTCATTTGAAAAAATGAATTTGAAAGTTATGTGAAATCAATTAGTCATGATTTTTGGCATGTCATTTCATTTGATCATTTCTAAATCAATGAGAACAAATTTCTAAAACCAAAAATTTCACAAGAAACTTTTGCTTGACATTGAGGTTCAAATGTTGGTTCATAAAAATTTGCCTAAAAAGAATTTTGATAAAACTAGTTTATGTAATGTGGCAAATGATATGTTCCAAAATATCTTAGACTTGTATCAAAGGAATGTTCAAGCCAAAAATGATAAAAGTATGTAATTAGAAAAACACTTAGTTTAAGTGGAATCATGTACTACTAGTTTGAATGTCTTCATTGTAGATAATGTTGCTGACAAGAATTTCTTAAGCAACCTAGTTGGTGTATTATTCTACTTGCCTTGATGTAATGACTATTAAGAAGACAATGTGCGGTTTTATGTGTTATGTGGATTGCTAGCTAAGAAGACATTACGGGCCTTAAGCATGTAGACAACCTAATGGTCATCTCACTAAGCCAATTGCATTACTAATCTTATGGACTAATAGCCAAGTGAGTATCACCTAGTCTTGCATCACCAACAACACATGTTTTTGGTTATGTGCTAATAAGGATTGCTAAAGGCCAAGGTAAGTCTTCTTACCAATCTTCACTATTATGCTTGCTATTTGATTGCTTATTATATGTTCATGTAACTATGTGATCAAGAGTTACTTGCTTGCATGTTAGATAACCTTTGTATGCCATTATGTGCTAGATGCTTTATGTTATTTAGACGCTTTGTCTAAATGCTTATCCCTCTTTGGATTCAAGCAAACTGTTTGGAAAAACAATGGCCTTACCACAACCATTGTTTATAGCAAATTTAACGTCAATCAATCACTATAAACGATGCACACTTGCTTCACTCTTTGTTTGCTATCTAGTTCTCGTCTATGACATTTCTTGAAACTTACTTGATTGACTTCTAGCTTCCTCGATGCAAATCTCATTCTCTCTTTTCTTCTGTTTCAACTCAAAATCCACTCTTTAATCAAGCGTATCGAGTCTTTCATTCTTCTTATGTCTCGATTCCACTCCTTACCCATTCCTTAGCCTACTCGTGCGTATTGAGTCATTTTCGTGTCATAAAACTCAATGTGTTATGTTTTAAAACCAATTGAAACTAAATCTTTTCATAAAAACCAAAACACTAAAAACCGTCCAGAAACCTAATGCCACTAGTGACGGTCCCCGTGTGATTGGCGATCCCTAATTGATAAGGGACCGTCTGTGACTTTTTGTGCTAAACACGTCTCTCATTCTATAAATATCTGTAAAACATATCAACACTTATTTTGACTGATGTGCTACTAAAAAACATGATCAAATTTTCACCCATTACATTAAGATTTTAATCCAAGGCTTCAAACGTATAATCTTCAACTACTCCTACATATTTATCATCAATTGTAAGTCAAACTCATCTAATTCTTTCTTTAAGATTAACAATTAGAAGTTATTATAAAATTGAAATTGGGGATCTTAAACAACTTTTTCAAATTAAGTACAATTGTAATCTAAACTCAATAATAGATCAATAGTGATATTATTTAGTACAATCATAAGTTAATTGTATTGCTCTTGTATACAAGATACTAATATGATAATATACAAGATGGGAAGATATCATTAACATGATGTTCTAAAATATATATATATATATATATATATATATATATATATATATATATATATATATATATATATATATATATATATATATACTTTACAATGGTTAATACATGTCAAAAACATTAGTTTTATGTGATAATCAAAACAAATTCTAAGCAAGGTAAAACTCTAACAATAATCTTGTGATTCTTTCTTTCATAGGAAACATAATGTCACACATATATGATTTTGATCATCTCAACACCGACTCTTATACTCCTAGAATTTCTCTTGAACCAACCACTCCGGGAAGTCATATTCGTCCCTATGTGAATGTTGAGACTCGTCGCTTTCATGAGGGACGAATCGTTGATCCCTCCTTAGCCTATGACATAGATATTAACACTACCTTTCGCGCTATAGGATTCGATTGGTTGCTTCACATCAATGAAAAAATTTGTCCCCGCTTTGTGTTAGAATTCTTCCGACAAGTTGAACTCGTACGTAACGAAGATCAATCTTTGTCACTTTGGTTTTGGGTTAAAAATTTCAAATTTGTCCTTACTCTTGATCAATTTGCTCAAATCCTTCGTATTCCCAATCATGGGCAATGTGCCTACTCTGAAGATTGGTGTCTCGAAGCACTTTTCAACTACAGGGAAGAAAATAGTCCCTATTGCTCCTACATACCTCGTCCCTGTGAAATTACCAAACTCCTTCGCAGCAATAGGAACTTTCCTTACCTCGATCAAACAAAAATTCATGTGATAGAGGTTCGTGATGAACTGATTCCTTGGGCTGTCATCCTGAAAGAGAACACTCTTGGTCTCAAAGGGATTCGTAAGCAACTTCCGGCGTGCTGTACTCACATGATGTACTGTCTCCACACCCAACAACCATATAATCTTGCCTATCACTTCGCTAAGTGAATTGTACATATCAAGGGGAATCAAACCAAATTGATACCTTACGGGATGTTCCTTACTCGTCTCTATCACTACATGATGAATTTTCATCCCTATCTCCTTGGTCCTCAATACTCTCTCTTTGATCCTGTCATGGAACCCATCAATGATCTCCATATCTCCTTTATCTTTATCTCCTTAGCATCTATTGACTATGTCATCTATGATGATTCCACACACGAGATTGAGGAACAAGCTAGAGCCAAGAAAGTCTTGCAACAAGAACCTGTCACTAACACCGTTGACAAGGATGTACCATGATGATTTGTTATAAAGCACTTAATTGCTATGTTATCTATGTATTCATATCATTAGGATTCGATAATTCCGGACTGCTGAATGCTTATTTAAACCTGCCCCTTATTTGCATGATTATGTAACTCTATTCTCTTATTCAGTTCTGATATTGCTCTGAATGAGCGTTATTATATACAGGTTGCAGAAATGAAAAACTAGGCAAAAACCTGAGAACCTACTGCCGGCGGCCCCTTATTGTTTCGGCCGTCCTCTAATGATAAGGGACCGTCTGAGGTTTAAAGGACCGTCCAAGTGGGATCACGGATTTTTTCACTATTTTCTTTATTTTTGCAATCCTAAACCTATTGCATGTTTATCACCACCTTGCCATGTTTAGTTAAACAATTTGAAGTGCTTAAAATCTCCTAATGCATGCTTTGCCCAAATCACAACCATGCTTGATTATTTAATCCTTCCTCATCATCCTCAACCTCATCACAATCATCCTTCAAATCAACTTCATCATCTACAATGGCCTCATCTTCCACCTCCTTGCCAACAACAAACAAAGAACCCATAACACAACAATCAAACAAAAGGTCTAAGCTCAAAATCATTTGACGTCAAACAAATTTCATTGACTTCACACTCTATGACACCACTCCATCTCCTAAGTCACCACCATCAGCACCTCAAGCACCTAGTGCACCACTTAAAACACCATCCACCAATGGAACATATCACTCCTCTTCTAAGACATCCTCTAGCTCAAAGACAACCACGTCACCTTTCTCATCATTTGTCAAAAACTTGCCACCTTTGCTCACCCAATCTAGTTCGGGTGCTTTCACTCCATTTGGGAGAAATCAACAATCATCTCCCACTCAGTCTATCTCATCTCCAAGAAACCAACATCCTCCTCCAACAAACCCATCAAATCATACCATGACTTCACCAAACGGGCCTTTGGAAAACATCTCTCAAACTCCACCATCCTCTCCAACCCTTGGTAATCATCTACCCTACTACTTTGCTAACAACCACACTTTGGGGTGTGCTTGTTGTTACCAAAACTTTCATCTCATTCACTCTCTTCGAGATGAACTTCATATCATGTTTGGTCACATTGAGTATCTCATTGCTCAATAAAATGTGCAACCAACTCCTCTTGCCTCAATGCCACCATCGGCAACTCGTCGGCTCCACCTTCATCCTCTCCATCATCCACTCCACCCTCTGACTAGATACTCTCAAGAATCTAGTCATGAATAATCAAGTGGAAGTTGTGCTTTGGACCAAACATGCAATGGGAGTTAATGTGTTGTAGTAGTTAATGGTTAATGTTGATGTTTCTATGATGTGTTTGTTATGAAATTTCTTCATGGTAGCTATTGTATGTCTTCTTTGAGTGGAATGAGTGAGTGAATTAATGATTGTGTTTTGGATATGTTAATATGTTGTGATATTAGTCATTGTTTAACTTGAAAATGGACTAAAAATATCCAACCTTAAAATAGGAAGTTATTTAAATCACAACATAACTGGCAACTTCGAAGCCTACTGCCGGCTGTCCTTTAAATGGACTGACGATCCCCTAATCAATAAGGGACCGTCCCCCTATTTAAGGGATCGTCCCCAGTAGTGCTTAGAATTAAAACTCTACTCTGTGTTTTTCTATCTGATTTCTGCACTACATAATTGATTTCACATCCTTATCATATTCTATATATGCATGCATGTGCTTTGTTCTAACTCTGTTTTGTAGCACGTCACCATAGCTCGATTTCCCGGTGCCCTCATTAAGGGGGAGCACTTAGCTAGGGGGAGCTTGTATTTCGTTGATCACTCCAATGATTTACTTTCAAGGGTGCTTGTGTCTTCTCTCCTCAACAACCACAACATACCTTTTTGATTCTACAAAAGGGGGAGAAGTAACGGGAAAACTCATTAAACATATCAACGCATAATTTTACTTAAAATGAGTTTATATTTTGTAATCATCAAAAAGGAGGAGATTGTTAATACAAATAATGTCAAAAACGTTATTCGCATTATTCGGTTTCCTCGTGTTTTGATAATCACGAAATATTAAGACATCTTACGTAAAGTTACGATTTATAAGATTTTTATCGAGGAAACTCGTTACTTCTACGTAGCTGCTTCAACATCACTTCAGGTATGAACAAACTTTATACCGTCATTAGTTAAGTGATCAAAGATTTTTATTTTCATCTAAACTTACATTTTTAAGTTTGACAAAACATTTTTACAAAAGTATTTTTGTAATTTCAAAGAAATGTTTTATTAAGAAAATAAATTCAAATTCAAATCTCCCAACAGCTAGTTTTCCCTCCAACCTTCACCAGATAGTTTTTCACCATGTCTGGACAAAAATGGGAGCGTTTGTCGGGGCGGTCCCGTAAAGGGGTCGACGGTCCCTTAGTGATAAAGAACCGTCGCCTATTTAAGGGACCGTCTGCTCTTTTGTGTCGACTATAAATACTGGACTGTTCTCTTTCAGAAGTAAGACTTTTCACTCACACAAAACTTTTTGGTCTTTGTTCCTTTTATTCTTTGATCACTATAACATGTCGGTATATGTTTATAAATGATTTCCTCTTCCGTCAAGTGCAAGAGAAGAACTCTCGACAACTATGAAGATTCGAGATGTTACAGGTGTCCACACACAACACGTAACATGTGTTACGTGATAGGATTGATATCATTGTTTTCCGACTTATGTGTGAGTCGAGGATGGGGAATAAACTAGGATGGTGATGTAGTTCCGAGTATTGTATTTGTGTGATCTTGGATGGTGATGTAGTTCCAAGAAATCTTGTAACTAGATTAGTTCATGTATTTATTGTGAGGAGAGTGGTGTCCTAAAGTGTAGGTTAGGATTTGTTGTGTCATTATGTAAAGACTTGGATTGGGGATGATCAAATGTGATATATATGCAAAGACTTGATTCGGGTGAAGAATCAAGTGAGTCGTATGTGTGAAGGCTTGGTTCGAGTGAAGAACCAAGTATGTCGAACAAAGTGAAGACTTGGATCAGGTGAAGATTCAAGATGGACAAGAGTGCTTGTTCGTGTGGCTACGTGGACCTTTGGAATAGATTGGTTCTAGCTATGATTAGAACTCGACATTATGCTTAGTGTCGTTAAGCCTTGTGTAAGCATGTGTACGGATTGCTCTGCGTGAAGGAGTGTGTTGATATAGTGATTGATAACTCTCGAGTGTGGTACCTTGTGTAAGCATGTGTACGGATTGCTCTACGTGAAGGAGTGTGTTGATATAGTGATTGATAACTCTCGAGTGTGGTACTCGGGGAGTGGACTAGGATGGAGAGTGAGCTTCGTGCCAAACCACTATAAATCGCTGCGTCTCTTTGGTTGTATTCCTTCCTTACTCTTTACTTTACTTGTTTGTTTACATTCCTAGTTGCTAATTAGATATCATATAACAAGTAGAATTCAATAAGTTTGCAAAAGAAAAATAACCGGACCTAAGAATGGCGAAACTATTTCGAAAATTAAAATGAGCGGTGAAACTATTCAAACCCCCCTTCTAGTTTCTACACTATGTTTTTTCATCTTCTGCACATCAAACATGTTCCTAGTACTACTTTGCATCATTCTCACTTCAAAATCACTCTTGAAACTAATTAGCATGCGTCGAACTAAATAGAGACGCATCTAATTCAAGTTGATACATCTCAAACGTATGTTATAGTTATTTATCATCCTTCTTATTTTAAGTTATTTTTTCTCACTGGATCCCTACACAAACTATATGTTATGTTATCATTTATAATACATTTGAATTATATGTGCGATATTTTTATGTACACAAATACACGACTTCACTAACTCTTCAGTTTTACGCATTTTTTATACATTTTCATGTTAGAAATAATATGTACATATTCAAAGAGATGAATTGACTGAATAAAAAAGACAGATTAGTGATCACTCAAATACAGTAATATATTATATATGCATATGATCATTTCAATAAATTATTGCATGTTTATACGATCTGATCCCTACCAAAATTCGGTTGGTAATTTATACGACATATATCAACCGGCTTGCATGTGAAAACATGCAATTTCTTTGAAAGCTACACGCAACCGGCCAAACTTGTTTCTGAAATATGCAATTTAAACGTGACTGGGCTTTACATAAAAAACGATATATAGTCAATACATACACATGGACTATAAATGCAACAGAAGTGCCTTAGAGTATGTTTCACGTATAATCACTACCTATTGATACGATTAAGGATGTGAAATCAACAAACGTACGTATATGGTCAATACGTACACATGGACTATAAGGATGTGAAATGCCCATGAAATAAGAAATCATATTAATTGTCACCACCTCGAAAACTAATTGATCCAATTCATCAACTCAATGCTAAGTGTCATCGTGGCTCGTTAAACTTGCTCAAGACTAAGCATATATATTGAATTGGTTGATTAAGTGTTAGGAATTAAATATTCCATAGATTTGATGATACAAAGCAAGAAGAATGAAACATGAAGAATACTGAAATGATAAGCAAAATATACTAGAATGATGGTACTGCTAGTTCATTCTTAAGGTACTGCTAGTGTATTTAAAGGTACTGCCAGTTCAAAGAAGGTACTGCTAGAGCAAAACAAGGTACTGCTGGTACAAAGAATGATTCTGCTGAAGACATATTCTGCTGATGGATTCTGCTGGATCAATGAGTCACAATGTTGCTACAAGGATAAGATCGAAAAAGATATTTATTTTGTATGAGTCATGATTATACAAAATATAATATCTAGATATTTTATGAAGTCATCAAGTTGAACACTCAAGATACAAGTTGTATCTTATTGACTTGACACATCATGAAGCAAGTGGATGACTAAAAGCTTATCAAGTTGGACACTCAAGATACAAGTTGTATCTTATCTCCTTATGTTATAAAAGGAAGATCACACCATTAGATAAAAAGCGTGGTTAGATGTTAATCACCATGGTGCTTCATACTTACATATTACAACAACACCAAGTGTGTTAAAATGTAAAGCACCAAAATGAGTGTGTGTGGGAACATCATACGAGGGGTATGATGAACATTAGACATGGAGTCTAATGTTGTTAGGTTTGTTTAGCCTCAAGGATCTTCGATCCCTGTTATTGTTTTAGAATAACCATGCTATATTTGATCAAATAGCATTGGGGCTATAAGTGTAATAACACTGAAAAAGTTTGGTAAAAACCTTGTTGTGATAGTATTGTTTCTTTCATTAGAATATTCCGCCAATATTATCATCATGCTTTTCATAGCCAAAATCCTAGATCAAAGGTGTAACAACCTTGAGCCCATAAACGATCAAGTTAACTTATTTTAGAAGATCACGAAAAAGGTATTCTGTAAGTTTAAAATAAGTCTTTCCACATTAAGTAAGGGGACCAATGTCTATATGTAAACCAAATATGTGTTCTGATTGATTGTCGAATGAGATTACAATAAGAGAATATAAATAGCATGCTATTGGGCTAAGCCCATAATACAAATATAAACGAATACTAATAATGATCCGCTAACAGTCCCCCGCAATTTGAGCGTGAGAGGAATGCACACTCAAGCTGGATTGAAATTCGTCAATCAAAGTAGGTGGTACTTGTAGAAAAACTTGTGGATTCACCAATGACGTGCATTAGGACATCAAAATAGTCACAATGATTCTTGAAGAAGTAACACCATGCAACATGTTTGAAGAATTAATACCAGTTGTTGAGCTTGTCAACTTTAGGAAGGTAAAGGAAAAAGTGACATAAAAGATAATACGAAATCTGCTTTTCCCTATATTCCATTTATCTCTTCCACTCACTCACCATCACATTCCCATTTCCACTAATGGTTTAGCATATGTCATCAAAACTGAACTCCAAACTCATGAACAGAAGCACATGAACTCACATATTTTCTTCTCTTCACAGCGACTAGATCTTATTAAAGATTTTGGGTAGGCCTTTTTTATATAATTACAGATCTGTGATGGGTTATATTTCCACTTTCTGAAATCTTGAAACTTGTGGCAACACTTTGGATGTGCATTAGGACACCAAAGTTGTTGCAATAACAACTTTACTAAATAAGGGTAAGAATGGTACCCAAAGTGTACCAGGCAAAGGAGAATTTTCTAAACCTGTTGTAGGTCCTAAATTTCGTTATCAACCTAAAACAACTCATCTTGAGCCAAAGAAAAGGGATAGTACAAAGAAGAATGACACTGAAGTGGCTAGTTCAAGTAGAGCAAAGATTGCTACATCGAATACGTTTGATGTCCTTAAGATGGTTGATACGTATTGTGGCATTCCTTGTCCAACTCCTATTGTTGATAAAATTGGGATGCTTGAAAAGCTAATTATTGATGGGAAAGCTACTCTTGTGGACGATAATGTTCATCCTCTTAAAAAGGTTGATTATCCGGGTAATAAAAAGGAAGCTAAGGTGGATGGGTCTCAAAAGACTGGTAATGTATCACAAGAACCACTTGTGGGGGTTGTGAAAGAAAAGGTGCAGGTTGCAGCTAGTAAGCCTAGTTCTTCTTTTTCTCCGTCTACTTCTTTTACTAAGAGGCTTAACCCATTCTTTAAGGTGGAAGAGAGTTGATTCTGACAGTGATGAGGAGGAGGTTGTTAACACTTTTGATGAGTCAGTGAACTTGTTTGATAATCTTATGGCTAAATTCCCCTCATCGATAGGTGGTGGTTACGAGCTTGAAGATGATTACGATAACTATGCAGATAACATTTATGATCTTCCAAGGTAATTGGATGCTTTATATGACATGTATGATATTAAGCTCCAAGGTCTTGCTAGGAAGTAATTTTATTTTTGTAGGAGTCTAATGTTATCTTATGAGTAGTGGTTTATTTTCTTGTTTAGAGAATATGAAGTGTCTTGTTATGTAGGCTTTTTCACCCATGTAATGGGCTGAGATATGGGATTTCACCCATATCTGTTGTACTTAAACATTTTTTGAAGTAATATATTTACCGGGATTTTGACCTTTTACCCAAAAAAATAAAAAAATAAAATAAAATAAAAAAGTTGTTGCAATGAATCTTCAAAATAGCACTTTGGATGTGCATTAGGACACCAAAGTTGTTGCAATGAAAATAACATTTAACTCATCGATATCATTTTTTTTAGAATTGATAAAAGGGTGTGTATTCGGTTATCTGACCACACAAAAACCACACATCGGTAAGGTAAAAGAAGAAAAAGGCAATATAAACTGATGGAGATAAAGAGAAGCCCATGGCATCATGTTGGATGTGCATTAAGACACCAAAGTTGTTGCAGATGGTGTTGTTATGGTTGTTGATCTTGATTAAATTGTGCTTGTTTTAGTGGTGGTGTGTCTGCGTTATCATGGATATGTTGGATTGGGATTTGGTAATTCACTGTGGAGATCTTGGTGGTGTTTGGGTGGATCTGGGTGGATCTGGGTGGTTCGGGTGAAGTTGGGGCGGTGGTCATAGCTGCGTTAGGAGCTTAGAGGAGGTGGTGGAGTATCGGCGGTCATAGCACCGTTAGAGGCTTAGGATGACGGTAGTGTTATTAAGATTATAGAGAAGAAAGTGACATAGGTTAAGGTTTAAAGGGAGCCCTCCGAACCTTCGACGTGTAGCTGGCAGTCAGAGGCAGTGGCTGAAGAGTTTAAGTTTAGGGTTAGGTATTTTTAGGATCGTAACCCTCTGAAACCAAGTCAACCAAATATGTGTTCTGATTGATTGCCAAATGAGATTACAATATGAGAATATAAATAGCATGTTATTGGACTAAGCATATGATACAAATATAAACCAAAACTAATAATGATCAGCTAACATATATATCCACTGTTGAGACATTTTATTGCATGCTGATTTATAAGCCAATTTCAGGTGCATGATATATTGACAATACACATAGACAATTTCAAAAAATAATAATAAAAAAAAAATTAAAAAAAAATGAAAAGCTACTCTAACATAAGCTCGGTTCATGTATGTAGCAACCAATTTACTTAATATAGCAACATATTGTGTCGATACAAAAACTTGTGTAAACAACCGAAATCGACATCTTAAACTTCTGATAACATAAATTTAATCAAATTCTCTAGAGCTTCAAAAGATAACCCATTTTTCATCGAAGCCTTTTTACTCTTCACTCATTTCCTTGACCTTTTTCCTCCACTCACTGTCTGTAGCATCCATTAATTCCTTCATACTTCTCTCAACTTCTTCTGCCAACACAAGATCATCCCAATCCTTATCACCACTTCTCAACCTTATCTCTACACTCAGTCCAAGCTCTTTTACCATCTCAAAAGCATTTAGATGTTGCTCTCCGTATAAGGGCCATGTGGCGATTGGCACACCGTACCAAATGCTCTCCAAGATAGAGTTCCAGCCACAATGTGATACAAACCCGCCAATTGCTTTGTGGGCCAGTACACTCACTTGTAAGACCCATCCACAAACTAATCCTCTCCCAGCTGTCCGTTCAAGAAATCCATCTGGAAATAAATTATTATCTAGACTTTCATAATCATTTGGAAGCTCTAGCTTTCTTTTCGCAGGTTCACGTATTGCCCATATAAAGAGGTACCCGGTTCTCTCTAGTCCGGTTGCTATTTCAAGCACTTGAGCTCGGTTCAAGCTCCCCATGCTACCAAAACATAGAAAAACAACTGATAACGAAGGTTCTTGGTCCAACCATTCGTTAATCTTTTAATGAATGGACCGGTTTGCATTCCACTTAACCGGTCCAGGATGATCAATAATCGGTCCCACAGGGTAAACCGGTGGCAGGCCAACATATTTAGAGGACAAAGAGTCAAGTGCGTAGGGTTCAAGCTCTTGGAACGTATTTATAATAATACCCTTGGTCTCTTTGTGCCAACAAGCATGATTCACAAAGCATGAGTAACCTAGTTCGTTTTTCTTAATAGGATATGCGTTTGACGGTGTACAGGGTTCGTAAAACTCTGTACCGTTAACTCGGTCGCTAAGTCAGACTCTGACTCAGCGACCGGCAAAGTTGTAAGATGAAAGACAAAACCAAGATAAGCCGCAGGAGACGCGAAGAATAAGTAACATGGAATGTTGAGATCATTAGCAACATCAATCATCGAAGTGGAAAACATGTCTACGAAGAAACCTACTAGTGGAACATCTTTTATGAGGTTTTGGAGTGTTTGTTTGACTATGGGTTTGTGGTTTTGTATATGGAGTGAACCGAAGTTGATGACCGAGCTGTACTGATCTTGCTGTGGCAAGTGGTCCGTATGAAGTTGAATGAATCGGATATGTTTAGTTGATGTACAAGATTGGATATAGTCAGCAAGGAGAGTCCACGATTGAGGGACCGATAGTGAGAGTATTGTGACCGAGAGACAGGAATCATGGTTTATTAAGTGAGTTGCAAACTCTACGGCTGGGACAAGGTTACCCCTGCTAGGAGTTGCGATGATTGCTACTTGTGCTCGTTTCATATCTTGGGGTTGCGAGTCTCTTTTTTAATATGATGATGTGTTGGAAAATACCTCGACAACAATCCGAAGATCGATCGCGGAACGCTAGATCGCGAGTTGTATCGAGCACACATAGCAAACACGAAAGATTACAAAGAACCGACTAGAATATGCACACGATATACCCTCAATGAACCCTTTATTAATACAAATAAAGCTTTTACAATTGAGGAAGAATAATGAATAACTAGCATCCCCCTCATCTCTATTTATAGAGATGAGGAGGTGGAAACCTAGCTTGTCTTGCCTTCTAAGCTACCTAATTCTAGTTTATGTCTAACGCCTAATTTAATTACAAAGTACACTTAAACCCCTAAACTATGTTTATGTTTACTACTAATATTCTAACATGATGAAAGTCTGAGTTTCCTTTTGATGAAGGGAAAAAGTACCGTATATAATTTAGGTAGGTGTCACCAAATATGTTTTATATGTATATAACGTAGGATCATGAATTGAATATCATCCACATCTTTTTCTATTACGTACCGACATTAATTAGTTTTTTTTTTTTTTTTTTTTTTTTTTGTTTTTTTTTTTTTTAACAGCAACAATTAATTAGTGTTTTTTTTATTTTATTAATTCAGCCGCCATTCAATCAAATTCTTTTACCATGCTCATATCACTTTTTCACTATACAACGGTTTAATGAAATGATTTTAACTATTTTCGTTTAATGAAAATGAAACAGACAGACACAAAACTAAACAATTAAGAACTTTGTTACGAAAAAGTAACCATTGTTTGATTTTATTTGATTCAAATTGACAAATATCATTCACTATGGTCTCCAATTATTTTTATAATTACATGCAATTTCTAATTTCATTCTAACACTTTTGAAGCTCTACTTGAGGAGTTATAAACTAAATAGAATAATATAGCTAATATGGAGTATATTATAGCTAGGTTTAAGTCTTCTTTCAAAATAGAATAATCCATGTTTATGCACGGAGTTATAAACTAATACGGAGTATATCGTAGCTAGGTTAAGTCTTCTCTCATCAACCATAAGGTTCAAATTAACTAACCAATAAAAATGTTAATATTCTCAAGGCACCAGTATCTAAACATCCAATCTACGTGTACACAGGTCTATCTGGTTAAAAGTCGTTAGAACATCTTTAATGAGAAGTTGGAAATGGGTGATGACTTAGAAAAGGGTTAAAGCATTGAAAGGCTAGGAAATGGTTGATAATGAGTTAATTAGCTGATCAATAGATTGGTGTTGCGTAACCGACTAACCGGCCTTTTGCTTTAATCTATTGAAATTTAGTAAAATAGGTTTGAGATTGAGTTAAAAAAAAAAAAAAAAAAAAAAAAAAAAAAAAAAAAAAAAAAAAAAAAACTATTTGTATTATTGAAGGTGTATATTCTAATGACATAAACCCATGGTTTGAATTCACATCCACTGCACCAATTGTCGTACAAACAAAAAAAAAAATCAATCACAATAATTTATTCTGTCAATCATAATAGTATATTCTGTGACATCTGCTATTCTTTATTTAGTGTCATAAGGGTTATTATTATACTTGAACTTTCCTCGGTAGCTCGACTAGTATGAAAAAAAAAAAAAAAAAAAAAAGGAGTTTCCGATCGAGAAGATTAGAGACGACCTGATCAAGCTCATATGGTATACCTAGCTTGAATTTATGAATTATACATACGCATGGACATAACAGTTTTAGCTTACCTCAAAAATATATTTATAGCTTCACCTCCTTCAAATCTAAAACTTATTCCAGAAATTATGCTTCGGATAAAAGACCATTGATCAAGTCCTCTAAAGCTTTAAAGGATGACCCATTTTTCATCAAGGTCTTCTTACTCTTCTCACTCATTTCCATAACCTTTTTTCTCAACTCACCATCCATCAACTCCCTCACACTTCTTTCCACTTCTTCTGCCAACACCAGATCATTACTTCCAAACTTTATCTCCACACTCAATCCAAGCTCTTTGACCATCTCAAATGCATTCAAATGTTGCTCTGCGTATAAAGGCCACGCAGCAATTGGTACACCATACGATATACTCTCTAAGATTGAGTTCCAACCACAATGTGAAACAAAGCCACCAACTGCCTTGTGGGCTAGTACAGTTACTTGTGAGACCCATCCACATACCAATCCTCTACCAGCCGTCCTGTCAAGAAACCCATCTGGAAATAAATTAGCATCAAGATTTTTATAGTCTCTTGGAAGGTCTAGCTTTGTTTTGGCAGGTTCACGTATTGCCCATAAAAATCGGTACCCAGATTTCTCTAAACCAGTTGCTATTTCATGCACTTGATCCCAATTCATGCTCCCCATGCTACCAAAACTTAGAAAAACAACCGATAACGATGGTTGTTGGTCCAACCATTCGTTAATCTTTTCATGACTAGACCGGTTTGCATGCCACTTAACCGGCCCAACATGATCAACTATTGGTCCCACCGGGTAAACTGGCGGCAGACCAATATATTTAGAAGACAAAGAGTCGAGTGCATATGGCTCGAGCTCTTGGAACGTATTTACTATAATACCCTTGGTTTCTTTGTACCTAAGTGTGTGGTGTACAAACCACGAGTAATCAAGTTCTTTCTTATTAATACAGTATAATGGATAAGCGTTCAATGGTACAGGCTTGGTGAAACTCTTTACTACCATCAACTGAGTCGCTGAGTCCGAGTCAGACTCGGGCAATGTTGTGAGGTCTAGGACAAAACCAAGATAAGACGCGGGAGATGCAAAAAATAGGTAACATGGAATATTTAGATCATTAGCAACATCAATCATTGAAGTGCAAAACATGTCTATAAAAAAACCTACAAGTGGAACATTGGTTGTGAGGTTTTGGAGTGTTTGTTTGATTATGGATTTGTGGCTTTGTATATAGAGTGAAATGAACTCAGTCATGGAGTTGCATGGATTTGGTGGTTGTGAGTCTGGTGGATGGATTTGGATGAATTGGATATGCTCGTTTGAGGTGTGAGATTGGATGTAGTCATCGATGAGAGGGAGTTGAGGGACAGAAAGTGCAAGTATTGTGACGGATATGCGATTGGAATGGTGGTTGATTAAGTGAGTTGCAAACTCTACGGCAGGGACAAGGTTGCCCATTAAGGGTGTTGCTATTATTGCAACTTGTGCTCGCTTCATATCTTGATGTTGCGATTTCTTGATCATATCCATTTCGACGTTGGAACTAGATTTGCTTCCTAACTAAAGGAAAGATAACATGTTGGGAGATATATAGGTCGCCAAGTACAATGTTACCCAATTATATTGAAAAAAACGGATTAAAGTTTTAAGGTGATCGATCGCTTTTATAATTGAATGCTGTTTAAGTGTTCATGACTTTCTATTGTCTTCTTTTGACTTTTACCATGTTTAAGTTATGATCATCAAAGCTTATTTATAGGTTCTTAAAGTTCTAACCAACTCTTGCTTAAAAAAAGAAGTTCTAACCAATTAACTTACTTTTTTCATTGTTTACTTTTAATCAATGGGCTATATGACATTAAGTTCTCGTACGTACTCTTCTCACTTTTCAATTGATTTTTCCAATCATATTTGTACATTTCACATGCATTGTTGAAGCAATTGGCTCAATTATATTATTCCAAACAAGAATCGTGATTAGCTTTTTTATTTGGTGTTTTTTTTAACAAGTATTGTGAATAACTGAATGATTTTTATTTTATGTTGCATCATGAGTCGTTATGAAGATGAAACTTTTTATCTTTGATCCATAAACGAATAATGGACTTAAGGTCTTGTAATTTCTTCTTGAACCTAACCATAGCATTGGAGTCAGAATGCGAAAAAGACAACCACGCATGCTCCACCATCGAATCAAAACCCTCCATCCTTAACCAAGAATGATAGAACCGAAACGGAGTCGGACCAAAATCAGACAAAACTTCCCTCAAAAGAATAGGACGATGATCGGATGGACCTAAACTGTCGGCTGCAAGATATTAATCTTTTGGAGGTTAAGGATCTGGTTCAAAAATCTAAAATCAAATGGGCTATCGAAGGAGATGAGAATTCTAAATTCTTTCATGGTATTATAAATAAGAAAAGGTCTCAGTTGTCGATTCGTGGTGTTTTCGGTGAGGGCACTTGGTGTTCTGATCCGAGTATTGTGAAGGAAGCTTTTAAGAATCACTTTGAAGTTCAATTTCAGCATCCGTGTCATGATCGTCTTAAACTTAATGCTCCTTTTCATAATCGGTTGTCTTCGGATCAGGTGGATGAGCTGGATAGAGCAGTATCGAGGGACGAAATTCGTAGGGCTGTTTGGAATTGTGGCGAGAATAAGTCTCCTGGCCCGATGGTTATACGTTTGAATTCTTTAGAAAGTATTGGAGCCTTGTTGGGGCGGATTTTTGCGATGCGGTCGACTATTTTTTTAAGTCTGGTACATTCCCAAGGGGGTGTAATTCGTCTTTCATCGCTTTAATTCCTAAAGTTAATGATGCTAAGTTCGTTAATGATTTTCGGCCTATCAGTTTGATTGGATGCGTTTATAAGGTGATCACGAAAGTATTAGCTAATCGGTTGGCTACTGTTATATCCGATTTAGTTTTCGAGACTCAATCGGCCTTTGTTGCTAATAGACAAATATTGGACAATCTTTTTATCTTAAATGAGGTTTTAAACTGGTGTAGGCGAAAAAGGAAGCAAGCTATGTTTTTTAAGGTTGATTTTACCAAGGCGTATGATTCGGTTCGGTGGGATTATCTCTTGGATGTTCTTCAAGCATTTGGGTTTGAGCCGAATTGGTGTAGGTAGATCCGTGGCACTTTTACTTCCTCCATGGCTTCCATACTGGTTAATGGTAGCCCAACGTCCAAGTTCCCTTTTTGTTGTGGGTTGAAACAAGGTGATCCGTTGGCCCCTTATCTTTTCATTCTTATTATGGAGTCGCTGCATATCTCTTTTTCCCGTTTTGTTGACGATGGGCTGTTTAAAGGCTTTCAATTGCATGGCTCGGTTAATATTTCTCATCTTTTTTATGCTGACGATGTCATGTTCATTGGAGAATGGTCTGAACAGAACTTACATAATATTGTTAAAGTTCTTAATTGCTTTCATCTTGCGTCGGGCCTTAAGATCAACATTGCTAAGAGCCAAGTCTTGGGTGTCGGGGTTTCTCAGAATGTTGTTTTGCAGGTGTCGAATAGGATCGGGTGTGCTGTTTTGAACACTCCTTTTCGTTATCTTGGTGTGTCAGTTGGGGAGTGTATGTCTCGGAAGTCGGCTTGGGTTGGCTTGGTGAACAAACTTCAAGCCCGGCTATCTAAATGGAAGGTTAAAACTCTTTCCATAGGCGGCAGATTGACCCTTCTTAAATCCGTTCTTGGGGCCTCTCCAATTTATTATATGTCAATCTTTAAGGTTCCAAAAGGCGTGTTGAAGACTATGGTATCTATCCGTAGTAATTTCTTCAATGGTGTTGATTCTTCGGATAGAAAGATTTCATGGGTTGCTTGGGACAATGTCTTAGCGTCCAAAATGAACGGTGGTCTTGGTGTCTCCAGTTTTTTCGCGTTGAATCGTGCTCTTTTGTTGAAGTGGGTGTCGCGCTTCATTTCTGATGGCTCTTTATGGTATAAAGTTATTCAAGCGATTTATGGCTCAAAGTTTGATCTTCATGTGACTGATCAACCCTCGATTTGGTGCTCTATTTTACGTGGAGTAAAATCTTTGAAAGATTCTGGTTTCGAATTTACTTGGCATTGTAAGAAGCGGATTGGGGACGGGTCTTGTACTAGTTTTTGTTATGATAAATGGTTAGCTGATGCCCCTCTTTGTGTTCAGTTTCCCCGTTTGTTTGCTCTCGAATTGGACAAGGAGATTGTGGTGGCTAATAAAATGGGAGCTTCTTCGGTCTCAACTTCTTTTCGTCGGGATGTGCGTAATGGAGTTGAGCGGTAGTAGTGGGATGATCTTTCGTCAATTTTGAACTCGGTTGTTCTCTCGTCTTCCAAAGATAGGTAGACTTGTGATTTGTCGGGAGATGGAGAATTCAAGGTTAAAGTCATCAGAAACTTTATTGATGATTTGTTTCTCCCTTCGTTGGATGTTGCAACGAGATGGGTAAAATTCATTCCTATTAAAGTTAATGTTTTTTCTTGGCGTGCTCGTTGTGATAGGTTACCTACTAGAGTTAACCTTAGCCGTAGAGGTGTTTTGTTGGATTCCCACCTGTGTCCTCTTTGTAATGCTGCTATGGAGGATGTTCAGCATGTTTTATTTCGATGTGACGTGGCTCGGGCTGTTTTTCGTAAAATTTGTCGTTAGTGGGATTTGGATTGGCAGGAGATTTGTTCTTTCTCGGATTGGGATGCTTGGTTCTTATCCTTTCGGCTTTCTTCCCACCTCAAGTCTATTTTAGAAGGTGTTTTTTATGTTGCTGGTGGGGATTTGGAGGCTTCAAAATCAGTTGGTTTTTGACACTTCGCTTCTTAATCGTTCGACGATTTTTGATGACATTGTTTCTTGGTCCTTTTTATGGTGTTCTAGTAGATGTAATAGGGCTTTTTCTTGAGAGTATTGGTTAAAAACCCCTATCTTATTTCCTTGTAATGTCTTTCTAGCTTCTTGCTAGTTTTTTTTAATAATACAGTTGCCGTTAAAATAAATAAATAAATAAAATAAAAACTTTGATTCCTGTCACTATATTATATCTATATACTATCGGTTGGGATATTTAGCCCACAACTTTTCTCCAACCCGGCCCATCAAAAACCCGAAAGCTATTTTGGTATGTTTTGCTACGACCCGAACTGTACACATTAACTCACACCATCCCCTTCTTTGTCTGATCCACTCGGTTCAACTTCGATGCCCGAAATAACGCCGATTAAGCCCGACCCGACGGGTTTTCGGGGATCTACAGTTCTTTGTGAGGGAATGAACAGTCAAATGAATAGTGGAATTATTTTTTTAATCATTTTGTGGTTCTCAGTTGGCCATGTATTATGGTTGCATCTAGAACTCTATTTACAGCCACATCTTTGGTTTAGATCATCTGATAAAGCTATATGTGTTTCATTTTGTGGTGGGAAAGAAAACCCGTCGTTGTTGTGAAAAGGTTTGGATTCCTTATTGTGTTTTCCATCTTTTTCCTATTGGTATGTTACTGATGTTTGATCTAGGGTTTTAATTGATTCAATTGTGTTTAATATCATTGTGGCCCTTTATACAAGTAGATTAGGGTTTTCAATTTTTAGGGGTGCGCCTTTGGAAGATTTAGTATGTTCTATGATGCCATAGCAGTTCCAGAATTAATTTTAAGTAGGATTGTTGTTTTAAGGCTCCAACAATTTAACCATGTTTAACTTTGATTTTTTTTAAATTATGAAGTATGTAAATAACTGCAATTATTTAGATCAGTTAAAGGTATTATCAAACACTTTATAGTTGACTACCAGTGAGTCATAGACTCAATGGATGCAAATTGTGTAAAGAAATGAAATTTTGAATTCTATATGTGCCCTGATATATACTCATGTCAACAGGAACCATAAAATGGCTGGGTGTTTGCTGCCGATTTTTTATTTACTGTTTTTGGAAGCGTTGTTTGCCAAAAACTGTATCTTGGCATGGCAGCCATGTGGTTGCAACCATGGCAGGTTTTGGGTACCGCTTCCACAGTTGTTGGCCTCATCATACTTATGTGGATCTTAACATAGTGGCCACGGTTCATATTAGAATCTGAGAAGGGAAGATCGGGTTAGAAAGAAGGTGAGTTGTGGAGCCAGTTCTGGATCATAATGGGTGGAAGCGGCCCGTATCTTGGCGGGGCAGCACGACGCCGTGTTTGCAGCCATGGCGGGTTGCCCGCTCTCTTATCCGGTTCCACACTCGAAATTCTGAACCAAACATTTTTGCGCATAGTGATTTCCCGGTATTGGTTATAAAAGGCAATGATGAATTTCAATAGTTTTGATTAAAGCCGTTGATCTCTGTGTTTTGGAGGCGCAAACAATTAAGTTTGCAGCCATGCCGGATGTATCCGGTTTTTGAGAATACTGGTGAATCTGAGCCTCATATTATGAACTAACAAAAGAGTTTTATAAGATAAAAAAAATCTTATGAAAATCGTGTTTTCATGCTCATTGTAACAAAGCGTAAGTACGAAAAGTATCGGAAGAAAGTTCAGGATTATAGATATTGGGTTTGGTAATGGTGAGTGTCAAATTGCTTTCCGATTTCGTTTATTTCACTGTATATATTGTTCCATATTACATTATACACTTATATTGTAATGCTTTCCGGTTTCAGCAGTAATGCTTTTGCTTTGTTGCAGCTTGACAGAGCACGTCTAGGACAAGACGAACACGTGCTACCACGCTTTCTGCTGCCCGTGTACACAACAATAGAGGTATGATTGCCATTCGTGATAAACTTTTGTCCCCGTAATTAACGATTGTGTGAAGTACTTCATTATTGCAACCTAATTGTGTTGTAAATTGTGTAAATGGTTTTATAGGATTACTTATATTAGGAGGAGAAAAGCAATTGAGAAAATGGTCAGAGCTTATTTGTGATTCTTAGGGGTGTTCGGATTACCTTATATGCAGATAATCAGCAATATGGGTGCTTTGGATTAACTTATTATATGAGATTAGAAATTTAGGGGGTGTTTGTTTAAGCTTATATGTGAAATTACGAGCTTACTTGGTTTCGGCTTATATTTCATAAGCCTCGATGTTCCGGTTTATTGTTATGCTTATCAGCTTATATAAGTTTATTATGATATAATAAGCTTATATAAGCCCAAAGGTTACAAAATAAGCTGAAATATTGAGGCTTATAAAATATAAGCCGAAACCAAATAACCTGAGAAGCCCACATACAAGCTTAAACAAACACCCCCTTAGAGCATAAAGTGCCACATTATCATAAACATATTAAGGTGCAGGTTAAAAATTGAAACGGATCATTAATTATGAGCGGGTCGATTCATGTATGTTTTGTATGTAGCAGATCAAATGGGTAAATATACAATTTGGCTATAAAGGGAATGGGTTGAAGGTCGCTTTAAATTTATTGTTTATGTAATAAGCAATCCCAAACACCCCCTGTAGTTGTTGATACTAAAGCCAATGGTTGTCTCAAACCAAGCTTTATAAGCAAAAGTAGTAAGCAATCCCAAACACCCCCCTGTGATATAACAATATTTTCAGTCAAATTGGATTCATTTAAAGGCTGTTTGGGATTGACTGCTTATCCTTTTACAGTTGCAGTTGTGACCATCGACAGTGTCATTAGGGTGACAAAATTACGCTTAGCCTTATGTTAGATGTAGCAAAGTAAATATCACTTTTTATATGCTTTAATGGAATGATTTGCTGTTTTGGTGATTAGATATGTTAAAAGGTTTTAATTCTGTTTTTTGAGGTTGTTTGGTTTTTGGTTTTTTCCGTTGATCTGAAAGGGGATTTGATGATTTACGTGGTTTTGATTATGGAGTTATTACAATATTAAATTATACTCATCAGTCAAGTCAGCAAATGTATCTATTATTGTGTCTATTTTCAGATTGCAGACGTGTGGACAAAGCACAAGTCATGGCTAGATGATCATAACTACGCCCGTACACACTGTACTGGATCGCCACACAAGATCGTCTGCTTATAGAAGCATAAGTACACACACGTATCGTATCATAGGTATGCATATGTATCCATGTGGTGTCATTTTGCTTACAAAGTTTATGAAACAGCTTCGAAAGGAGTGGCATTTATGTTTAGAACAATACTATTGTTTGTATTTAAATATTTAGGTGCTGGAAAAACTGCAGGAACATGTTTAGGGGATGCCACTCTGGAAGGAACCAATACAAAAAGCCGAAAATGGCCATGTTTTGTAGGTTGACGTGAATGCGACCCATATGTTTTCTGAAATTTCTTGATGAGGTAAAGAGCTTCATTAGTTTTTTTCTTATTGAATTTAACAATTATGACGGATAAATTTTTTAATTAGAAATCAGATTACTACATTTACTTTGTATTTTGAATTAGTTTTGAAAAAGTTCTAACTTCAAACTTGATTTACTTTCCTGAGAACAAAGATTGGATCAGTATTTGAATGAACTATCAAGTTCTTGAAATAGGCTGTGGTTAGGGAATCTGATCTGGTAAATTTCAAATGTACAGTAGTTAGTCGTCAATTTGCTCATGTTGGGTTTGCTTATTAACAAGTGCGTGCGATGTGGTCTGTAACCATTTTCGGAGTTAGCTGGCGAACACTGTGGTTAATCAACGTAGTCTTAAATTAACTTTAGTCTTTAGTGTTTAATTGTGGTTATTGTTTTGTTTTGCAGGTCACGTGGCTTTTACCCGAAGGTAGAACTGATGGAGTAGGTACAAATGATATTCGAACTGTGTTGATTAAGGCTGAGGAGGAAATTGGACAGAAAAAAAGTTGTGCACACATATAGCTATGTCCATGCTTATTTATTTCTTTGAAAATGTTACAGGTCTGAAGCAACCAACGTGCCAGGTCCAAACATGTCACAATCTTTAGAAAGTTATATACATGACATTTCCGTAGTCATAATTTAGAATTACACTTCATTAGAAATATCAACTATTTTAAACTTAGAAAACGAAACAGTTGTCATTTTTTCCTCTACTTTATGCTTGAAGTTTACTGGTATATATATTCATCATTAATTTTTATAATCCCCAATTTCAGATGAAGAACTGATACACGGCTAAAGGACATTTTCAGTCCAAAAAGGTGCATTTGATCTGCTTATTTCGAGCCCAAAAAGGTGCGTTGGATCTGCTTATTTTGAGCCCCGAAGAGTGGCTTTGGATCTGCTTATTTTCAGCCCCGAAAGGGTGCATTTGGTTGCTGATTTTTCTGCACAAGAGAGTACATTTGGTTGCTATTTTTTCTGCACAGAAGGGTGCATTTTGTTTGTTTATTTTTCTGCACAAAAGGGATGTTTGGTGCTGCATGTTTTCAGCCATTAGGGGCGTTTTGTTCAGCTTATTTTCAACCCATCAACGGCGTTTGGTCTGCGTATTTTCTGCCCCGAAAGAGCGTTTGGGAGTGCAAATTGTGTCGTTTATTGAAGGTTTCCATTTTGTTTGAAAATTGTTGATTGATCATTTACAATAAATTGGTAGTATGAACTATGAAGTTACATTCATTATTTGATTATGTTTCACACATACAACCATTAGTAACTTCGCCGCTCTTTCTTTCCATGTAACCTACATGTACAAAAACTCCGCCGCAACGCGCGTGCTCACATCCTCGTTTTATCCAATATAATGATAGCGTTTACAATGTAATGTCCGGGGCTAAAAATATACATTTAGTCATTTACAATGAAATTATGAAAACCTTTACAGCGATTATTTTCATTTTTATTTCTTCTATATTGTAGATCAAAGTGTTACTTCAAAGAATATTTGACCAATTTAATACTACCTCTATCTCAAAATTATTGTCAGGAGAAAAGAAACATAAAGTTTAATAAAAGTTGAGCCATTACTATTTTTAACCACACAAAGAGAATATTCCCTCATAAAAGTCTTTTTTTATTACTAAATATGTAAGGTGGACAATTATTTTGGGACATCCCAAAAAAAAATATGGACAATAAATTTGAGACGGAGAGAGTATATAGTTTTTTAAACTTATGATTAACATTTTTTTAGACAACGTTTTATAATCTACGCCACTATCTCATAAATTATATATCACATGTCTGTAACGACACTCGAACTTACAACTTTGATGGGCCAAGAAACCTTTGTATACTATGGAGTAACATGAAAATATTAAAATTAGTTTATTGGTAACAGTTTTAAAATAAAAATTGTGGACACTGATGCTAATAGATTTATTTGCAGAATTAAGACATTAAAAAGAAATTTATGTATGTTAAAAAATACGGTTTAGTGGATCTACACTTGATTAGTGTATTACATGTAGGGTTTTTTTCCCCTCAAACAACACTTGCCTTGCGGATTGAGTTAAGCAAAACTATATTTGCTCATAGTCGGTCTGAGAACCTTTCCTTTCTTTATTAACTATAGATTTTTACCTTTTGAGCGACTAATCCATGAGGGTTTTTTTTCCCGAACAACACTTGGCTTGCAGATTGACTAATCCATGAGGTTGACCACTTCAGTCCAAGAACCTTTATGCTTACTTGCTTGTGGTCATTGCGAAATTCGATGAAGGGAAAAGGAAAAAGTGATGTTAATATGTTTCGATTTTTGACATGCGTTTTAAGCATTTATTATTGCTAGATTGTTAGGCTGGATGTACATAGTGATGGTGGTCAAACAATATTTACGTCAACGCACATCAACATATTTTTCTACCATCCTTAAATTCGTAGTGATTACCACATTCCTTACTATCTATATTTATCCACTAAATACAAAGTACCACACAACACACTAACACACACAATATTCTTTTCTGTCTTAGCGGTGTACCATCGAGTAGTACTCAAAGTGGGTTAGTGTTAACCCCTCATGGTGGTGATGTTATATACGATGACCACACATGATCTTGTCTATACTATGACCGGTCAACCGATTTAACTTGTTTCAAAGCATGTTGGTACAACAACATCAATGTTTGCAATCATATATGAGTCTATTACTCGTGTCAAAAATTTAACCGTTAACCACTCTAGTTATCGACCAACTGTTACTTTCGTCACCACATTATTTATAGTGAGAAAAACTAGTGCGCTACTGTAAAATTGTATTTTTAGTGACAAAAAATAAGTGTCATCACTAAATCTCATAACTACTGACTGTTGTTTTAATATCACCATCCATATCTGGGCTCGCTTTGCCTTCTCACGATTCGACCAGTGAATGAAGTGGGTCAACTTTTTGTCTTGGATCCGACTCAAAGTGGGTTCGTGTATATGCGCCCTGCCCAGAGCTAGCCTGAAAGAAAGTTCACCTTCAACCCATT
Organism: Artemisia argyi; assembly: GCA_030686995.1. NCBI lineage: Eukaryota > Viridiplantae > Streptophyta > Magnoliopsida > Asterales > Asteraceae > Artemisia > Artemisia argyi. The sequence goes on along the minus strand of CM060704.1, from coordinate 80,216,262 downwards.
AGTCTTCGTTACAAGGTAGGGCGGGGGTGAGGAAAGGCAAAAATGAGTTCATGACCCCACTTGGGAAAAGATGAAAACTATTGTTCCTTCGCCAGGGTTGCCTCCAAGCCCGCCCGTTTCACTTTTTGATTAACATTCAACACCAAATACTAAGAAAAAATCGCCCCTCTCTCTCAGATACTCTTACGAAAATAGTAACACCATGAGAGCTATTTGATGACAAGTTTAACATTTATCAATAAAAGTTTAGATTCTCAAAGACACCACTATCCAACTAATCCATTTGTCTAACGGACCATGGATGGTTAATTAACATGAATATAATTAAAGAATTGAGCTCAAACGCACCAATGTATAACTGTCAAGAAGCTAAGTATAAAAAGATTTTCGAAGGAGTCAAAGTTGGATCCAATTTAATTTGGTAGAAATTTCACATCTACAATTTACGGACAATGCACTTATCATCGGCAAATGGTCTCTTGACAACTAAAAAAAGATGATTTAAACTCACACAAATGCTTTTGTCAAAATCTCAATTTAACAAAATAACAAAACTGATCTCAATCAGAACCAAAGATCAACCAAACAATTATCACTGGTAGTCAGGTGTGATTCTTTATCTATTTGACAAAAGTTCTATTACCAACCAAATCAATAAAACTGAATGAATCTCATAAACAAATAGAAAGTATGAATATTCGTATACATGAGAGAGATTGAGAGAGAAAGTACAATAGCAAAAGTGAGGTTGCAATGTGATTTTTGCATTGTATACTCTTTATCACCAACTCTTTAGTATTGCAAGCTAAGGTCCTCCCGTCTCTTTTCCTTTTTCTTTTTAGTGCAACTCTTTTCATTTCTTTGACTATCAACCCAAACTTCACATGAATTCAAAAACTACAAAATTAGAAATAGCAATATTAGTCCTTGAAGTTTTATAAATAGAAATAGATAATATTTTCATCAGCCCCTTTTAATCTGATTCATGTAAACAGCAACCAATGATAACTTAGAACAAAAAAGTTTATGTTGAATTGTATCCAGTCCCTTAGTTAAGATATTTGCAATTTGATTCGCAGATTTTACCTTTTCAATTTTAACAACTCCAGCCAAAAAAATTTCTCTTACAAAATGTAAGCCTATTTCAAGATATTTAGTCCTTTCACGAAAGACTGGATTGGCTAAAATTTTGATTGCAGAATTGTTGTCACAATGACGTTTAACAGGTAAAAAATTTCACATTGTAAATCTTTCAAAACTTTTAAAACCCAAATAAATTCACTAGTTTACTAAAGCTAGAGCTTTGTACTCAGCTTCAGTGGAATATTTAGAGAAAGTATTTTGTTTCTTACTTTTTCAGGGTACCTGTAAAACCCTGAAATCTGAAAACCTAAAATGAGGTCTAATTTAAAAACTTTCTAAAGTCGAGGGACTAATTTGGTAACTAAACATTTAAAACTATATGTTATATGATTATAAGGGTTCACAATACCTAACTAAATCAAAAACCTTACAATATATGATAACTAAATGCATGTAAAATATAACCTAAATTATTTTTAGCACACAAGTATGTAGCATGTAGAATTTTCGGCTAGGATCCTTTATTTACTTTGTACACGCCTAGGATACAAGATAAACACAAACATAATATACCAAATCATGTGATAACAAACCAATATTGTGTTTCCTTTTTCTTTCACACGTTTTGGGCTATCCACAATACACGGTTTTCTTTTTTTTTCTTCCCCTCTCATTTATACGTATCATCAAAAGTCACAAAACACAAAAAACCCTAAACTCCCTAATCAAAACACACGGCTGCTTCTCTTTCTTTGGAGAATTCGAAGACTTTCAAGAGTTTAAGAAGGAGGTCGTAGTTGTTCGCGAAGATTTCTGATTCGTGGGTTGGTATTGCTTTGAAACGATTGGTTAATTTCATGTGATCCTTGGTTCTTCTCTTTTTCAGTTGAGCCTATACAAATAAACATCATCTTAATCCCTTTGATTTCATCTTGTATATATCTTTAATACATGTATATAACATGATTGGTGAACTTGATAAGCGTGTGGATGTATATATATATATATATATATATATATATATATATATATATATATATATATATATATATATATATATTGTGTGTGTGTGTGTGTATTCGTATAATATGTTGGCTACATGAAATCACGATTAATACATCGCATAAAATCATAGAAGGATTCACATGAAATAACAAACTAAGGTTTTGTTTGACGTTAAATAAAAAGGGTGCGTTTGAATTAGGGTTAGGGTTGTTAAATGATTATGAAAATATGTTAAGAGATAATAAAAATACAGGTTGTGTGATATATGAAGGTCTCGGATGCGTTGGTGTGCGTAACATGTGTTAAAGTGGTCTAAAAAGGGTTTTTGAATGAGACAGCTCGGTATGCTAGATATGTGTGCTTGATTACGTGAGTTTCTTAAGTGTATAATTCTGGGTTTTTGTTTGTAAACCTCCCTTAATGTTCTAATTAAGTTTTCCAATTGGTTTGGAGTGAATTGGAGTTGTATTGGTCATGTTTTTTGTTTTTGTGTGATTAAGTGTCAAAGCTGAGTATTCGGGTCTGAAATTCAATGGTAGTTTTTTATTTTTAGTTTTCAAACTAGAAGGAGTTAGGAGCTCTTCTATTACATGGCTAATATTTGGATTATGTAGGACTTCCTGCAATTTTTGTGATTTTTCTAGAAGGTCTGAGTATGTCTATTAAATGCAACCTTTCGGGGTGTTTCTGCAGTTAACTTTCTGGGCATGTTTTGGGAAACGATTTTTGAAAGGGGTTTCCACTAGGTAATAAATTCTTGAAAAACTCAAATACACTCTTAAGACATATGTTCTTCTATTGGAATTTTATTGAATTTTAGTTTGGTTTTCTGATATGTTTCAAAACTTCATATATTGTACTTAATTTTGTTATAAATCCAGTAAATAAGTATACATGTGTTGCATAAGTATTATTTTGTGTAATGGTGGTATTTGGTGCTCTCGTTCATGAGTCTTATGTCGGGTGTGTACTTTGAGGTGTGATTTGTACTTGTAAATCTAGAGGGTGTGTTCTGTAAGTAAGTAAACCATAAGGGTTAATGGGTAATTATTGAGACTACAAGGTTATATTTGTAAAATATGTAAGACAAGGGTATAACATGTAAAATATGTGATAATACATTGTAAACCCTAAACCTAATCTGGAAACACTTATCATATGTAAACCCTAATTTTGACAACCTAAAATAAGTTAAACCTTTAATGGGCAGTTAAGTAATATGTAAACCTTTATTATGTAGATCGTGTGTAGAAGCAGTGATCTGCCTTCCCTTCTCGTTCTTTATTTCATTTCTGCATTTGAATTTGAGGTACAGATATTCTGCCTTTTTAGTAAAGGCCTTCCTTCTCTCATGACTCTTTACTTTTGATGTATGATTCTATCCCTTTTAAGCCATTGCTATTGATTGGCTCCGAACGGTCAACCTAATTGACCAGGTGATGGTCAACCAGGTCAAACAGTCTAGAGTCAATGCTCCGCGGAATATAGTGTTTCCCCGGGTCGTTATGTCCCAACGAGGTGTGAATTGTGCTTTAGCGTGCTTGTGATCGGGTGATTATTCACAGAAAAGGGTTGTAATGAGAATTATTTGAGAATTATGAACTGAGATAGCTTAGGAAAGCTATGTGATTGATTACGGGAATTTAGATTAAGAAGAAATGATCTAAAACCTAAAAACGTAAACTGACGTACGTGATAGAAAGTACAACTGATGAACTAAAAAGGCTATGAGTGTGAAATTATTATTTTTACAATCCTAATAAATAAAGAAAATTTTTAGAAAAAGAAAAATTATTTTTACACTATTTAATTATTTATTATTAATTAATTACTATTTACTTATTAATTAACTAATTATATTGATTTAAATTATTAAAAATTACTATAAAGAGTTAGATAATAAAGAAGATTTTTATAAATCTAATTAAACATCACAGGAATCTAAAAAATTATAAAAAGTTGGTTTTATGTATTTTTAAACTAATTTACTAATTATTATTCTAATTATTAATTAATTGCCAATTAAATTAATTATATTCTAAAAATTAGAAAATGAACAGTAGAAATTCTAGAAAAATTCCTAAAAATGTTTTAACTTATATAAAAGCTAGGAAAATTATAAAAACTAGGTGTTACTTAATAAAATCTAATTTTGCTATTTAATTATTTAATATTAATTAATAATTAATTAAACTAATATTAATTCTAAAAACCACTAAATGACAAAGGAAAAATCTGGAAAAATTTCTAAAAGTACTTTAATATAAAATAAAATTAACAAAAATATAAAAATGCAAGAGTGCTTATAAATAAGCTGAAAAGAAAATTAAAAAGATAATTTCTATTAAATAGAAGCTATCACTATAATTAAATTTGGTTTTTTCTGTTTTTTCTTTTTCCAAACTATTTTAATACTCAAAACTAATAACTTTTATGAAATCACTTTGAATGAAACTCAGGAAATAAGCACTTTGAGTGCTTATTAGCTTCAACAGTTGACTTTCCTTGACCAGATGAGAAATTAAGCTCAAATGAGCTTATGTGGGGTCCACAATGGTGGATTCTGGTTCAAATAACTTTGTTGGACATTTTTAAGCTAAATTCAAACAAATAAGCCAGTTGAATAAGCCCACAAGCCAGAATAAGCACTTTGATATTTTATTTATACACTGGAAATGGGACAGACTTCTGGGATGATTTCAGGTGGGGTCCACTGAGCCTAAGCTCAAAATCTTGGTCAAAATTAGAAGGTTGCCAGGAGGGGGGTTGAAAGAACCCAAAATGGGTCAGTGGGACCCACTGAGGTGGTCAGGAACAACCACGAAAGTGGTGGTGGTAGTGGTGATCTGCTGTGCACAGGGGAACCTCTTCCCCTGCAAGTGACTTTGAAGGGCAATATGGTCCACAGAAAAAATCACAAAAATATAAGGAATGCAGGAATCTCAAGTTCAGCTGGTAGGCTTTAATTAGAAAAAGGTTTCAACCCTTGAATCAAAACACAAAATTCCCTAAAATTCTTGCAATAAATGATTTTCTGCCTGAACTTGCAACTTTGACTTCTTTAGTTTTCTTGCTCAATTGACTTTGGTGACTTTCTAATCTATTCTCCTAGTTAATTATGGTGTAATAAGCTACTGAGGCATGAAATTAAGCTATTTAACTGACTAATAAGCTCATATGATGAGTATGGACTCTTGGGTTCAAACAGACAACAAATTTGAAAGGTTTAAAATGAATTTTGACTATTTACCTAATAAGGACTGATTTTTATAGTTTTAATACCCTTCCTAAACCTAAAGTACCCAGTAACAAGAACAAAAATCCACAGAGACTCACTATTGCTCAGTGAAGTACACTGAACCAAACACCCCCTTTGTAGCACTGTTTTGAGATTTTCAAAGCCAATGGTTGTTTAAGACCATAAAATTGATTCCCTAGGACTTATAATGAGACAATAACCTGAATTAAACTCAAAAACATCACTCTAATCAACATATACTAAGGAATCAAAAGTGATCATTTTTTATCAGTGAAATTTAGACTTAGATGGAAACTAAATACCATAATGAGAAATGATTACAAGGGTATCTAATAAGCAACAACAAGTAGCAATAAGCAGTTTACAAGCATACACAAGTAGCAAGCAGTGAGATAGAAAATTTAAAAAAATGCTTACAATATGCCTTTCCTGCTAAAACTACACGAACAAGTGACCAAGAACACAACCTAAGTGGTCTCCATAGACCTCTATAACCATAATCCAGTCCAATTCAGCTCTACTTCCCTTTGTTCTTCATCTTGTTTCTTCTTCTTTTTTTATTTTTCTCTATTTAATTCTAATTTCTTGAATTTTTTTATTTTTGAACTTAACTTGATTCTAACTGAATTTAAATGCTTTTATGAGTTATATAAGGATCCTAAGTGATCTATTTAGTTCATAATATCAGCTATGGACATCGTTCAGTTAAAATGAGATTTTTGAAAATTCAACAAGCATAAACTGATTTCAAAATTAAAAACTGAATTTAATCATTCACACAAGTTTAACATACATTGAGAGTGCTGGAAATACAAATTAAAACTAGGATTACAACTTGGAAATGGATAATAAAAAAAATGATATTACAATTTTTTCTAATAAAATCTACTCTCTGCCTTCTGCTCCATCTCTTTCTTTAAGTAGGGGATAATTAGGGTTTGTGTACCCCTCTCAATAAATCCCACTCCATTCAGAACCGTTGGATGACTCAGAGCAATCCCAACCTTTGAAAATTGATTTGGCGCCAAAAATATCAAAGTAGCAGTTGGGGTTGATTGAGGGAAAGATGAACCAATTAAAGCTTCTTGGATGCTAGTGGTGAGTTGGGGGAACATGGAGAGGTGGTAATTAATTGGAGGTGAAGAGGGGGGATGGAGCAGGTTGCTTGTGGAGGTGAAGAGGTAGAAAGTCAAGGTTTAACTTTGGGGTGTTTATTATTTAGAACGGACGGGGGAGTAATATCAAAGTGGAGGTGGGCTGGGGTGAGGGAGATTGGCCAGGGGTTGGATGTTTGGGCCTGGTTTGTGTTTGGTTTTGGTTTGGCTTGGGTTAAGGTAACAAAAAAGGGTCCGGTTTGGTATTTGTTATAACAAGGACCAATTTTGTAATTTTCCAAAACATGAGGGACTAAAACTAAATTTTCTCAATAGTTATCACAAGGACCAAAGTTGCCATTTAAGAATAGTACAAAGGTATTTTTGACATTTTTCCAATTTTCAAAACCTAGGGACCATTTTTTGACATTTTTTAAACTTGAGGGACCAAAGTTGCCATTTTGCGATTTTTTTTTTTATTTTAAAGGATTTCTTTTGACAACTTGTGAATCCCAAAGGACCTTTTATGATATTTCACATGTTTTGATTTACCAGGGACTAGTTTTGACAATTTTGAAAGTTTAAGGACTGAAACTGTAAATTATGTAAACTTTTGTTGTTTTTCATCAGTTTTTAATCCTTTTGCATAAAAACACAATCCAGGGATATTTTATGTATTTTAAGGCATTCCTGTATGTTTTCAGATGTTTTTGCAGTATAAATGTGACAGAAATGATGAGTATTTACACACTCATCAATCCCCCACACTAAACTATTGCTAGTCCCTAGCAATCTTTTTTGAGAAAAATTTAATGGATTTGAATCTCTTTACCAAAAGCCATCACTTCTGGAGTAGCCAAATGTTTCAGTTCAAGTAAGAACTATGGTCCACCTGATAACCATGTGATTTTGAGCAAACCACCAGCTTTCAACGGTTTTGATTTGTCTTTACCAGAAGCCGTTTGCTTCTGGACTAGCCAACTCTTGATGGACATAGTCAACATCTTGGTGAGCTGATTACCAATTATGGTTTTCCACTGCCTTTACCACAAGCCATAATCTTGCGGGCTAGCCAACTCTTTCACTTTTTAGGATATGGCTAGTTGAGATACCATACAATTTTGGGCAAATTGCAAGCCGTCAACGGATTTGAGTTATCTTTACCAAGAGCCGTTTGCTCCTGGATTAGCCAATCCTTTTGTCGTTTAGACATGGCAGACTGATAACCACAAAAATTTTAAAATAAAGTGAAAATTTTTTGAAAATTTTAGGCCAAAATGGGGGTACTAGAAAGTGTATTGTGATAAAATTCGCTAGAATTCCCCCCCCCCCCCCCCCCACACTTAGAATTGAATATTGTCCTCAATATTCAAAGTCCCGGCTATTATGCCGAATTTTTGAACGTAAAAAGGTAATATTCTAAGCTAACTGTGGAAATACTATTTTTCACTTTATTTATATTTACATACAAACACACATTTTTTTTTTCAAACTTATATACATATATACTTTGCAAAAGGTGGGGGACGGCCACTCCCCCACACTTGGGTGTTAGAAAATAGAAAGAAGTCAGAAATATGGGTGAAAACCCATATTGTGCTATTGTTTTTGTTCATCGAGTCGCTAGCTTGACTCGATCCCCGAATTCAATTGTCCTTGGGGAAAGTTTGGAGATCCGGGACAACCATTGATGGTATGTCCTCTCCAAAGTAATGCTTCAAACGATGTCCATTCACTTTGAAATTTGGACCGTCATTTTGAGTTAATTCGACGGTGCCATAAGGATAAACCTTTGCGGTAGTGAATGGACCAGTCCAACGGGTTTTTTGCTTTCCCGAGAAGATCTTGAGTCTAGAGTTGAAAAGAAGGACTCGATCACCAATGTTAAAAGCGCGGTTCTTGATTTTTGAGTCATGAATCTTCTTTGTCTTTTCTTTGTAGATCAAAGAGTTCTCATAAGCTTGATCACGAAGTTCATTTAATTCATTCAGTTGAACTTTCCGATGATCACCCGCAGTTTTCAGGTCAAAATTTGCATGCTTGAGGGCCCAATAGGCTTTATGCTCAAGCTCGATCGGTAGATGGCACGCTTTCCCATACACAAGCTTGTATGGCGTACACCCGATGGGTGTTTTGTAAGCCGTACGGAAAGCCCAAAGTGCATCATCTAATTTATCCGACCACGATGCACGATTTTCACCTACGGTTCTTTCTAAAATCCTCTTAATGCCCCGATTGAAAACTTCTACTTGTCCACTTGTTTGTGGGTGGTACGTAGTAGAAAGACGGTGAGTTACACCATACTTTTGCATAACTTTATCAAATTTGTCATTGCAAAAATGCGTACCGCGATCACTGATAATAGCACGTGGAGTTCCAAATCGAGCGAAAAGAGCTTTCAAGAATTTCACAACAACTCGGGCATCATTAGTGGTAAAGCTTTCGCTTCAACCCATTTTGACAAGTAGTCAACAGCCACGAGTATATACTTATTTCCATGATATGATGGAAACGGCCCCATAAAATCGATGCCCCAAACGTCAAAGATTTCACAAACTTGAATTGCATTTTGAGGCATTTCGTTCTTTTGTGAAATATTCCCGTGACGTTGACAAGCGTCACAGGGTTTGACTAATTCCTGGGCATCCTTGTAAATTGAGGGCCAATTGAAACCGGAGTCAAACACCTTTTTGGCGGTGTAGTTTGGATTGTGGTAGCCCCCCATGGGACCAGCATGGCAAGCCTTAAGAATTTCAGTGGCTTCTTGGCCATAAACACACCGCCGGATGACTTGATCCGCACAGATTTTGAATAGGTAGGGGTCGTCCCAGAAGTAATGTTTTACATCTTTGAAGAATTTATTTTTCTGTTGGGACGACATCCCTTTCACCACAAAGTTACCCGCAAGGTAGTTTGCAAAGTCGGCAAACCATGGGGTAATAGAGTCTCCACGAAAGGTAACCGCATTGAGTGTCTCGAGAGGGAATGTTTCATTAATTTCTTTCCTCTTGAAGACATCTTGACATGGGTTTTCCAATCGGGAGAGATGATCAGCAGCTAGGTTCTCAGCTCCTTTTTTATCACGAATAATGATATCAAATTCTTGCAAGAGGAGAACCCAACAGAGTAGTCTCGGCTTTGCATCTTGTTTTGCAAAGAGGTACTTCAAAGCCGAGTGATCCGTATACACTATGCTTTTGGTCAATATCAAGTATGGCCAGAATTTTTCAAAGGCATACACCATAGATAATAATTCTTTTTCAGTGGTGGTGTAATGACTTTGAGCCTCGATCATAGTTTTGCTTGCATAGTGTATAGGCTGAAAGTGTTTTGTTTTTCGTTGCCCCAAGACTGCCCCTATTGCATAATCACTAGCATCACACATGAGTTCGAAGGGCAAGTCCCAATCAGAGGCAACAAGAATCGGTGCCTCAGTAAGCTTTTTCTTTAATGTTTCAAAAGCTTCGATGCACTCATGGGAGAAGATAAAAGGAGCATCATTTTCGAGGAGATGGGTCATAGGCCGGGCGATTTTAGAAAAATCTTGAATAAACCTACGATAGAAACCGGCATGACCCAAAAAGCTCCTAATACCTTTGACGGTAGTGGGATGAGGTAGTTTTGCGATGACATCCACTTTGGCTTTATCAACCTCAATCCCGTTCTTTGAAATTTTATGGCCGAGGACAATGCCCTCTTTGACCATAAAGTGACTCTTCTCCCAATTTAGACATAACCTTGTGTCTTCACAACGTTTGAGCATGTTGTCTAAATGGGAGAGACATGATTGAAACGAATCCCCAATGACCGAAAAATCGTCCATAAAGACCTCCATAGTTTTTCCGATCATGTCGGAAAATATGGCCATCATACATCTTTGAAACGTGGCAGGAGCATTACATAAACCAAATGGCATACGTTTATAAGCAAAAGTTCCATAGGGGCACGTGAAAGTCGTCTTTTCCTGATCTTGCGGATCAATGGGAATCTGAAAGTAACCCGAGAAACCATCGAGGAAGCAATAGTACTCATTCCCCGCTAATCTCTCGAGCATCTGGTCCATAAAGGGCAGAGGAAAATGATCTTTGCGGGTGGCGTCATTTAACTTGTGATAGTCAATGCAGATACGCCATCCCGTAACCAATTGAGTTGGAATCAACTCATTTTCCTCGTTTATGAGAACAGTAATGCCACCCTTTTTTGGAACACAATGTACCGGGCTGACCCAAGGACTGTCCGAGATAGGGTAAATCAATCCGGCATCAAGAAGTTTTAAAACTTTTTGTTTGATAACCTCATGAATTTTTGGATTCACCCTTCTTTGTTGTTGGACTGCTAGTTTGAAGTCATCCTCCATTAAAATCTTGTGGGTACAAAATTCAGGGTCAATGCCCTTGATGTCGGAGAGTCGCCAAGCAATTGCTTGTTTATGTGACTTCAAAACCTTTATTAGAGCAGCCTTTTCCTCAACACTTAAATCTTTAGCAATTATGATGGGTAATTTATCATCACCTTCCAGAAATGCATATTCAAGATGAGGCAGCAAGTCCTTAAGTTCAACCTCAGGGAAGTCATCAGTTTTCTCAACATTTTTGACTTCCTCTTTATGAAGTGTTTGTGGTATAATAGGAAGAGGAGAGGGATCTTCGTTTAATAATTTTCTCAAGTAGGAGAATATCCCTCTCGGGGTCAATCTCTTGGTTATCGATTCCATCGGGAATCGAATCACTTTTGAGAAAGGCCTCAATTTCTTCTAAGATGAAGTCACTTCCCTCAAACGGAGTGAGGGAAGGAGAAGAATTGGCAATGATGGGATGAGAAGATTGAGTGAGGTTTTCACTCGAAGAATCATCAATGAAACCTAAAATCTCTTGAGCATATTCCTCAGCAGCAACATCAATGACATCTGTTTGGTTCACCGATTCAGAGTCATAATCGGAGAAGCATCTCGAAGTTTGATTTAGGTTGAAGGTGATGGCTTCCGTTCCAACATGCAATGTGATCTCTTGCTCAAATACATTGATAAGAGCACGCCCAGTTCTAAGGAATCCCCTTCCAAGAATGAGAAGGACCCTTGAATCGGCATCAAAGTCAACAATCACAAAATCTGCCGGAAAATGGAACTTTCCCACTCTAACAAACATGTCCTCGGCAATGCCAAGTGGACGAGAAATTGAATGATCGGCAAGCTCTAAAGTCATGCACGTGGGAGTAAGTTCGGGAAGAGAGGGTTTCTTCCACACAGAATATGGCATCAGGTTAATGCTAGCACCTAGATCAGCTAAGGCGAAGCATTCAACCATACCCAGAAAAGTACAAGGAATGAGAAATTTCCCGAGGTCTCCAAGCTTTTCGGGAAGCTTTTTCAAAAGAACTGCTGATCAGTTCTCATTCAAAGGAGTTCTTGCCATCTCAAAGAGTTTTTCCTTATTACTTAACAGATTTTTGATTATTGATGCAAACTTGGGCATCAAGAGAATAGCGTCCGCGAAGCTAATGTCAAAGTGCAAATCTTGGAAGATTTGGAAAAATTTATCCATTTGGTGATTAGCTTTTTCGCGGAGCTTTTGTTCATTGAGACGTGATGGGTAAGGAATAGAAGTTTTGGATTTAGGGTTGTCCACTGGAGTTTCTGGTGGTTCAAAGACAACTCCAGGGTTACATCTGGTTTCTAGAATAACCTGAGGTTGGACATGTGTTGTACTTCGTGAGCTAGTAGGTTGCACTTTGTCCTTTGTCACCTCAGGTTCACGTTCCACTACCTTTGGAGGAGAGGAAGAAGAGGTAGTAGGAATCGCAGGTTCATCATATGAAGCACCACTTCTTGTTGTGATCGCCTTAGCATCGCCCCTCGGGTTAGCGATAGTGTTGCTCGGTAAAGTAGTACCTGAGCCCGAGGGTCGATCATTTAAAGACTTCTTGATATCAGAAATCTGGCTGACCAACATCTTGTTCAATTTTTCTTGGGACTTCATGAATTGCTTTAACAACTCGTCAGATGAAGGCCCGGTTTGAACAATGGCTTGATTCTGATTAGGAAAATTTGGAGCTCGATTGTTCGGATTGGGACCTTGATTTTGAAAATTACCCTGATTAGGGTTGTTGTTTCCATGAAAATATCCCGGATTGAAATTACCCTGACCTTGGTTTCGATTAAAGTTTTCTTGATGTTGGAAACCTTGATTTTGGAAACCTTGGTTTAGATTGTGAAAACCGTGACCCTGATTGAAGTTACCTTGGTTTTGAAAACCTTGGTTCACTCTATTTTGATTTTGGCCACGGTTTTGGACATTTTGGTTTTGATTAAAACCAGGAGGTCCAGGGTAGGGGTGAGAACGATAGTTCGGGTCTATAGGAGGGCGATATTGATTTCCTTCTTAATTTTGGGACCCGGCTACAGCATGAGCTTCATATGGAGTACCATCAGTAGCTGTGCAATTGTAGTAGGCATGCGGCCCACCACAAGTTACACAGACTTCCACTTTTTTAACCTCAGCAGGTGGAGGATGTTGTAGAAATGAAACTTTCTTAGTTTGGGCGAGAACCAAAGCTTGAATAGCTTCAGTGAGCTTGTCAATCTTAGCATCAGTGCTAGATTGACCCACAGAAGATGAAGTGGAAGGACCCGCATTGATTTGGGAAACAATCGGCTTGCTTCATGTAGAGCGAACCTTGGACTTGTTTTCTATGATTTGCAAAGCTTCTTTTGTGGTTCTACTCAAGAAATTACCTCCCGCGGAGGCATTGAGAGAATCCTGATCAGCTTGGCTCACGCCATTGTAAAAAGTAACGAGTTGCATCAACTCTGAAAAACCATGATGTGGACACTTGCTAAGTAATTCTTTGAAACGATCCCACGCTTCACCTAAAGATTCATCATATTTCTGAGTGAACTTGGTGATTTCGTTCTTAAGACTTGTGGTCTTGGAAGGTGGGAAGAATTCATTCACAAATTTTTTCACAAGATCTTCCCATGTCTCAATAGATCGAGGAGGTTGTTTTTCAAGCCAAATCCGGGCTTGTCCCACGAGGGAGAATGGGAAGAGAAGAAGTTTTATTGCTTCACAAGGGACATTCTTGTACTTGATGGTCGATGTGATTTTATTGAACCATCGAATGTGAGCATGAGGATCATCCCTCTCAAAACCGTAGAATTGACTTGAGGTTACAAGATTGAGTAACCCGGTTTTGAGCTCAAAATTATCAGCCATGATGGCTGGAACAACAATGGCATCTCTGTAACCCTCGATGGGTGCTTGGAGAAGCTCACACATGGGGCGGTCTTCCGCCATGGTGACAGTGGATGTGGCAACAGTACGGATCTCAAATCCGACTGTTGGTGCTGAAGGTCTACGAGGTCTTCGAGGTTTCCTGACAAGCTCACGTAATGGGCTCGTGGACCTTGAAGAACGAGTGCGCATGCACTAGAGTTAAAAACCAATCAAAATAAAATCGAGGCAAATCTACAGTGATCTTAAACCAATAATCACAAGCAAGTGGCTTCTTTAAGAAAGGTACACCACTCACAGGGATACAAAGGCAAGTTTTAAATCTTTGGTTTGGGAACTTATTATGTTCACACCCCCAGTTGGTAGGTGTTCTGTCTTGGTTTGCGACGGTTAGTTTTTATGTATTTATTATTATTCACAAGAAAAGACAGATGTTTTTGGGTTTTTGTGTATGGGTTAAAAAACTTTTGGACAATATTTTTGGTATCGTTTCGTTTACCAAAATCGTATTTCTTTAAGAATCACCTTAAAAGAAACACGATATAGAAAACGTAACGATCTGTTTTGTTGTTTTTTTTTTTTTGGTGTTTTAACACTTTAGGAAAAGTGTTAATGACTTTTTTTATGTTTTGATTTAAAATTTACAACAGTGATGGTATTTGTACAGTGATGATGGTGAAATAACACTAATCTCAAAAGACGCTATAGAAACGCGCACACCTCCCCGGCAGCGGCGCCAAAATTTGATTGGCTCCGAACGGTCAACCTAATTGACCAGGTGACGGTCAACCAGGTCAAACAGCCTAGAGTCAATGCTCCGCGGAATATAGTGTTTCCCCGGGTCGTTATGTCCCGACGAGGTGTGAATTGTGCTTTAGCGTGCTTGTGATCGGGTGATTATTCACAGAAAAGGGTTGTAATGAGAATTATTTGAGAATTATGAACTGAGATAGCTTAGGAAAGCTATGTGATTGATTACGGGAATTTAGATTAAGAAAAATTGATCTAAAACCTAAAAACGTACGTTTTAATTAAAAACGTAAACTGACGTACGTGATAGAAAGTACTACTGATGAACTAAAAGGGCTACGAGTGTGAAATTATTATTTTTACAATCCTATAAATAAAGAAAATTTTTAGAAAAAGAAAAATTATTTTTACACTATTTAATTATTTATTATTAATTAATTACTATTTACTTATTAATTAACTAATTATATTGATTTAAATTATTAAAAATTACTAAAAAGACTTAGATAATTAAGAAGATTTTTATAAATCTAATTAACTATCACAGGAATCTAAAAAATTATAAAAAGTTGGTTTTATGTATTTTTAAACTAATTTACTAATTATTATTTTAATTATTAATTAATTACCAATTAAACTAATTATATTCTAAAAAATAGAAAATGAACAGTAGAAATTCTAGAAAATTTTCTAAAAATGTTTTAACTTATATAAAAGCTAGGAAAATTATAAAAACTAGGTGTTACTTAATAAAATCTAATTTTGCTATTTAATTATTTAATATTAATTAATAATTAATTAAACTAATATTAATTCTAAAAACCACTAAATGACAAAGGAAAAATCTGGAAAAATTTCTAAAAGTACTTTAATATAAAATAAAATTAACAAAAATATAAAAATGCAAGAGTGCTTATAAATAAACTGAAAAGAAAATTAAAAAGATAATTTCTATTAAATAGAAGCTATCACTATAATTAAATTTGGTTTTTTCTATTTTTTCTTTTTCCAAACTATTTTAATACTCAAAACTAACAACTTTTTTGAAATCACTTTGAATGAAACTCAGGAAATAAGCACTTTGAGTGCTTATTAGCTTCAACAGTTGACTTTCCTTGACCAGATGAGAAATTAAGCTCAAATGAGCTTTTGTGGGGTCCACAATGGTGGATTCTGGTTCAAATAACTTTGTTGGACATGTTTAAGCTAAATTAAAACAAATAAGCCAGTTGAATAAGCCCACAAGCCAGAATAAGCACTTTGATATTCTATTTATACACTGGAAATAGGACAGACTTCTGGGATGATTTCAGGTGGGGTCCACTGAGCCTAAGCTCAAAATCTTGGTCAAAATTAGAAGGTTGCCAGGAGGGGGGTTGAAAGAACCTAAAGTGGGTCAGTGGGACCCACTGAGGTGGTCAGGAACAACCACCAAAGTGGTGGTGGTAGTGGTGATCTACTGTGCACAGGGGAACCTCTTCCCCTGCAAGTGACTTTGAAGGGCAATATGATCCACAGAAAAAATCACAAAAATATAAGGAATGCAGGAATCTCAAGTTCAGCTGGTAGGCTTTAATTAGAAAAGGTTTCAACCCTTGAATCAAAACACAGAATTCCCTAAAATTCTTGCAATAAATGATTTTCTGCCTGAACTTGCAACTTTGACTTTTTTAGTTTTCTTGCTCAATTGACTTTGGTGACTTTCTAATCTATTCTCCTGGTTAATTATGGTGTAATAAGCTACTGAGGCATGAAATTAAGCTGTTTAACTGACTAATAAGCTCATATGATGAGTATGGACTCTTGGGTTCAAACAGACAACAAATTTGAAAGGTTTAAAATGAATTTTGACTATTTACCTAATAAGGACTGATTTTTATAGTTTTAATACCCATCCTAAACCTAAAGTACCCTGTAACAAGAACAAAAATCCACATAGACTCACTATTGCTCAGTGAAGTACACTGAACCAAACACCCCCTTTGTAGCACTGTTTTGAGATTTTCAAAGCCAATGGTTGTTTAAGACCATAAAATTGATTCCCTAGGACTTATAATGAGACAATAACCTGAATTAAACTCAAAAACATCACTCTAATCAACATATACTAAGGAATCAAAAGTGATCATTTTTTATCAGTGAAATTTAGACTTAGATGGAAACTAAATACCATAATGAGAAATGATTACAAGGGTATCTAATAAGCAATAACAAGTAGCAATAAGCAGTTTACAAGCATACACAAGTAGCAAATAAGCAGTGAGATAGAAAATTTAAAGAAAATGCTTACAATATGCCTTTCCTGCTAAAACCACATGAACAAGTGACCAAGAACACAACCTAAGTGGTCTCCACAGACCTCTATAACCATAATCCAGTCCAATTCAGCTCTACTTCCCTTTGTTCTTCATCTTCTTTCTCCTTCTTTTTTTTTATTTTTCTCTATTTAATTCTAATTTCTTGTATTTTTTTGTTTTTGAACTTAACTTGATTCTAACTGAATTTAAATGCTTTTATGAGTTATATAAGGATCCTAAGTGATCTATTTAGTTCATAATATCTGCTATGGACATCATTCACTTAAAATGAGATTTTTTGAAAATTCAACAAGCATAAACTGATTTCAAAATTAAAAACTGGATTTAATCATTCACACAAGTTTAACATACATTGAGAGTGCTGGAAATACAAATTTAAACTAGGATTACAACTTGGAAATGGATAATAAAAAAACGATATTACAATTTTTTCTAATAAAATCTACTCTTTGCCTTCTACTCCATCTCTTTCTTTAAGTAGGGGAAAATTAGGATTTGTGTACCCCTCTCAATAAGTCCCACTCCATTCAGAACCGTTGGATGACTCAGACCAATCCCAACCTTTGAAAATTGATTTGGTGCCAAAAATGTCAAAGTAGCAGTTGGGGTTGAGTGAGGGAAAGATGAATCAATTAAAGCTTCTTGGATGCTAGTGGTGAGTTGGGGGAACATGGAGAGGTGGTAATTAATTGGAGGTGAGGAGGGGGGATGGAGCAGGTTGTTTGTGGAGGTGAAGAGGTAGAAAGTCAAGGTTTGACTTTGCGGTGTTTATTATTTAGAACGGACGGGGGAGTAATATCAAAGTGGAGGTGGGCTGGGGTGAGGGAGATGGGCCAGGGGTTGGATGTTTGGGTCTGGTTTGTGTTTGGTTTGGTTTGGCTTGGGTTAAGGTAACCAAAAAGGGTCTGGTTTGGTACTTGTTATAACAAGGACCAATTTTGTAATTTTCCAAAACATGAGGGACTGAAACTGAATTTTCTCAATAGTTATCACAAGGACCAAAGTTGCCATTTAAGAATAGTACAAAGGTATTTTTGACATTTTTCCAATTTTCAAAACCCAGGGACCATTTTTGACATTTTTCAAACTTGAGGGACCAAAGTTGCCATTTTGCAATTTTTTTTTTTATTTTAAAGGATTTCTTTTGACAACTTGTGAATCCCAAAGGACCTTTTATGATATTTCACATGTTTTGATTTACCAGGGACTAGTTTTGACAATTTTGAAAGTTTAAGGACTGAGACTGTAAATTATGTAAACTTTTGTTGTTTTTCATCAGTTTTCAATCCTTTTGCATAAAAACACAATCCAGGGATATTTTATGTATTTTAAGGCATTCCTGTGTGTTTTCAGATGTTTTTGCAGTATAAATGTGACAGAAATGATGAGTATTTACACACTCATCAGCTATGCTTCCCTTTGTCTGATTCGTATTAGATTGATCCAGTTTTGTTATAATTTGCTTGATTATTTGTTGCATGCTATAGTTCTTATTCTTATAGCATTCCTATGCCCTATTTGTTGCCCATTATTTGATTAATTTGTAGCCAATCATGGGGAGTCCATGGCCTTGCCACTGATTCACCAGTGGTATTGACACTATCTGTTAAGGTGGGTTTTTGTCCACAGCATTCCCTATTATGCTATAGCTATTCAGGCCTATATTTATTATTGTATATTGATGAGGCGAAAAATGAACCGTTTTTAGGGGGTTATTTAAGCCCGAAATTGAATTTATTTGATCAAATCTTGCTCTAAATCGTTCCTTTTGTGATTTTAGGTACTTTGGGAGTGAATTCTGGAAAAGGAAGCATTTTGGACGTTTTTCGAGCATAAAAGTGAAGAAAACGGCAAAGACTTAATTTTCCATGCTGAGAATAGTACCTGACGGCGTCAAGAAGGAAATTTTGACGGCGTCAGGAGTAAAATCCATGACGACCCAGAGAAAACTTGAAGGCGTCAAGAGAAGGGCGTCAAGAACAATTTTAGTGACGGCCTGCAAATGGAATACACATGACGGCGTCAAACCCAGATCTAGGATGTCCGAGAATTTATTTGGCGGCGAGATGATGGCGTCAGACATTTGCTCTTGACGCCGTCACCTCACAAAATCTGTATATACTTTTCTATTTTTCATTCATTAGGAGAGGAACTTATATGGAGAATACTAGGGTCGAACCTAATAAACCCTAGGTCGTTTGTAACAGTATTTTCAAGGGTTTTTACCCCTTGAAACCTTTCATGTTCAATTAAGATAAGTCCTCTTTCAATTCAATCAATATGTCTATGTGTTGTTTGAATATATCTTATGCTTGTCTTGATTTTAACATGCTAGGCTAGATCTTTCATGTGTTTGCTTAGATGTAATGAAACCTAGATGTTGATTATAGGTTGATTGCTTGTTTATAGTTGTATTGGATGAATGATTTCAATGTTAGGCTTAAGAAAACTGGCAGATCTCCGTTGTGTAACTTGCTTGAACGTCTTAAGAAACATGAACCGATGTGTACTAGGTTTTATTGGTTGTATTTAATGCATGAGCGAATTCTAGTGATCCCATGTTAGGAGCTTCTTAGCCGGCTCGACATAGGAGTGAAGTAGGAGCTTATAGGATTGGGGAAGTAAGTACGCCACCCCATGAATGGTATTAAGGAATACAATCCGTCATCCACGCAACTGTAACAAGTAATTAACCTGTAAAAGATATCTAGGGAGTAGTGAAACCTAAGTAAACACAATTCTCCCATATATTGCTCACACTACTAGTATAATTTAGTTTATTTTCATTTTTAGTATTTTATTTTGATTGCATCTTAGTTATTGGGTTTGTTGAATAGCAACTAATTCTGCCCACTCCTTCAAAACCGAGATTTTTATTTGCTTTTATAAAAACTAAAAAAATACAAAAAGAATCATCCCTCATCTCTAGACCTAGTCATTAGGTTTTCTAATCCTAGCGGCACTATTCCCAAGCTGAACGATCAATCCCCCGGTACTTGTCATTATACTATACTACATCGATCAGGTACACTGCCTGGTGAGGGTTGTAAGCTTCTCGAGATCCCTCGAGAGGTAAAGCCTGGTGCAATCCCTACGCATCAAGTTTTTGGCGCCGTTTCCGGGGAATACTTATTGTCTAGGTTAGAATTTCTTTTTATTAGGTCTACTTGCTAGATTCCTTTCTAGTAAGATTTTATTTTTATTTTTAAGTTCTCTTTAGTCTATCTCATTTCTTCGTGTTTTTGTTCGTAACTCTTTACCATCAGACATCATAGAAGATGGTAACATCTTTGAACCCATCATCCCACCACAACAAGACCACCCACAAAACCCACCACTAGCTAACCAACCTCTTAGGCCCCGAACCCTAGGAGAGTTCTCCCGACCTAGCCACCAAGGCTATCGAAACACCATTGAGCTCACCCAAGGAGCCAATGTATCTCCCTTGCGATCCGACACCATCCGGTTGGTGCAAAGTGGATGTGCATTCCATCGACTTCGTTCCGAAGATCCAAATCAACATCTCAAGGACTTCCATAAAATCGTAGATTCTATAGACCTTGATGCTACAACTAGAGAGTCAACCCGATTACGCCTATTCCAATTCTCTCTACGTGATCAAGCTAGTCAATGGCTTGAACGTTTACCCGCGGGATCCATCACCTCATGGGATGATCTCACCACTCGTTTCCTTGCTCAATTTTTCCCACCGGGGAGAACTACCAAGCTTAGGAATGATATCTTGATGTTCCAACAACGTCAAGGTGAAACTCTATATGAAGCATGGACTCGATTCAAGGACTTACTCCAAAAAGTCCCTTATCATGGCATAGATCTTTGGCTCCAAGTCCAAATCTTTTATGACCATATCGATCTCTCCACGAGGCGAACCATTGACCAATCGGCCGGTGGTAAGCTAAGTGATCTAAGTGCGGAAGAATCATGGGAACTCATAGATGATCTTGCTCTATATGACAACGAATGTTGGAATGATCCCCGTGATTTGAACAAAACGGTCAAGGAAATATCTTTGCCTTCGAACAATTCTAGCACTCCCGACCGTAGGATCATGGAACTTGAAGGTCGAGTCAATTTTCTCATGAAGTCTTACGAAGCTCCCAAGCATTCAAGCCAAGTGAACAAAATCGCTTCTTCCTGTAAATTGTGTAATGGCCCTCACGAAACTCATAACTGCATGGAGCTTACAAAATGTGCTTATAACGAATTCACATCGTCACACGTTGGTCGAGGTCCTTGAAACTTTGACGAGGCCTATGAGGCATGGAAGGATAAACCTAATTTCAGAGGTTACCAAATGCGGAGCGTATCCTTCAATGACTCCTCCCCACTCGAATGGTCCGAGCATTTTCCACCACGGAGCACTCCTAGGCAAAGCTGTGAAGATGCCTTACGAAAGTTCATTCTATCTCAAGAATTACAACTCTCTACGCTCGAGGCTAAGTTTAGACAATAGCAAGCCGATATGAATAACAAGATTTGTAATCTGTTAACTGCTATTAAAGAGCACGCCGTTAATAAACCGATTCAAGCTGAAGAGGTCAAATCTGTTACCGTCATGAATCAGCCAACTTCTCCTGTGAAAATAAAAAGTCCTAGTAAGCTATTTAAATACCTATCACCAAAAGTGAAAGATCCTGTTAACCCCCTGGAACCAATCCATTTTGTAAATACCATCACCACAATATCCACTCCTATACCTAACCAGAGCCAACAACCAGCTGGACATCTAGATCATAAAGCTAAGGGTGAAACCTCTTGGTTAGACCACAAATTGACCAAGGACCCCTCGTCATCCAAACACGTCCACTTTGTCAATGTTGTCACCATTAAACCAATTGATAAGAATATAGAAGATAGTGACAAGGATGAAGTTGGAGTAGAAACCGAGACTAGGGATGAAATTAGGGAAGTTGAGGTTAATAAGGGAGAAGAGTTAGAGGAAGAAGAGACCGTAGAAGAGTACTTTGATAAGTTGCCCGCCAAGGAAGAACGGGAATATCATAAGGATTTATTCGATGGCCCCGAGACACCATATATCCTTGGCACACCCCTTATCAAAAAGGGAGACCCCTCTAACATCAACATACCATGCAACATTGGGCATATGCATATATGGAAAGCCTATATCGATCCTAGATCTCCTATAAACATCATGACTAGGACTTATTATAATTATGTAATGAAGAAACAACTTGGTTATAGGATGATGCCCAATAAGAATTTGATAAGTAATTTTGTAGGAAGAGTGAAAGGATTGCATGTGATTATAGGCAATTTCACTTATAAGATAGATTTTATGATAGTAGAGGATACTCGTCCGGTGATAGATGCTTGCCTAAGCCAAGTAGTGTTCGGAAAACCATTTGCTAAGGCCACTAAGATGAGTTATGATCCGACTTTAGGGATAGTTAGGTTTAAGGAGGAGAATGATGAGATTGCCTACCAAATGCCCTATAAGATTGAGCAGTACCACCTCCTGTCAAACATAGAAAAGGAACACAAACAAGCAGCTTACTATAGGAATGATGAGGATAGACGTAGAGGAGTAGAGTATGTGATGAATAGGATGCTTGGTTTCTACAAAGAATGCTTGCAACTAGGTCCAGAATACAAAACTGGTGTAGGAGATGAACTAGAGAGTGAAACCAACGATGAGGTCACGTAGTAACCCATGACCTTGAGTCTAGCTACAAGACTCGTAAATACAGAAAAGCGCTTCTTGGGAGGCAACCCATGTTTTGTGTGATTTTTATTTGCTTCTATACGCATGCTTTATTTTTTTTGTTGGTAGATCATGTTTCAAACTAAAATGGTGTAAATACTTTATTTTGTTGTTTGGCTTAGTCTTAACTTCATCCAAAGGTATTTCGCAAAAGATAAGTGTAAGGGGAAACCCAAATATGTTTTTAAGAAACAAACTGATCATGAATCTCCACAATATTAAATGAACATATATATTCGTATTTGTTAGAGTCAAATGCTTGTATCGAGTCATAATGATGTTTTACAGGATTTTCCAGGAAGTAGGACAAAGTTTTTCCAGAAATTTTCCGGAAACTTAACATAAGAATTTCTGCAGGTCACTTCTGACGGCGTCACGAGTTTACTCTTGACGGCGACACGTGTAAAATTCTGAAAATTTTACCAGTTTTGTTTTTCTAACGGAGTCTTAAAGTTTTTGTTGAATCTTTAGTTTTATAATCTCCAGGAAATCTGCAAACATCATTCCACAAGCATTATATCTTACTTTGCTTTTTAGGTTTTATTAGCATATATAGATTGCCGCCGATTTTACGCGAGGTTGCTTTGTCTGTTTTCTCAGGTTTTATAGGTTATGTATGACAAGAAGATGATTTATATTCTGGAAGGGAAGCTTTGATTGTTCATTTTCTTGGAGGAAGATCTAACCTGGCCACCTTATTATCCATACCGAGTGAATCAGGGGAGTATTTGATTTCATTCATTTTACTTATTTCACTTTTACATTCTTTACTTGAACATTAGGGACAATGTTCATCCTAAGTGTAAGGGGAGGGTAAAATGATGATACCTTACAAATACACTTTCGCTTGAGTTTGTTTGTTTAATGGTAGATGTGTAATAAAACTATGAGAAATACTTGTTAGTGTAATTTTAGCGCCAAATTTAAAATTTTTTACAACATTTAGGAGTGAAACTTTAGCCATAGCAAGCGTCTCATGGATAGGAGCTTGTATGACTAGCACAAAACCGTACCATTCAGAAAAATTTTCCACCCAAATATGTGAGGTTCGCCTTTAGATTCGATAGGAAAAAGCATTTACTATTAGTGCTTATGAGTGTACCGGTAGCATGTAGATTCTAGAACTTGCGTTAGTGATGCATCCCGAGACCGCTAGTGAGACTACATTCGTGTAGTAGGATTTACTACATGATAAGAGGCACTAGGATCACCCTTGTGTTAAACCCGTATTATAAGTACTTGACCATTTAAGTCATATTACTTGGCTAGTGATGAGGCGAAAAATGATCCGTTCTTAGGGGGTCATTTAAGCCCGAATCCGAACTTATTTGATCAAATATTGCCCTAAATCGTTCCTTTTGTGATTTTAGGTACTTGGAGAGTGAATTCTGGAAAAGAAGCCATTTTGGACGTTTTTGGAGCATAAAAGTGAAGAAAACGGCCAAGTCTCAATTTTCCATGCTGGGAACAGTACATGAAGGCGTCAAGAGTATTTCTTGACGGCGTCAAAACCCCAAGAATTAAAATCCGTAGTTGATTACGGCGTCACACACAGGGCGTCAAGAGTAATTTTTGTGACGGCCTAGGCCTTGACGGCGTCAGAAGTAGATCAAGGCCGTCCGAGGAAGTATTTGGCGGCGAGATGACGGCGTCACACCTTTGTTCTTGACGCCGTCATCCCTATTTTCCTATATATAGTTTTCTAGTTTTTCACATTAAAGAGAGAAGTTTTGGGAGAAACCCTAAAGACGATTTTGGTGTAACTTTAGAGGTTTTTCAAGGGTTCCAACCCCTTGATACCTTGCATGATTAATTAAGATAAGTGTTCTTCTAATTCAATCAATATGTCTATGTGTTGGTTGTCTATATCTTGTTCTTGTCTTAATTCTATCATGCTAGGCTAGATCTCTTTTGTGTTTGCTTAGATCTAATGAAACCTAGATATTGATTATGTGTTGATTACTTGTTTATTCTTGTTGTGGATGAATGATTTATATGTTAGGCTTAAGAAAACTGGCAGATCTCCAAATGGTAACATGCTTGAACGTCTTAAGAAACATGAACCGAGGCGTACTAGGTCTTCATTGGTTGTATTTAATGCATGAGCCACTGTTTACAATCCCTATAGTTGTGCTGGGCATGGTGTAGGAGGAGATAAGAGCTCATAGAATTGGGGAGTTATGTATACCACCCCATGAATGGTATTAAGGAATACAATCCGTTATCCATGCAATTATAACAAGTAATTAACGTGTAAAAGATATCTAGGGAGTAGTGAAATCTAAGTAAACACATTTTCTCCAATTACTGCTCACAACTTTAGTATAATTAGTTTATTTTCATTTTTTAGTATTTTATTTTGATTGCATCTTAGTTTTGGGTTAGTTGAATAGCAACTAATTCCGCCCACTCTTCCAAAACCCCGAGATTTTAATTGCTTTCTAAAAAATATAAAAACACAAAAATAATCATCCCTTACCTTTAGAACTAGTATTTAGGCTTTCTAATCCTAGCGACACTATTCCTAAGCTGAACGATCAATCCCCCGGTACTTGTCACTATACTATACTACAACGATCAGGTACACTGCCTGGTGGGGGTTGTAAGCTTCTCGAGATCCCTCGAGAGGTAAAGCCTGTTGCGATTCCCACGCATCAAGTTTTTGGCGCCGCAGCCCGGGGTATAGTTATTGTCTAGGTTAGAATTTCTTTTTATTAGGTCTACTTGCTAGATTCCTTTCTAGTAAGATTTTATTTTTATTTTTAGGTCTTCTTTAGTCTATCTTATTTCTTCGTGCTTTTGTTCGTAACTCTTTACCATCCGACATCATGGAAGGTGGTAACATCTTTGAACCCGTCATCCCACCACAACAAAACCCACCATTAGGACCCCTTAGGCCCCGAACCTTAGGAGAGTATTCCCGACCTAGCCACCAAGGCTACCGAAACACCATTGAGCTCACCGGAGCCAATGTGACCCCCTTGCGATCCGACACCATCCGGTTGGTGCAAAGCGGATGTGCATTCCATGAACTTCGTTCCGAAGATCCAAACCAACATCTTAAGGACTTTCTCAAAATCGTAGATTCCATAGACCTAGGTGTTGAAACTAGAGAGACTACCCGTTTACGCCTATTCCAATTCTCTCTACGGGATCAAGCTAGTCAATGGCTTGAGCGTTTACCCGCGGGATCCATCACCACATGGGACAATCTCGCCAATCGCTTCCTTACCCAATTCTTTCCGCCGGAAAAGACTGCAATGCTTAGAAGGGACATTTTGATGTTTGAGCAACAGCGGGGTGAAACTTTCTACGAGGCTTGGGCCCGTTTTAAGGATCTCCTCCACAAGATCCCTCATCATGGCATAAACCTTTGGTTATTAGTCCAGATTTTCTACGACCATGTTGACTATCACACTAAGCGCACCATTGACAGGGCCGCGGGAGGTAAATTGCGTGATAAGAACGCCGAGGAGTCTTGGGCAATTATCGAAGAGCTCGCTGTTGATAATCATGAGATTTGGGAATTTAAACATACGATAGAAGCGGCCATCAATGCAGTCTCGACATCTGGAGGAACCACCAAAATCCCCGATGAACTCCTATGCAAACTTGAGGCAAAAGTTGACTATTTTGAGGAAAGACAAAGGAGACCTTTAAGTCCTAGACAAGCCACTGTCAATTCCGTCTCAAAACCAACTTCGGCACCATTATCTGAGTCACCTTCTAGAGAACATGTCAAGACTTTTCAGAGGTGCACCCCACCTTGTTCCCCTCCCAAGGAACTTGGCTCGGAGTTTGAGGCTAGGATGAGAGAATATATGGCAACTCACTCAGATCGGCTTGCTAGATTCGAAGAAGCAGTTTATAAGCAAAAAGAAGAAATGCAGGAGAAAATGAATGAGATGTTGAGTCTATTGGAGGAGTATGCCAACCAGAGAACCCTCGAACGAATGCTACTAAGGAAAGAAAGCGCCACTCTCCCCACCCAATTTGTTAACTCCATCACCATTGTCCAAAGAGATAACGAGAAGGTAGAAACTCCTGCTAAACAGACCTTAGAAAAACCACCAGAATCTCAACCTTTGAGTTACTACCTGAAGCATGATATAAACGAAAACACCATAACAAATTGGATTAAGGGTGATGGGCGTAACCAACCTCCCAATCAGGGGTCTGACAATAAGGAAGAAGTGAAAGATGAGTATGATACGCTACCTGGAGGATCACTATTCGAAAAACTAGTGGTACAAAAGGTAGCTACTAAGCAGGTGGCATGTGGGAACTTTGAGATACCAACAAGCATCGGGGACTTGAAACATCTTAGTGCTTTCGCCGACCAAGGATCGGAAGTAAACCTTATGCCCCTGACTATTTACATCCAACTAACGTCAAAAATGCCAGCCCCTACTCGTGTTAGGCTATCTCTCGTTGGGCACTCGTACATATATCCCTTAGGGATCGCAGAAGATGTATTAGTTAATGTCGCAGGATTCATGTACCCCGTTGATTTTATGATCATCGATGATAAAGGGGATGGATGCATGCCAATAATCCTTGGGTCACCATTCCTCACCACCGCTAGGGCTGTCATTAAGTATGAAGGTCGGAAGATCGAGCTTAAATCTGGAAAAAGAAAGATTAGCTTCCCCATGACCCCACAAAATAAGCATGAGGATTTGAGTTGGAGAAAGGTCAAAAACAACTTTGACACGACACCCATTTGTGTTCAGAATAAAATTCTTGCATGGGAGGCAAGAATCAAAAGCTATAAGGAAGCCAAAAATGAGAGAAGCAAAAACAATAAGGTTCAGGTCGAATTCGAATATACTCAACCCATAGATAATCATGTACCATTTGAGGAAGGGAACTTGGTACTCTTAAGACACTTGGAAACAACAATACCACCCGATAAACCAAGTCCTTGGTGGTATGGGCCATTCACAATCAGAGGTGTGAGCCAAGATGGGGTAGCTAACTTGAGAAGCAAATTAGGTGGAAAGGTGATTGCGAGTATCGACAGATTGAGGCACTACCACCATAACAGTAATGATCGCAACTATATGGGGTATATCATTTCCAATGATGAGATCACGTAGTAACCCATGACCTTGAGTCTAGCTACAAGACTCGTAAATAAAGAAAAGCGCTTCTTGGGAGGCAACCCATGCTTTGTGTGATTTTCATTTTGTTTGATTTTTATTTGCTTCCGTATGCATGCTTTATTTGTATTGTTGGTTGATCATATTTCTAAACTAAAATGTGGAAATACTTTACTATGTTGTTTGGCCTAGTCTTAACTCCAACCTAAAAGTATTTTTGCAAAAGATAAGTGTAAGGGGAAACCCCAAATATGTTTTTAAGAAACAAACCGATCATGATTCTCCACAATATTAAATGAACATGTATATTCGTATTTGTTAGAGTCAAATGCTTGTATTGAGTCATAATGAAGTTTTGCAGGATTTTCCAGGAAGTAGAACCAAGTTTTTCCAGAAATTTTCCGAAAACTTAACATAAGAATTTCTGCAGGTCCATTCTGACGGCGTCAGAGGATTACTCTTGACGGCGTCAGGAGTTAAAATCTGGAAATTTTACCGGTTTTGTTTTTCTAACGGAGTCTTATGGTTTTTGTGAATTATTAAGTTTTATAATCTCCAGGAGATCTGCAAACTTCATTCCACAAGCATTATATCTT
This sequence comes from Artemisia argyi, assembly GCA_030686995.1. NCBI lineage: Eukaryota > Viridiplantae > Streptophyta > Magnoliopsida > Asterales > Asteraceae > Artemisia > Artemisia argyi. The sequence continues at coordinate 80,188,083 of CM060704.1, read as the reverse complement.
ACTTTGTTTTCTAGGATTTAGTAACTTATATAGGATGCCGCCGATTTTATGCGAGGTTGTCTTGTCTGTTTTTGACAGGATTTACAGGTTATGTTCGACAAGAAGATGATTTATATTCTGGAAGGGAAGCTTTGATTGTTCATTTTCTTGGAGGAAGATCTAACCTGTCCAACCTATAATCCATACCGAACGAATCAAGGGAGTATTTGATTTCATTCTCTTTACTTTTTCACTTTTACATTCTTTACTTGAACATTGGGGACAATGTTCATCTTAAGTGTAAGGGGAGGGTAAAAAGATGATACCTTACATATGCACTTTCGCTTGAGTTTGTTTTGTTTGATGGTAGATGTGTAATAAAACTATGAGAAATACTTGTTAGTGTAATTTTAGCGCCAAATTTAAATTTTTTTACAACATTTAGGAGTGAAACTTTAGCCATAGCAAGCGTCTCATGGATAGGAGATTGTATGACTAGCACATAACCGTATATTCAGAAAAATTTTCCACCCAAATATGTGAGGTTCGCCTTTAGATTTGATAGGAAAAGCATTCATTATTAGTGCTTATGAGTGTACCGGTAGCATTTAGATTCTAGAACTTGCGTTAGTAATGCATCCCAAGACCGCTAGTGAGACTACATTCGTGTGGTAGGATTTACTACATGATAAGAGGCATTAGGATCACCCTTGTGTTAAACCCGTATCATAATTACTTGACCATTTAAGTCATACTACTTGACTAGTTAAGTCAACTAATTTTTCCCACACCCTTAGCGTTGTACTCATTTTTAGTACACGATACCCCTAGTACACCCCTCCGAGCCTATCTTTTCGTTTCTAACTTTAAGCATCTTACTTAAAGGAAGAATTTGTTACACCCCACTTAAATGTACACCCAAATCGCCTTAGCCTTCCGTGTATGCGCTCATTTTTAGTGCATTATTGTTATTTGTTAAACCCTAAGTTAACTTTCTAATTGATTACATGGTTGCTAAGTCGAGTCATATCCTTGTACATATTGTTTTGGGACGATTGGGACTCATGGGTAAGTACTTATTTTATGGAGTAATGGGGAAGAACATAATATTATTACCCCCATATGTACGTTAATCTTAAAAGTGCTCCAAGTGTTTTGATTTTCTTAATTCGAGTCATTAGATTTGTTTAATTGTAAAGTATGTAAAGATTCAAGTGTAAGGGGAATTTTCATTCCCTATGATGTATTATTTTGGATGGTAGGGTAAGAGTGTATGCAAAAAAAAAAAAAAAAAAAAAAAAAAAAAAAAAAAATCGAAAAAATCAAGAAAAAGAAAATAAAAAAAAATAATAATAATAGAAAAAGGAAAAAGAGAAAAAAACATACGGACTACCATCCCGTTTCATTCTATGTTCATTTTATGTTTCTGTTATTTTTCATTTATTAGCTTCAGTCGAGTCTAGTCTTGGCTTAGCAACGCCATATTGTACATGTAATTAACCAAGATTGTTAACTCGCCACCAGTAATAACTTCCTTTATCCAACAAAACCATGTAATTCATATCCCTATGCCTAACGTTACAACCCTTTAAAAGACCTCTTTGATAGTTTATCCTAGGTGCTTACGCCATGTGGTGGAGGTTTGATCCTTTCCCAAGCCTATGGTAATCTATTTTGCTATGACAGGTAGTGAGAGATATCTTCCATTTCCATAATGTTATATTACTTTATTACACCCGAGAGATGTGAGTATCTAAATACTATTTATGAGGTGCTTGTGTATGACCTCCGTGCTTGTCTATTGGTCTTTAGTGGAACGATTATTTGTTGTAATTACTTTTATATTAGTGTTAAATGACCCCTAACTTGTCTTTTGAGTAGAATAAAAGCGCATTTCCTTGAGGACAAGCAAATCTCAAGTGTAAGGGTATATGATGAGGCGAAAAATGATCCGTTTTTAGGGGGTCATTTAAGCCCGAATCTGAACTTATTTGATCAAATATTGCCCTAAATCGTTCCTTTTGTGATTTTAGGTACTTGGAGAGTGAATTCTGGAAAAGAAGCCATTTTGGACGTTTTTGGAGCATAAAAGTGAAGAAAACGGCCAAGTCTCAATTTTCCATGCTGGGAACAGTACATGAAGGCGTCAAGAGTATTTCTTGACGGCGTCAAAACCCCAAGAATTAAAATCCGTAGTTGATGACGGCGTCACACACAGGGCGTCAAGAGTAATTTTTGTGACGGCCTAGGCCTTGACGGCGTCAGAAGTAGATCAAGGCCGTCCGAGGAAGTATTTGGCGGCGAGATGACGGCGTCACACCTTTGTTCTTGACGCCGTCATCCCTATTTTCCTATATATAGTTTTCTAGTTTTTCACATTAAAGAGAGAAGTTTTGGGAGAAACCCTAAAGACGATTTTGGTGTAACTTTACAGGTTTTTCAAGGGTTCTAACCCCTTGATACCTTGCATGATTAATTAAGATAAGTGTTCTTCTAATTCAATCAATATGTCTATGTGTTGGTTGTCTATATCTTGTTCTTGTCTTAATTCTATCATGCTAGGCTAGATCTCTTTTGTGTTTGCTTAGATCTAATGAAACCTATATATTGATTATGTGTTGATTACTTGTTTATTCTTGTTGTGGATGAATGATTTATATGTTAGGCTTAAGAAAACTGGCAGATCTCCAAATGGTAACATGCTTGAACGTCTTAAGAAACATGAACCGAGGCGTACTAGGTCTTTATTGGTTGTATTTAATGCATGAGCCACTGTTTACAATCCCTATAGTTGTGCTGGGCATGGTGTAGGAGGAGATAAGAGCTCATAGAATTGGGGAGTTATGTATGCCACCCCATGAATGGTATTAAGGAATACAATCCGTCATCCATGCAATTATAACAAGTAATTAACGTGTATAAGATATCTAGGGAGTAGTGAAATCTAAGTAAACACATTTTCTCCAATTACTGCTCACAACTTTAGTATAATTAGTTTATTTTCATTTTTTAGTATTTTATTTTGATTGCATCTTAGTTTTGGGTTAGTTGAATAGCAACTAATTCCGCCCACTCTTCCAAAACCCCGAGATTTTAATTGCTTTCTAAAAAATATAAAAACACAAAAATAATCATCCCTCACCTTTAGAACTAGTATTTAGGCTTTCTAATCCTAGCGACACTATTCCTAAGCTGAACGATCAATCCCCCGGTACTTGTCACTATACTATACTACAACGATCAGGTACACTGCCTGGTGGGGGTTGTAAGCTTCTCGAGATCCCTCGAGAGGTAAAGCCTGTTGCAATTCCCACGCATCAGCTAGTAAAGTCAATTAATTTTTCCCACACCCTTAGCGTTGTACTCATTTTTAGTACATGAAACCCCTAGTACACCCCTCCGAGCCTATCTTTTCATTTCTAACTTTAAGCATCTTACTTAAAGGAAGAATTTGTTACACCCCACTTCAATGTACAACCAAATCGCCTTAGCCTTCCGTGTATGTACTCCTCTTTAGTGCATTATTGTTATTTGTTAAACCCTAAGTTAATTATCTAATTGATTACATGGTTGTTAAGTCGAGTCATATCCTTGTACATATTGTTTTGGGACAATTGGGACTCATGGGTAAACTACTTATATTATGGAGTAATGGGGAAGAACATCATATTATTACCCCCGTATGTACGTTGATCTTAAAAGTACTCCAAGTATTTTGATTATCTTAATTCGAGTCATTAGATTAGTTTATTGTAAAGTATGTAAAAATTCAAGTGTAAGGGGAATTTTCATTCCCTATGATGTATTATTTTGGATGGTAGGGTAAAAGTGTATGCAAAAAATAAATAAATAAATAAATCTAAAAAATCAAGAAAAAGAAAAAAATAATAAAAAATAAATAAATAGAAAAAAGAAAAAAGAAAAAACATACGGACTACCATCCCGTTTCATTCTATGTTTATTTTATGTTTTTGTTATTTTTATTTATTAGCGTAAGTCGAGTCTAGTCTTGGCTTAGCAACGCCACATTGTACATGTAATTAACCAAGATTGTTAACTCGCCACCAGTAAAAACTGCCTATATCCAACAAAACCGTGTATTCCATAACCCTACACCTAACGTTACAACCCTTTAAAAGACCTCTTTGATAGTTTATCCTAGGTGCTTACGCCATGTGGTGGAGGTTTGATCCTTTCCCAAGCCTATGGTAATCTATTTTGCTATGACAGGTAGTGAGAGATGTTTTCCATTTCCATATTGTGATATTACTTTATTACACCCGAGAGATGTGAGTATCTAAACACTATTTGTGAGGTGCTAGTATATGACCTCCGTGCTTGTCTTTGGTCTTTAGTAGAACGATTATTTGTTGTAATTACTTTTATATTAGTGTTAAATGACCCCTAACTTGTATTTTGATTAGAATAAAAGCGCATTTGCTTGAGGTCAATCAAATCTCAAGTGTAAGGGTATATGATGAGGCGAAAAATGAACCGTTTTTAGGGGGTCATTTAAGCCCGAAATTGAATTTATTTGATCAAATATTGCCCTAAATCATTCCTTTTGTGATTTTAGGTACTTTGGGAATGAATTCTGGAAAAGGAAGCATTTTGGACGTTTTTGGAGCATAAAAGTGAAGAAAACGGCAAAGACTTAATTTTCCATGCTGAGAACAGTACCTGACGGCGTCAAGAAGGAAATTTTGACGGCGTCAGGAGTAAAATCCATGACGACCCAGTGAAAACCTGAAGGCGTCAAGAGAAGGGCGTCAAGAGTTAAATTGGTGACGGCCTGAAGATGGAATACACATGGCGGCGTCAGATCAAGATCTAGGCAGTCCGAGAATTTATTTGGCGGCGAGATAACGGCGTCAGACATTTGCTCTTGAAGCCGTCACCTCACAAAATCTATATATACTTTTCTATTTTTCATTCATTAGGAGAGGAACATGTGTGGAGAATACTAGGGTCGAACCTAATAAACCCTAGGTCGTTTGTAACAGTATTTTCAAGGGTTTTTACCCCTTGAAACCTTTCATGTTCAATTAAGATAAGTCCTCTTTCAATTCAATCAATATGTCTATGTGTTGTTTGAATATATCTTATGCTTGTCTTGATTTTAACATGCTAGGCTAGATCTTTCATGTGTTTGCTTAGATGTAATGAAACCTAGATGTTGATTATAGGTTGATTGCTTGTTTATAGTTGTATTGGATAAATGATTTCAATGTTAGGCTTAAGAAAACTGGCAGATCTCCGTTGTGTAACTTGCTTGAACGTCTTAAGAAACATGAACCGATGTGTACTAGGTTTTGTTGGTTGTATTTAATGCATGAGCGAATTCTAGTGATCTCATGTTAGGAGCTTCTTAGCCGGCTCGACATAGGAGTGAAGTAGGAGCTTATAGGATTGGGGAAGTAAGTACGCCACCCCATGAATGGTATTAAGGAATACAATCCGTCATCCACGCAACTGTAACAAGTAATTAACCTGTAAAAGATATCTAGGGAGTAGTGAAACCTAAGTAAACACAATTCTCCCATATATTGCTCACACCACTAGTATAATTTAGTTTATTTTCATTTTTAGTATTTTATTTTGATGGCATCTTAGTTATTGGGTTAGTTGAATAGCAACTAATTCCGCCCACTCCTTCAAAACCGAGATTTTTATTTGCTTTTATAAAAACTAAAAAAATACAAAAAGAATCATCCCTCATCTCTAGACCTAGTCTTTAGGTTTTCTAATCCTAGCGACACTATTCCGAAGCTGAACGATCAATCCCCCGGTACTTGTCATTATACTATACTACATCGATCAGGTACACCGCCTGGTGAGGGTTGTAAGCTTCTCGAGAGGTAAAGCCTGGTCCAATCCGTACGCATCATATATGTTTACTTAGCCTAGAGCTTTGTGCATATATATCCGTTTTGCAGGAAGCGTATGGATGCATCCTAGGTACTTAGTTTAGTATTATTTGGTGAATGTTTGGTCTGTGTGCAATACACCCCTTTCACATTTGGTACAAGGGATGTCATGACTCCTACGTACAATTAGTATATATATTGTTGGGCATTCCTATTTGTTCTACTTCTCTATGATTCTTATTATCTTGTCATCTCTAATGTGATTAACTTACGCTTGCTTTATTTCTTTTGCTTACACTTATGACTCATTTCATTTCCTTGAGTGTTTAGTATCCATTATCCGTATTTCCTTTGATTATATTCTATGTTTCCATATTCTTATTTCTATCTCAGCAGGTTCACTTGGACTTACGTCGTATTCACCTTTGTTTTTCTTTTGTTATTAGTTTTCGTTTGTTTATATCTGTTCACTGGACTTTTTAAGCTCAACCGCATTTCTTTTCCTGCGCAGGTTTTAGACGGAAGTTGGGTTGAGTGAAGAGTGCTTAGGTACTCTTAGTAGACTACATTGTTGATAGCCTTCCATGGATTAGAGTTTTTACTTAGAAATTTTCCTTTTGGTTCTTAGCTTGTATTAGTTTTGGAAGTTGTAATGTTTAGAATTAGTCCTTTATCTTTTCATTTGAACTACATTGTAACCCTTGTATTAGTAATTGTTATGACCAAGAAACACGTTCCGGAGGTTGAGGTTGATGGAAATACAACATTGTTCTAGAGAGAGAAAGTAGAGAGAGAAAGGTGGAGAAAAGGGTTTATATTAAAATGAAATGAAACTAAACTTACACACACTTTCCCACACCCCTCATGGAGAGTCATGAGGGGTATTTATAGGCTCATTACATCACATGTTTGCCTATATTACAATAATAGTCCCTAAAGTACTATTTGTATGATATCTAGTCCATTTCTTTATGTGTGACGTTATCTTTTATAAAATAGCAAGGCTAACAATCTCCCTCCAAGATATCGTCACACATGAATGGATAATTTGAGACCTATAAACACATAAACATGTAAATTACAACAATAGTAAACTATGTTGGCGTTGTTGAAGCGCAGAGTCTCTATAGTCTAGATTCTGAGGCAGACTTGAAGTTCTCTCTTCCGACGATCTCGGCGTATGATCTTTGACACTGACGGAAAAGGTCTTTGTAGCTCTGAACTTCAACAGTAATGGTCTAGTTAGGTTATTACTCCCTCCTAACTAGTGAGCCTTTATTCTTATTCTTCTGCTCCCTCCTGAACTGACAACTCTCTTCTCATCTCGCAGCGGATAAGGTAGATACTAATGAGTTTGCACCATGGTTGTCGTTCTGGGAGCATCATAGCATAACTCACATAGTATTGCACAGAAGGTTGGTAATACGCTCCGATGTACACATCATTAGTACTTCTTCGGTTCTAGTGTAAGCACAATTCCCTCGAAAAACCAATCGTACTAGAGATGAAACACTACTTCTTTTGGCATGTTCTTCTCCCTCCTGATGGTTGCGATGTATCGAAATCATCATACTATTGTGTGTACATGCCAAAATTACCCGTACTTTACACTTCTGATGCAATATAGATAGACCATGAAAGCATAATTTGTGAGAATATGCTGATAGGATATGACTCTCTTTATTCTACAATCTCTTCTCTTCTCTTCAACCTTTAAGCGACCTCTTCAAATTCCAACCAGCTAGTAAATGACCAATGACTATAGAAACAACCCAACATAACAAATCTGACAGTAAAGTAAACATCCCGTAGATATGTTACTTAATCTTGTACTATGGTGTGACTAAGAACGGTGTAGAGAGTTCGTACACCATCGAATCTCTGAGTACTCTATACTCTTCAACCAACCAACTATCAAGTATAAGACGTACATCACCTCTTGATTATCCACAACTTCGTGTGACACTGAGCACTACAACGTAACTCCTTTAAGTGATAGTTATAACCCGTGAGCACTACAATGTAACTCCTTACATCGAGTATAACTAGATAATCCAAGTCTTAATCACTATCTTTAGTGTTTGCCCAAACAAGTATCTTCGAAAGTCATGCATCCATCCACCCCTAGACTTTGAGATAAATAAGTACACATGCCCTTGAAATGAACTTTAAACCCAGAAAAGTGATAAAGAATTATCCCCATAATCACAAAAATCCAATACTAGCCGTTGTCATTTGAATGTGATTCTTGATCAGGATCGTTTAAGCAATTCGTGGTGTGTTTTGAGGTGATTTGAGATATATTGGTGTTGATGATAATGAAACAAGGAAATGAATCATGATCTATAAGATTGATTTACCAATAATCTCATGTGTTTAGGAAAGGTGAAAGTTAGGTTTTAGGGTTTATAGACATTAGGTTATTCGATGAGGTAAGGGTTTTGTTTATATAATAATCCTTTGATATGTCCTTGCTCAAAATCCCATCTCGTTACTCGATATCCTAAGTCAATTTCGGCAGAGTTTCGTTTAGATTAGTCCAAAAGAAATCCTTACTCGATAAACGATAAGGTTGGACCAGCCTAACTCGGCAAACTATATGAAGCATACTCAACTCATGAAACCATTGCTCGAAAATCAACCCAAACTCGGTAAAGTTGACCAAACTCGGTAATACCACCTAACTCGGTAAGATCACCTAACTCGGTAATACCACCTAACTCGGTAATACCACCTAACTCGGTAATACCACCTAACTCGGTAACACCACCTAACTCGGTAAGATCACGTAACTCGGAAAGATCACCTAACTCGGTAAGATAACCTAACTCGGTAAAATCTGACCAAACTCGGTAACCTTTGAAACTCAAAATCCTAACTCACAAACTTTGATTTCTAACTCGGTAAAAATGTTTTCAAACTCGGTAAAATAGTTTTCTAACTCGGTAAGAAATTTTCAAACTCGGTAAAAAAATTTCAAACTCGGAAAAAAAATTTCAAACTCGGTAAGAATTTTTCAAACTCGCTAAAAAACGTAATTTTTTCGAGAAAAAACACGATTTTTCACCCAAAAACACCACGATCCCCCCCCCCCCCCCCCCCCCCCCGGTTAGCTCTGATGCTACTTGTTATGACCAAGAAACACGTTCCGGAGGTCGAGGTTGATGGAAATAAAACATTGTTCTAGAGAGAGAAAGGTGGAGAAAAGGGTTTATATTAAAATGAAATGAAACTACACTTACACACACTTTCCCACACCCCTCATGGAGAGTCATGAGGGGTATTTATAGGCTCATTACATCACATGTTTGCCTATATTACAATAATAGTCCCTAAAGTACTATTTGTATGATATCTAGTCCATTTCTTTATGTGTGACGTTATCTTTTATATAATAGCAAGGCTAACAGTAATGTATTCCCGTTTACTTGTGTTCTGATTTGACTCCAAAGGGTTACACTTTAGCCTTTTCGGGTTGGGGTGTTACAATTTTGGTATCAGAGACAGGTTTGATCGGCGGATTCAAAACCCGTAGAGCTTAGGCTATGAACTGTGAGTATTAGGCCCGCTTAGTTTTGCACCATAGGAGTTATGAAACAACCTTTGAGAACTTGCGTTAGGATTGCCACTCTGAAACTTAAGTTATGACCGGTGAGGATTGGGTAGACTATAGGGAATTTGTTTAGCTATCGTTGCTTCCGCATCACTCTGATTTGTGCCTTACTTCTAGTTGAGCCTTTTAAGATTTCTTCTTATGGAGATTTGAAGCCTATTATTCTGCATAACATGAGTTTAGTGACCAAGTAAGTTTAGAATGTGTTGAGAATTTTGCGGTAATGTTTGACATTACATAAGCTTTATCTTCTTTGATTCCAACCTCTGATTCATTTGTTAACCCTTTAGATGCTTCTACAGGCACTCAGAGAATTTCTATGATCATGACGTGTTTGACACGTTCTGTGAAATCTCTTGCTTTCGATAAGCATATTTAAGTTTACCTACACCATTAGATTTTGCCTTATCTAGTTGTATTCCTATGAGAAATCTTGTGGCGATCAAACACGAGAATAGGAATGTTATTCCTCACTTCTAAATGATAAGATTCGCTATGCTGATCTGTCTTTCCTTGGAAAGTTTAAATTCGATTGTCATTCTGATATTGACTGGTGGTCTGAGCATCAAGATTCTAACTACTGTCATACTGCGTCTCTCCTTTGGCATTTTGAACCACTCTGATTTATTTTTGCCATGACTTCTGATTGTTAAACTTTTGTTATCCTTACCACCCTGGAAACTCGTATGTTACTTTCGCAGTTGTGGAGTTTTATTAGCATCTATTCTTGTTTCCCATGGGATGAATCTCACTTTGAGATTCATTTTGCAATCTAAATTCTTCCAATGAATCCCTGAATGAACCAACCAGATTTTTCACCGATTATGAATTTGATTTGACTTAGTACTGAGAAAATGATTAGTCACAACTCGAAGTAGAATATGATTTCAACAAAGGCATGTTTATATAATGCAAGTATTATGACGCCTGGCCAACGTGATAATAATTATATCATATAACTTGAAATTATGGGGATCATAGGATATCTTTGAGGAGTGCCTGAGAACAGTTAAGTTTGATGAGACAGAACCCTATCCGTATAGGACGACGTTTTGCCTGATTTTGAAACCCCATATTGAACAGCACCAGTCGAATTGAGAGAACGGGAGGAATGGCAACTAAGAAGCTATGAAATGGTTTGTTGTCTTAGTGTATCTCCTTGGAGTGCTTCAGTTTTTTTTTCGCGATGAAGAAATATGGTAGCAGGAGATTATGTATTGACTTCTGGAAGCTGAACCGTATTACTATTTGAACCCATTATTCCCTACCTCGAATCGACGATGTATCTGATCAACTTTAGGACGCGGATTTTTCCTTTAGATGGATTTATGGCTTGAAGTTATTCCAGAATTTTCATTTCGTATTTGTATTAGCCACTATGACTATTAATGATGCTAATAGTATTTGATAATGCTTTGACTGTTTATTGAATTTGATGAATTTTGTCTTTTGTGAGTACTTAGACAAATTGTTCATAGTATGACATATTAGTACATTCAGAGATGAAGGAGAAACATAATAATCATTTTCGTATTATGTCGGAAACATGAGGATCATTTGTATATTCTGGAAGCATGATATTGGTTGGAAGATGTTCACGACTTGCATTACCGTTGATGAATTTTATGAGTAAAGAAGAGAAGCTTAGTTTGGATGAGAACAGAGTTTTGAAAAAGCTGAAATAGAAATTAACTTCAACTTCCATACTTTCAGGTAGTACCAATTTTGGGACGTTTCAAGAAGAGACTTGGTTATGCCATTATGCAGCACGGGAAGGTTATTGCTTACGCATCAAGACAATTAGAACCGTTTGAGGAGAATTATTCAATGCATGACTTGGGATTGGCGGCAATGTGGTTGCTCTTAAGATTGGAAGACATATCTTACAAGGTAAATTTGGTGGCAGATGCATTTAGGAGAAATTTGAAGTTTCGGTTTGTCTTGGAGATTGAGCTCAAGAAAATCAAGACTTAGAACTCAGGGAAGTTGAGTCGTGGCGAACATGAAGGATGAATCCAATTACAAATTTTAGAAGCACTGGAGTAAGATGGTGAACTATGATTTGTGTTAGAAGACTGGAGAGAAGTTGTCATGATTGAGGCACAACTTTACTTTCTCTATCCCTCTTAGTTGTACTAAGATGTATAAGGCACCTAAGCAGAATTTTCAGATGGAATGGCATGAAACTTGTTGTGATCACATTAGTGACGATGTGCTTAGTATGCTAACAAGTCAAGATTGAACTTCAGCATGCAAGGGAGTTTCTTTAACTTATGGACTTTCAGACTTAGAAGTAGGATTAGACTTTTCATGAACCTTGTAACGAAACCTCCTCGCACATTTGAGAAAAATGATATAATTTGAGTGGTGATGGATCGCTTGATTAAGTCAGCTCATTTTGCCTCTTAGAATGTGTATTCAGTTAGCAATTTGGAATAAATCCTTCGGCAGAAGATTATTCAATTACATGGCGCACCTGCAGTGATCGTGTTAGAGATTCACGTTTTACTTCACATTCCTAGGAAGGACTACTGAAGGCTTGAGGGACCGGACTCAAGTATAGTAATTCTATTCACCTACAAACTGATGGATAAGTAGAACAACTATTCGAACTTGGAAGAAGGGTTGAGCAGGAAGTTTGACCAGTGGTTGGTCTAGTTGTGTTTACTCATTAAGATTTATGTCATGCAAGTGACAAGGGTTTTCCTTTCAGATTTTGTATGAACGGAGATGTAGAACACCCTCTGGTTGAATTAAGTCGGGAAGCTGCTTATTGAATGTTCGGAGTTGATTACAATGACTAATGGATTAGTTATCATTGTGTAAGAGAAATTCTGAAACTTTAGACCAGGAATTTGTGTGTCTGGTATGATGTTCCGTATAGAAGAGTTATGAAATTTTGGCATATATGTAAGATTTGGTTCGTGATACGTTAATCCTTAGATTCATTCTTATCTGTGCGGTTATCCTACCTATCCCATTTTACATTCCGATACGATTCGATACTCCGATGTATGCTTAGTTAATCGTCAGTACGAATAGGTTACCAACCTCTTTAGGAAACTCTCGGTATGCCTGATAATTCGATATATGCTTCTCTGGTTGTTAGCAAGGTTTTTAGTTCGTTCAGAACCTGATTGGACTTGTGAAATTTCTACCATCTAGCATCACTTCCGTATTTATTCTATATTTATCTGATGTTCATGTAACTCTCTGGGAGATTTTGACTATCATCTGTTTCATGTTCAATTCGACTCATTGGATCAGATTTGTCATGATTTGTTTTCTGTGGAGAAACCGAGGCTCTCCTATTTTGTTTGGATCGGGTCATAGGAAACAAACACTTCCATTCGCTGAAATCTTTTGAAAGGACCTCTCCGAGCATGAGATTAACTGTCGTCATTTCTCTTCGTGATTTGATACGTATCCGTCTAACTTTTGCGACTTCAATTTTCGAGGACGAAAATTTTCTTTTTAGAAAGGAAGAGTTGTAAAACCCTGAAATCTGAAAACCTAAAATGAGGTCTAATTTAAAAAATTTCTAAAGTCAATGGACTACTTTGGTAACTAAACATTTAAAACTATATGTTATATGATTATAAGGGTTCACAATACCTAACTAAATCAAAAACCTTACAATATATGATAACTAAATGCTTGTAAAATATAACCTAAAGTATTTTTAGCACACATGCAAGTATGTAACATGTACAATTTTCGGCTAGGATCCTATTATTTATTTTGTACACGCCTAGGATACAAGATAAACACAAACATAATATACCAAATCATGTGATAACAAACCAATATTGTGTTTCCTTTTTCTTTCACATGTTTTGGGCTATCCTCAATACACGGTTTTCTTTTTTTCTCTTCCCCCCTCATTTATATGTATCATCAAAAGTCACAAAACACAAAAAAAACCTTAAACTCACTAATCAAAACACACGGCTACTTCTCTTTCCTTGGAGAATTCGAAGACTTTCAAGGGTTCAAGAAGGAGGTCGTAGTTGATTCGTGAAGATTTATGATTCATGGGTTGGTATTGCTTTGAAACGATTGGTTAATTTCGTGTGATCCTTGGTTCTTCTCTTTTTCAGTCGAGCCTATACAAGTAAACATCATCTTAACCCCTTTGATTTCATCTTGTATTTATCTTTAGTATATACATATATAACATGATTGGTAAACTTGATAAGCGTATATATATATATATATATATATATATATATATATATATATATATATATATATATATATATATATATATATATATATATATATATATATATGTGTGTGTGTGTGTGTGTGTGTGTGTGTGTGTGTGTGTGTGTGTGTGTATTCGTATAATATGTTGGCTACATGAAATCATGATTAACACATCACATAAAATCATAGAAGGATTCACATGAAATAACAAACTAGGGTTTTGTTTGATGTTAAATAAAAAAGGTGCATTTGAATTAGGGTTAGGGTTGTTAAATGATTATATATGTTAAGTGATGATTAAAATTCAGGTTGTGTGATAAATGAAGGTCTCGGATGCATTTGTGTGCGTAAACATGTGTTAAAGTGGTCCAAAAAGGGTTTCTGAATGAGACAGCTCGGTATGCTGGATATGTGTGCTTGATTACGTGAGTTTCTTAAGTGTAGAATTATGGGTTTTTGTTTGTAAACCTCCCTTAATGTTCTAATTAAGTTTTCCAATTGGTTTGGAGTGAATTGGAGTTGTATTGGTCATGTTTTTTATTTTTGTGTGATTAAGTGTCAAAGCTGAGTATTCGGGTCTGAAATTCAGTGGTAGTTTTTTATTTTTAGTTTCCGACCAGAATGAGTTAGGAGCTCTCCTTTACAGGGCTAATATTTGGGTTATGTGGGACTTCCTGGAATTTTTTTGGATTTTTCTGGAAGGTCTGGGTATGTCTATTAAATGCAAACTTTCGGGGTATTTCTGCAGTTAACTTTCTGGGCATGTTTTGGAAAACAATTTTTGAAAGGGATTTCCACTGGGTAATAAATTCTAGAAAAATTCAAGTAGACTCTTAAGACATATGGGCTTCTGTGGGAATATTTTTGAATTTTAGTTTGGTCTTCTGATACATTTCAAAAATTCATATATTGTACTTAATTTTGTCATAAATCCAGTAATAAGTATACATGTGTTGCATAAGTAATATTTTGTGTCATGGTAGTGTTTGGTGCTCTCGTTCATGAGTCTTATGTCGGGTGCGTACTTTAAGGTGTGATTTGTACATGTAAATCTAGAGGGTGTGTTCTGTAATTAAGTAAACCATAAGGGTTAATGGGTAATTATTGAGATTACAAGGTTATATTTGTAAAATATGTAAGACAAGGGTATAACATGTAAAATATGTGATAATACTTTGTAAACCCTAAACCTAATCTGGAAACCCTTATTATATGTAAACCCTAATTTTAACAACCTAAAATAAGTTAAACCTTTAATTAGCAGTTATGTAATATGTAAACCTTTATTATGTAGATCGTGTGAAGAAGGAGTGATCTGCCTTCCCTTCTCGTTCTTTGTTTCATTTATGCATTTGAATTCGAGGTACAGATATTCTGCCTTTTTAGTAAAGGCCTTCCTTCTCTCATGACTCTTTACTTTTGATGTATGATTCTATCCCTTTTAAGCCATTGCTATGCTTCCCTTTGTCTGATTCGTATTTGATTGATCCAGTTTTGTAATGATTTGCTTGATTATTTGTTGCTTGCTATAGTTCTTATTCTTATAGCATTCCTATGCCCTACTTGTTGCCCATTATTTGATTAATTTGTAGCCAGTCATGGGGAGTCCATGGCCTTGCCACTCATGCACCAGTGGTATTGATACTTGATGCATAGGGATTGCACTAGGCTTTACATCTCAAGGGATCTCGAGAAGCTTGCAACCCCCACCAGGCAGTGTACCTGATAGATGTAGTATAGTATAATGACAAGTACCGCGGGATTGATCGTTCAACTTGGGAATAGTGTCGCAAGGATTAGAAAACCTAAAAACTAGGTCTAGAGATGAGGGATGATTCTTTTTGTATTTTTATAGTTTTTATAAAAGCAAATAAAAATCTCGGTTTTAAGAGGAGTTGGGCGGATTTAGTTGCTAGTCAACTAACCAAACAACTAAAGATGCAATTAAACTAAAATACTAGAAATGAAAATAAACTAAATTATACTAGTGGTGTGAGCAATATATGGGAGAATTGTGTTTACTTAGGTTTCACTACTCCCTAGATATCTTTTACAGGTTAATTACTTGTTACAGTTGCGTGGATGACGGATTGTATTCCTTAATACCATTCATGGGGTGGCGTACTTACTTCCCCAATCCTATAAGCTCCTACTTCACTCCTATGTCGAGCCGGCTAAGAAGCTCCTAACATGGGATCACTAGAATTCGCTCATGCATTAAATACAACCAATAAAACCTAGTACACATCGGTTCATGTTCCTTAAGACGTTCAAGCAAGTTACACAATGGAGATCTGCCAGTTTTCTTAAGCCTAACATTGAAATCATTCATCCAATACAACTATAAACAAGCAATCAACCTATAATCAACATCTAGGTTTCATTACATCTAAGCAAACACATAAAAGATCTAGCCTAGCATGTTAAAATCAAGACAACCATAAGATATATTCAAACAACACATAGACATATTGAATGAATTGAAGGAGGACTTATCTTAATTGAACATGAAAGGTTTCAAGGGGTGAAAACCCTTGAATATACTGTTACAAATGACCTAGGGTTTATTAGGTTTGACCCTAGTATTCTCCACACAAGTTCCTCCTTTAATGAATGAAAAGTAGAAAAGTATATATAGATTTTGTGAGGTGACGGCGTCAAGAGCAAATGTCTGACGCTGTCATCTCGCCGCCAAATAAATTCTCGGACTGCCAAGATCTGGGTTTAACGCCGTCATGTGTATACCATTTACAGGCCGTCACCAAAATTGTGCTTGACGCCCTTCTCTTGACGCCTTCAGGTTTCCTCTGGGTCGTCATGGATTTTACTCCTGACGCCGTCAAAATTTCCTTCTTGACGCCGTCAGGTACTGTTCTCAGCATGGAAAATTAAGTCTTTGCCGTTTTTTCACTTTTATGCTCCAAAAACGTCCAAAATGCTTCCTTTTCCAGAATTCACTCCCAAAGTACCTAAAATCACAAAAGGAACGATTTAGGGCAATATTTGATCAAATAAATTCAATTCCGAGCTTAAATGACCCCCTAAAAACGGTTCATTTTTGGCCTCATCATATACCCTTACACTTGAGATTTGCTTGTCCTCAAGCAAATGCGCTTTTATTCTAATCAAAATACAAGTTAGGGGTCATTTAACACTAATATAAAAGTAATTACAACAAATAATCATTCCACTAAAGACCAAAGACAAGCACGGAGGTCATACACTAGCACCTCACAAATAGTGTTTAGAAACTCACATCTCTCGGGTGTAATAAAGTAATATCACAATATGGAAATGGAAAACATCTCTCACTACCTGTCATAGCAAAATAGATTACCATAGGCTTGGGAAAGGATCAAACCTCTACCACATGGCGTAAGCACCTAGGATAAACTATCAAAGAGGTCTTTTAAAGGGTTGTATCGTTAGGTGTAGGGATATGGAATACACGGTTTTGTTGGATATAGGCAGTTTTTACTGGTGGCGAGTTAACAATCTTGGTTAATTACATCTACAATGTGGCGTTGCTAAGCCAAGACTAGACTCGACTTAAGCTAGTAAATGAAAAATAACAAAAACATAAAATGAACATAGAATGAAACGGGATAGTAGTCCGTATGTTTTTTCTCTTTTCTTTTTTTCTATTTTTTTTTTCTTTTTCATGATTTTTTCGATTTTGTTTTTCTATTTTTGTTTTTTTGTTTTTTTTTTTTTTTTTTTTGCATACACTTTTACCCCTACCATCCAAAATAATACATTATAGGGAATGAAAATTCCCCTTACACTTGAATTTTTACATACTTTACAATAAACTAATCTAATGACTCGAATTAAGATAATCAAAACACTTTGAGTACTTTTAAGATTAACGTACATATGGGGGTAATAATATGATGTTCTTCCCCATTACTCCATAATATAAGTACTTTACCCATGAGTCCTAATTGTCCCAAAACAATATGTACAAGGATATGACTCGACTTAGCAACCATGTAATCAATTAGACAATTAACTAAGGGTTTAACAAATAACAATAATGCACTAAAGATGAGTGCATACACGGAAGGCTAAGGCAATTTGGGTATACATTTAAGTGGGGTGTAACAAATTCTTCCTTTAAGTAAGATGCTTAAAGTTAGAAACGAAAAGATAGGCTCGGAGGGGTGTACTAGGGGTTTCGTGTACTAAAAATGAGTACAACGCTAATGGTGTGGGAAAAATTAATTGACTTAACTAGCCAAATAATATGACTTAAATGGTCAAGTAATTATGATACGCGTTTAATACAAGGGTGATCCTAATGCCTCTTATCATGTAGTAAATCCTACTACACGAATGTAGTCTCACTAGCGGTCTCGGGATGCATCACTAACGCAAGTTCTAGAATCTAAATGCTACTGGTACACTCATAAGCACTAATAATAAATGATTTTCCTATCAAATCTAAACGCGAACCTCACATATTTTGGTGGAAAATTTTTCTGAATGGTACGGTTTTGTGCTAGTCATACAATCTCCTATCCATGAGACGCTTGCTATGGCTAAAGTTTCACTCCTAAATGTTGTAAAAAATTTTAAATTTGGCGCTAAAATTACACTAACAAGTATTTCTCATAGTTTTCTTACACATCTACTATTAAACAAACAAACTCAAGCGAAAGTGTATTTGTAAGGTATCATCATTTTACCCTCCCCTTACACTTAGGATGAACATTGTCCCCAATGTTCAACTAAAGAATGTAAAAGTGAAATAAGTAAAAAGAATGAAATCAAATACTCCCCTGATTCGCTCGGTATGGATAATAAGGTGGCCAGGTTAGATTTTCCTCCAAGAAAATGAACAATCAAAGCTTCCCTTCCAGAATATAAATCATCTTCTTGTCGTACATAACCTGTAAAACCTGAGAAAATAGATAAGGCAACCTCGCGTAAAATCGGCGGCAATCTATATATGCTAATAAAACCTAAAAAGCAAAGTAAGATATAATGCTTGTGGAATGATGTTTGCAGATTTCCTGGAGATTATAAAACTAAAGATTCAACAATAACTTTAAGACTCCGTTAGAAAAACAAAACTGGTAAAATTTCCAGAATTTTACACGTGACGCCGTCAAGAGTAAACTCGTGACGCCGTCAGAAGTGACCTGCAGAAATTCTTATGTTAAGTTTCCGGAAAATTTCTGGAAAAACTTTGTCCTACTTCCTGGAAAATCCTGCAAAACATCATTATGACTCGATACAAGCATTTGACTCTAACAAATACGAATACACATGTTCACTTAATATTGTGGAGAATCATGATCGAGTTCGTTTCTTAAAAACATATTTGGGGTTTCCCCTTACACTTATCTTCTTGCGAAATACCTTTGGATGAAGTTAAGACTAAGCCAAACGACAAAATGAAGTATTTTCACCATTTTAGTTTTGAAACATGATCTGCCAACAATAAAAATAAAGCATGCATATGGAAACAAATAACAATCAAACAAAATAAAAAATAAAAATCACACAAAGCATGGTTTGCCTCCCAAGAAGCGCTTGTTTTTGTTCGAGTCACGAGCCTGACTCTACCCTTATTTAACGGAAATAGGGGAGGTTTTCCCTACACTTTGAATTAAGTGCGGGTGAAACTAGCGATACACACCCTTAGGGTGAGAATATGCAACGTGAGGTAAGAGTGGTGGATGAATTATGTGCTCAAAGGGGTGTGCTCCCATCATCATAACCATACCAAATTCAATCAGGTTAATATGTGGATTAAGATTTTCTCCTAGAAAGGGATCATTTTCTATCAACTTCAAGAGACTACTAGTTGGGGATCCATCTTGACCTAATAAACCCGGTTTAAACCCATAATGTTTCTTGTGATCAATCATAAATGGGTGATGTAAGCATGTAAGGTCATTTTCCACTCCTATATTGGCTTCCTCTCTACAAGGCTTAGAGTCCACTACCTTTATCCCAAGACTACCCGGACTATATGGTTTGATGGGTGGATCGGAACCTATTTCAATTCCTAAATTTTCATCCAAGGATGGAAGATTAGGTAACGGTTTTGGTTGAGGCTCCGGTTCATCAAAACTAGGAACTTCCCTAGAACTAAGAGTAACATTATCATTATAAGTATTCAAACCTATATCCTCTAGTTGTGTTTGGTTCAAGGATTCTACCTCCATCAGGATTCCTAAAGTTTCTTCTACTTCTTCCGGGTAAGTCACGGGTGGCGTGTGTGCCTCAAGTGATGATGGGAGTTGTGGGGTACTTTGTGGGCTCATGTTCTTTACTTCATCATTCCTTGTGTCAAGATCACCTATATCGTCAACATGTGTTTTATTATAATCTAACCTTAACATTTTCTCAAGTATCTCAAGTGCTTCTCTAGGCATCTCAACTTCTATATCCGAATCATAAGGATCATCCTCAATATTCTGACTACTATATACAAATTGCCCAAAAGATTCATCATGTGTTTCTTGAGATTCATCATCATCGATCATAAAACCTAGGTCTTTTTTATCAATGTGATCATGTTCGACTACATCCTCTATCACATCAAGGTCTCCTATGTGTTCATCATGTATTATGGTAGGGCCTAACCATGACATGCAGCTAGGTGGCTCATACGAAACTATCCTATGTGAAGGCTCATATGGTGCATAGGTTTCACTAAGTAAGGCATTTTGAGGGGTTGATGGAGCTCCTAATGTGAATTCTTTAAAAGTCTTATGCGCTTGGCCTCTTTTCTCAAGGTACTCAATAAAATCAATATAAGATCCTGTCCGCCTTATTTCATTCGTCCATCTTGGTATATCCAAACTGGTGTAATTATATTTTTTCTGGTAAAACTCTAGTGTCGGACTTGGTGGGTTTACGTTCTCCATAATGGTGAACAGAAAAGTCAATGGAAAGGTTTTTACGAACAAAGACACAAAGAAAAGATAGACTACGAGAAAGCTAATAAAAAGAAAAATAAAATCTCACTCGATAGGAATCTAATGAGTAGACCTAATAAAAAGAAATCCTAACCTAGACAATAACTATTCCCCAGGCTGCAGCGCCAAAAACTTGATGCGTAGGGATTGCACCAGGCTTTACCTCTCAAGGGATCTCGAGAAGCTTGCAACCCCCACCGGGCAGTGTACCTGATCGATGTAGTATAGTATAATGACAAGTACCGGGGGATTGATCGTTCAACTTGAGAATAGTGTCGCTAGGATTAGAAAACCTAAAAACTAGGTCTAGAGATGAGGGATGATTCTTTTTGTATTTTTATAGTTTTTATAAAAGTAAATAAAAATCTCGGTTTTAAGAGGAGTTGGGCGGAATTAGTTGCTAGTCAACTAACCCAATAACTAAAGATGCAATTAAAATAAAATACTAGAAATGAAAATAAACTAAATTATACTAGTGGTGTGAGCAATATATGGGAGAATTGTGTTTACTTAGGTTTCACTACTCCCTAAATATCTTTTACAGGTTAACTACTTGTTATAGTTGCATGGATGACAGATTGTATTCCTTAATACCATTCATGGGGTGGCGTACTTACTTCCCCAATCCTATAAGCTCCTACTTCACTCCTATGTCGAGCCGGCTAAGAAGCTCCTAACATGGGATCACTAGAATTCGCTCATGCATTAAATACAACCAATAAAACCTAGTACACATCGGTTCATGTTCCTTAAGACGTTCAAGCAAGTTACACAATGGAGATCTGCCAGTTTTCTTAAGCCTAACATTGAAATCATTCATCCAATACAACTATAAACAAGCAATCAACCTATAATCAACATCTAGGTTTCATTACATCTAAGCAAACACATAAAAGATCTAGCCTAGCATGTTAAAATCAAGACAACCATAAGATATATTCAAACAACACATAGACATATTGAATGAATTGAAGGAGGACTTATCTTAATTGAACATGAAAGGTTTCAAGGGGTGAAAACCCTTGAAAATACTGTTACAAATGACCTAGGGTTTATTAGGTTCGACCCTAGTATTCTCCACACAAGTTCCTCCTTTAATGAATGAAAAATAGAAAAGTATATATAGATTTTGTGAGGTGACGGCGTCAAGAGCAAATGTCTGACGCCGTCATCTCGCCGCCAAATAAATTTTCGGACTGCCTAGATCTGGGTTTGACGCCGTCATGTGTATTCCATTTGCAGGCCGTCACCAAAATTGTTCTTGACGCCCTTCTCTTGACGCCTTCAGGTTTTCTCTGGGTCGTCATGGATTTTACTCCTGACGCCGTCAAAATTTCCTTCTTGACGCCGTCAGGTACTGTTCTCAGCATGAAAAATTAAGTCTTTGCCGTTTTCTTCACTTTTATGCTCCAAAAACGTCCAAAATGCTTCCTTTTCCAGAATTCCCTCCCAAAGTACCTAAAATCACAAAAGGAACGATTTAGGGCAATATTTGATCAAATAAATTCAATTCCGGGCTTAAATGACCCCCTAAAAATGGTTCATTTTTCGCCTCATCAACACTATATGTGAAAATGGGTTTTGGTCCACAGCGTTCCCTATTATGCTATAGCTATTCAGGCCTATATTTATTACTGTATATGTTTACTTAGCCTAGAGCTTTGTGCATATATATCTGTTTTGCAGGGAGCGTATGAATGCATCCTAGGTACTTAGTATAGTATTATTTGGTGAATGTTTGCTGTGTGTGCAATACACCCCTTTCACATTTGGTACAAGGGAGGTCATGACTCCTACGTACAATTAGTATATATATTGTTGGGCATTCCTATTTATTCTACTTCTCTATGATTCTTATTATCTTGTCATCTCTAATGTGATTAACTTACGCTTGCTTTATTTCTTTTGCTTACACTTATGACTCATTTCATTTCATTGAGTGTTTTGTATCCATTATCCGTATTTCCTTTGATCATATTCTATTTTTCCATATTCTTGATTTCTATCTCAGCAGGTTCGCTTGGACTTATTTCGTATTCACCTTCGTTTTCCTTTTGTTATTAGTTTTTGTTTGTTTATATCTGTTCACTGGGCTTTTTAAGCCCAGCCGCATTTCTTTTCCTATGGCAGGTTTTAGAAGGAAGCTAAGTTGAGTGAAGAGTACTTAGGAGCTCTTAGTGGACTATATTGTTGATAGCCTTCCATGGATTAGAGTTTTGACTTAGAGTTTTTCCTTTTGGTTCTTAGCTTGTATTAGTTTTGGAAGTTGTAATGTTTAGAATTAGTCCTTTATCTTTTCAGTTGAATTGCATTGTAACCCTTGTATTAGTAATGTATTCCCGTTTACTTGTGTTCTGATTTGACTCTAAAATGTTACACTTTAGCCTTTTCGGGTTGGGGTGTTACAATTTCCAAATCCACATAAGAAAACTCAATAACCGGTTACTGACTTTCTGGTAATCACATACTTTGCCTAGTCAGCATCATAATAACATCTAAAGTCATACATGAAGTCTGTGTAATATGAATGCCTATACCTGGAGATCCTTTAAGATATTTCTGAATTTTAAAGCTACATTCAAATGAGACTTAAGAGGAGAATACATAAACTGACTTAGACAATGAACACCATAAGATGTATCTGGTCTAGTATTAGTCAAACAAATCAATTTTCCTATTAGCTTTTGATAATCAATAATGTTTTCAAGTAATGGATCATCATCAGGTAGCTCATTAGAAATAACCATTTTAGACTGCAAAGGAGTAGCAGTTGGTTTGCAAGCCAACATATCAAACTCAGATAACAAATCAAGACAATAATTTATTTGGTTAAGACAAATTCCTTTATCAGTGTCAATAACCTCAATTCCAAGAAAATATTTCAGTTTGCCCAAAGTCCTTAATCATGAACTTGGTTTTTAAAAACACTTTGAAGTTTTCAATTTTAGTAAGACTATTATCACTTATGTTAATATCATCTATATAGACAAGTATGCTATAAACATACCATTATCATAGTTACTGTACAAAGAATAATTACTTTACTTTGACTAAATCTATTTTCAATTGAACAAAAGTAAGTTTAGCATTTCATTGTGTAAGAGCCTGTTTTAATCCATAAAAAGACTTTTTAAGTCTGCAAACTCTTGTTTCATTAACAGAAAAATAACCATAAGGTAATCCATTTTCAATGAAACCACTATTGTTGTTTAGAAGGAAGTATTACATAGGCTTTAAATTTAATTTATTTATTTATTTATTATTACTACATATATATATGTATATATATATATATATATATATATATATATATATATATATATATATATATATATATATATATTTACATTGTTTTTATTATTACTTAAATACAGTTTTTCTTTTTAGATATTTGTGTAACTCATCACATATTTTTAAATAATCATTACATTAATCTTATAATATTCATTAAAATAATTTCATATAGCTAGCTTGCCCAAATATGATTGAAGCAATAAACGGTAGATTACTAAATGTGTTGGCGTATTTCTCATTTTCGGAGTTTTTAAGAAAAAATATTTTCTATTTAGATAAAAAAGAAATGATATATACATAATTTTAGCGAACCAAATGTTTAATAAATTCTAGGGCCTATCTCAACAAATTATAATGTATGCATGTGCATTTTTAAAACTTAAAATACTTAAAATCTAAGTCATGTTGATTGCCTATAATAATACTTGCAAAACAAGTACACATAGAACGTTTTACTTATTGTATGACAAGTTTTTTAATAACATTATTAAAAATATAACAATATCCACCAAAAAACAACAAACTAATAGTTTAAATATTGTTATACTCAATTATTTTTCATTTTTTGTTTATAACTCATAATTTTATTTATTTATTTATTTATTTATTTATTTTTTTTGCAATAACTACAAATGAAACTTGTAAGTGTTGCATTAAGGGGTCACATCAAAACACAAGTTTGTAAGTATAATTATTACCGCTATACACCGTCATTTTGCACGAATATTTGGTGTCGCAACAAAAAGAGAGTCGAGCGAAGTGAAAAAAAACACAAAATTCAGTCCGTGTTACAGACTCAAACAACTCATCACCCCACTTGAGTTGAGGATATACATTAGGAAACCGTCCTTTTTATTTTTCCCACCCTGTTTAGTTACCCTTCGTTACTTTTTCATTTTCATCTTAAAATAAAGAAAACCCCCTTAATAAAATTGGAGGGAAAAAAAGTAAAAGGTGAGAGATGCCGGTGTCCAGACCAGAATCATCTGATTCGAGAATCATTGCTCATGTCGACATGGACTGCTTCTATGTTCAAGGTTTCTTTTCTCTCCCCCCATCCCATTTTTGTTTTTTTAAGTCTCTACTTGTTCAAAATCGTTACTTGTTAGGTTTTCTATTTATTAAACATATTAGCATATAGGGGGTGTTTGCAGGGACGGAACCCCTATGAATTTTCTCGATGTAGTGTTAATTTTTGAATGAAAAAAAAAAAAAAAAAAAAAAAAAACATCAATTTTCTTAAATGCATCCGGTTCATCAAAGTGTGTTTCTATATTACGGTTTCAAAAAAATTTGTGCACCCGGTCATATTTGGTACCGGTTCTGTCCCTGGCTGTTTGTAATTGCTTAAAATAATGCCATGTTACCAAAATAAGAAGTAGCAGTTTGGATGGCACAAATACTCTAAACTACTTTTTTTTTTTTTTTTTTAGGCAATTAAAGAAAACAAAAAATAATTCTGAACGTCCTAATGTATTAAATCATTTCCGTTTATTTGTTTTTATATTTTAGTGGAGCAACGAAAACAACCTGATCTAAGAGGAAAGCCAACTGCTGTAGTACAATACAACTCTTGGAAAGGTGGAGGTCTAATTGCTGTAGGCTACGAGGCTCGTAAAGATGGGGTCAAACGGTATATACCATTTTTTTTACTTCTGTAATATATATATATATATATATATATATATATATATATATATATATATATATATATATATATATATATATATATATATATATAGTTTTTGTATACTGAGTTGTCATAATTTATGTTTACTTTTATTGCTAAGTTCAATGAGAGGTGACGAGGCTAAAGAAGTTTGTCCAGAAATTCATCTGGTACAAGTTCCTGTGGCACGTGGCAAAGCTGACTTGACCATATATCGGGATGCAGGTTCAGAGGTTCATAACATTTTTCAAGTTGATTACTATTTTTAAATGGTTTCAGTTTTTGCATCTATATGGTGTAGTAACTTCAATTACTGCAGGTTGTTTCTATTCTTGCAAGAAAGGGGCGATGTGAGCGTGCATCAATCGATGAAGTGTACCTTGACCTCACTGATGCTGCTGAAACAATGTTGAAAGAAACGCCACTTGAAAGCTTGGAAAGTATAGATGACGAAGTTTTGAAATCACATGTTTTGGGACTTAGTTCGGTAAGACAGCATGCTTTGCTGAATTTTTTGTTCTTTTTATTAAACGGATGTTAATGTCTTCACATGTGAATTCCATTCATGTATCTTTAAGTTTTACGGTTAATAACCGAATCCTGCTTGGGAAAGAAGGTCCAATAGTGTTGAGCCTGATGAATCTTATTGGGATGTACTGCTGTGTCTCTAATATTTCCTTTGCAGGGACATTAATCTACAAACAAAGAGTATTGGCAAAATCCTGTATTCCAGTATGATAGGACTTTTAGGGTAGCAGAGTGAGATAGCCCCATTTGTTTTTGTGGTTCATAAGAGATTATTTGTGAAAGCTATCATATATCAATACAAAAATCAGTGAAGATACTTTCTAGGGCATATGCATGTTTCCTTATTTCTAACCTTGAAAACAGTCATTACTGAATGACTGGTTGAGCATGGTCTAAGTTCAAAACAGTTATGTCTTAGAAATTGTTTCATTATCTACGTTGTGCTTATATAGAGTATGCTTATGATCTTGTGATACAATGCGTATCAGCTATCACATCAATGGCCTGATGATAACACAACCTTTTTGATGTGCCTATTTGAACAACTGGCCTTCTACCCCTTACTTTTAAATGTATTGTGGACCAAGAGCTAAATTATGTTGCATATATTAAGTTGAGCTTATACTTTTCCACCCTACGGCGTGTTACACATAACTTCGAATCTGATTTGTGGTCAGTGGCAATGTAGTTAGAAGTGGATTCATTTCAAGAATAATGAAATCAACAATATTTATGATTTAGTACTCTATATGTTATTGGTTCTTCGTTTGTTGCCTTCAATATCCAATTCGAGGCTCTTTCTTTTTTCCTGCTCAATGTTCTGGCCACAACTTATGACGTCGTAGATGAGAGTACTACATAACATAAATTTCTTCTTATTACAGGAGGTATTGTATTTATTTCAATAGTATTCTGCAGTGATACTGTCAATAAAATCTTACTTTGTAACTGAAAACAAAGCCTCTAGATTTGTAATAATAACTGTATGGAAATCTGTTCAGGATGGAAAGGATGACAAAGAAACTGTGAGGGAATGGCTGCAGTGCAAAGATGCTGATCACCGTGATAAGCTGTTAGCATGTGGAGCCATTATTGTTGCTGAACTCAGGTTGCAAGTTCTACGGGAGACTGAGTTTACATGTTCTGCAGGCGTTGCACATAACAAAGTATTATTATTTCAGTTCTTTAATTTTCCTTACTTTTGAGCAACATAAAGAGAAATAAATAAATCACATAGCACTTATGTTTGGGGAATCTTGCAGATGCTGGCTAAATTAGCAAGCGGTATGAATAAACCTGCACAACAAACTATTGTCACTTCCGCATCAGTAAAAGATCTTCTTGAAACTTTGCCTGTAAAGAAAATGTAAGTTAGTTATTTAACACATATTTACATATTTTGTTTGTACTTATCATTCGACATGTTACTGTCAGGAAACAACTTGGTGGGAAGCTTGGGAGTTCATTGCAAACGGACCTTGGTGTGAATACCGTTGGAGATCTATTGCAGTTTTCTGAAGAAAAACTACAAGATTTCTATGGTGTCAACACTGGGTAATTATAAGTAATAAACAGAATTTTAAATTAGTTCAGAAATGTGAATATATATTAATTTTCATTCAAATCTTTTCCAGTACTTGGCTATGGAATACTGCTCGAGGGATCAATGGGGACGAAGTTCAGGGCCGTTTGCTTCCTAAAAGCCATGGGTCCGGGAAAACATTTCCCGGAGTTAGGGCCCTAAAAACTGTTGCTGCTGTGAGTATTAGCTATATTATGTTTCCAAACCCTGGAACATTTAATAATGATATTCGTTTAACTTTTGTTGTAACTCCTTCAGGTTGAAAAATGGCTGAAAGAACTCTGTGAAGAGTTAAATGAAAGACTTCAGTCAGACCTGGTGAAGAATAAACGAATCGCACATACACTTACTCTGTATGCTAATGCATACAAGGTTGCTATTGTTTCCTCAGCCTCCATTCTTGTTATCTGACATTTTTTAAAATGCTATTTTACGTATAATTTATGCAGTCAACAGATACAGAATCACACAAAAAGTTTCCTTCAAAGTCGTGTCCTTTGAGATATGGAGCAGGAAAAATTTTAGAAGATGCCGTAAACCTTTTCCAAGCTGCTTTACGTGAATACCTCGGGCCATATATCGGAAACCAGTGTGGTGGATGGGGAGTTACTAATCTATCTGTTTCAGCCAGTAAAATTGTTGCCATACCATCTGTAAGCAGAGTTTTCTTTTTAGTTATTAAATTTTATTATACTCTTAGCAGTTGAGGAGTGTGCAACTTGATGTTAAATGTTTTTATATTTTGACAGGGAACGTTGTCGATCACAAAGTACTTTCATAGTCGAGATCAGTTAAACGATTCATCAGAACCGTTGGATGAAAAGTTTGTACTTGAAGATGAACACGTGTCACCATCAAGTAGTAAATCATTTTCATAAGAGTTTTCTAGATAGTTTGTAGTCATAATATTGATTAGTTTTTTGCATTTAATTAGGAACTGAAAGTCATCCGGCTTCTCATCAAATTGAATGTGGTGAGGAAGAGATTCCAATCACACATGATATCTCCAGTTCTGATCAATGTGAGACTGCATGTAAAGATGAGGTCTGTTTTTTTCTATATCTCTGTCATTCACATATCAAATTTTGCGTATTCTGGAAGTTTGTAATTATATGGTGAATGTTGTTTTGTATATGTTTCTCATAAAGGCTAGTGGTGATATTGCCGAAGAAGCTTTCAAGTTATCATCAGGTTTAATTTTATTCTATTTTATTTTATATTTTTTGGTAGTTTGTGATTGTATACTTTTTTTTTGGTACCTGTCTGTATGTTGATGCATTTTCATATGTAGGAACTGAAAGCTGTTCGACTTCAAAGCAGAAAGAGCAACAATCAAGGTTACATGGGAAAGAAACTAAGATGATGCACCCCAATGATCGAATAAGATCAAATAATCAGAAGAGAAAGGCAACAAAAGAAAAGGTTCGGTTTCTAATGAACTCTTATTGTTACTTTCTGCTATCATAATTGAGTTAGTCAAGGTTAGATGAAGTCATTTAATGACATCATTACCACAATATATTATTACGGAGTACTACTTTTGACACCGAAGGGAGTGCTTGTATTGCTAGAATCTGCACTGACAAAGATTGTGCTGAAAAGATCTAAGCCTCCCACCAAAAAAACCATATGCATAAACAGGATACAAAGTAACTCTTTCATAAATAGAACTCCCTGTGTATGATTCAAAATATTTCTGTCGCAAGTTAAGTCATCACATGATTAGACACATATATATCGAGTACCCAGCCTTCCTCTAGTTGTTTTGAAAGCTGCTGGTCAGAGTCCAACAACTTTCATATTCATTATCTTTTCTGTTTTAAAAAAATGCAAGCATGTCGAACATCATAATTTCAACCCATATAGGAAATGGGTTGAAACTTGAAAGTCGAAGTGTATTTTATTTATGCTTAAAGCCTCTCAAATCACATTATTCAATAGATTATATTTTCTACACTCATATTTGTTACTCGTAATTTTTTGTTGAAAATTTGAGTTATTGGACTTAAGATGTGTCGGGTCAACCTGAACCGACTCATTTCAGCCCATCCAAAAATTGCCTGTTACCCTACCCACCCATTTTGCTACCTTGACCATCGTGCACATCAAATTTTCGTGTTGTCTCATGTAACAACTCTCTTTCTCCCATCAACTACCAAGATTGGGGTGATATTATTTATGTTGCTATTGTCGGATAATAATGTAAGTATTTTACTATTTTACTTGCTGGAGCAGAGTATACATTGTCTTTGGTTGCTTGTTGGTATATAGTATACCTGGCTAAGTGAAAACTTTATAGGGCTAAAAAAAAACACCTATCCTCAAATTTTTATTTGAGGTGACCACTTGGAAGTTTCAAACTTACTGATTTGAGCCAACTGGCTTTAAAAGTTTTGGTCAAACAGCTGACAGGTCTGTAACCTTGACCAAGTTTGAACCTTTTTTTTTTTTTTTTTTTTTTTTTTGACTTGGCCACTCGAAACCTATTTAATTTAAAGATTACACTCAATCAAAATTTCTGAAATTTTGATGGAGTTTTGGGTGTAAAATAAGTTAGCTAACCAAAAGAAATAAGTTGCTCTGAGAATTCATGTATAAGCTCATACCCTTAAAAACAAGGAAGCTAAAGGCAAACTTTGCCAGTTGTGGTGTTGGTAGTCTCAAAGAAATTTATTTAATCACTTTTCTTCTTTTCAAAATAAGACTGGTTTGTTTCTGTGGTTAAATCTAATATATAATCTAAATCTAATCTCAAGATTCAACTTGTTGCAGGGAACGTCTTCCATATTGAGATTTCTCCAAAGCAACTCTACCTCATCGTCAAAGCAAGACAATCCCACTCCTCTACAAGAAACAAACTCTTTGTCCTTGGGTATATGCAATCAACATTTGGCATACTTCATTTCTCGATTTGTACTTATTTTTTCACTAATTTAATTAGAAGCCTATATACTTATTGAAGGCACACAAGAACCGTTGAATATAGAGAGTCAAAGCTTGAGTCAAAATGTACAGACGACAAATGCTTGGAGTTACAAGGTAGATGAAATCGACCAATCAGTTATCGAAGAATTACCACTGGAAATACAGCAAGAATTTCGTACTTGGCTTCGGCCTCAGAAGCGGCCAAACATTGTGAAACGAGGTTCTAGCATTGCTCATTACTTCTCTCCTACGAAAAACTCGTAACGGACCAAATCTCAGTTAAGCTCAACCGAGTCAACTGTATTTTAGCATTTCTTCTAACTATACACTCGGATGAAAATATTTAGTACATATTTAACTATTTAAGTATCTTCATAGTTATTTATTTTCCTTCAGTACCATTGGGCCTTTGGCTCAGTTGGTATTGCAATGAAGGATAAGAACCTTAAGCCATTAGGTGCGGGGTTCGAGTTTGGAGCAGGACGGGGTTTTCATCCGGTCGTTACTCCAGCAAGGAAACTTGTGTGGAGGCGAGACAGTTTCCTCGCGAACCTATTATGCCCCATTTGGCTCCAGCGTGGGCCCGGTTAAGACAACATAGTCTGGGCAAGTGGTGGTTAGGGCCCTTCGATTAGGAGGGTGGTCGAGTCTAAGTTGAAATTCGCCATTCAAAAAAAAAAATTTATTTTCCTTCAGTATTGATAAAGTCAATGAAAATGACACTTTAATATGATTGTACATGAAAATACTATGTTATATATGGTGATGCGTGTATCTAACTTGGTCCATTAACTCGGTTGAACAGTCATTTTTGTCCATATGCTTGGAAAAATCAGCGAAAACGTTAGTTCGTTGTGGAATCTTTTGGTGGTTTTTTCTTAGGAAGGGATCGCTTATGTCGCGTTTGTTTGTATCTAATGTTAATTATCAAGCAACAAAATATTTCACGCCATAATGAATTATATAATCAACACAACAATTATGTCGATTTTATTATGTAGCGTGAATGATAAATAACTTTTTGCAACATTATATTTGTAGTTTAGTCCTATATTGACACAAATGGTATAAGACTACACGTCAGCGTCACATCATCATTCAAATCCACCTTTTACCTGGTCACAATAAAAACATATTTTGAATCTTATAAGACATAAAAACATCTTTCGAATCTTATTATAGCATGCATATTGGCATATGCCTCAAGGTGGAAAACTCTATGTTGCCACTCACTATGCCTTGTTCCTCGATTCACACATCTAAAAATAAAGTTGCTGGATAGTGAATGCTATAATATATTGATCTTATTCTAAAACACACGGTTTATATGTGAGGTACTAGCGGATATATGAAACTGGTAGCATATGCGTATGTCTTTCACAAACTTTGTTTAAGAGTGAGACTATTATTGATCGCCACTAACTATACTTGTGTAGTTAGTCATACCTTCATTCAACAATCAGTTTAATTTTGAGAAAATTGTCTAAAAATACATCTACCTTGCCACTTTTTCCTATTGTATGCATGATTTTTTTTCCTATTATATGCATAAACTATCTTAATCTTCCTATTGTATCAATATTACGGGTTTTTATTCTATTAATTACACCGTAATTAGTGTGATTAAGTATTGTCACGTCATAACTCAGCCATAATATTGATACAATAGGAAGATTAAGATTTTATGCATATAATAGGGGAAAAAAAAAAAGTTTATGCATACAATAGGAAAAAGTGCCAAGTTAAATGTGTTTTTAGACAATTTTCCCTTTAATTTAAAGAGTTTTGCTATTTGTAGTCAAGTATATGCAATAAGAGTGGTACACTTAATCGGCTAGAGCAGTTAAATTCAAAGATTGGTTATTCCAAAGTTACAAACCATTTAATCACGTCAAAATTTCTTAAATATAACTCTAAAACTATGTTTAACATTTTCTTAATTTAAATATCATATTTCCTGTTTTTCAAACTCTAATAAGTTTATCATAAAAGTTGACATTAAACTTAAAAGTTAAATTCATGATCAAATCAAATAATTGTCTTCCACTTTCCTAAGTCTACGAAGACCATAAAGGCCGAACGCAAAGTCAGTGTTTGGGCTGGTTACGGCAATCCTTAAATTCCAACCTGTCACACAATCTCTTTGAAAAACCAAAAACAACTATCCCAAATATTCCCAATGCATATATTTGTCAGAATAATTAATATCACATGTTGTAATAATGCTTGGCTTGTCTTTAGAGCAAGTGCAATGCAAAAACCATGGTCAGCTTCTTCTTGTTGCCGCATCGTTTTTACTAAAGGTGGCAATTTGTGCCCAAAATCAAAAAAATGGGCTAAATAGGCACATTTTTAAAAGATTTGGGTACATTTCGGCCCCATTTTTTTTTAAATGGGCATATATTGCCCATTTAAAAGTTAAATGTGTATAATGGGCACATATGTTTTTCTCTCAATTGGAGAACATTTAATGAAAAACTTATGAATATATTACTTAAATATAAATGAGGTGTTACATTTGAAGAATTTTTGTTGTTGTTTTAAGTCTTTTCTAAAGTGATTCGTATAACATGCGCCTATTTGACCCGCGCCCGTTTAGCCCGTAGCCCGTTTAGCCCATAGCCCGTCCGTTTTGCCACCTCTAGTTTTTACATTAATGTTTACCACACCGAATACCAACAACTTCAATGTACAAAGTTTTCGCCAAAGTGTAAAAAAAAAAAAAAAAAAAAAAAAAAAAAAAAAAAATCAATTTTCTATTAAATATCAATTTTCTATTAAATCTCAATTCAACAATCAAATAAAACAAACTCTCAATCAGTGTATCAAACAATTCAAGTATAATCTACCAGGTGTAGATCATTCGCCTAGTTAGTGAATGTCTATTACAACTTTACAAAAATAAATGACAAGATCGAACAAGATGATAAACTTTGTGTGTGTAAAAATAAAGAGAAGGTTAGTTTCATTATAAACCCTTATACTAAATCTTCAAGTGTTTATACTCTAAATCAAAAAAATCTCCAGAAATTGCAATTTTCTTTATTATTATTATTATTATTATTATTATTATTATTATTATTATTATTATTATTATTATTGAGAAATATGCAAAAGTGACCCAAAATTAAAAAATAACAAAGTAATACAATCAGTCCCTGAAGTATTGTGTTCCAGCCTTTGATTATAGTTTTAACACCCCGTCATTTAATCTTGGTCTGGAACACATCTAAAAGTCCCAACTTAGCTCTCAGCAAAGAAAGTTGGACTTGATTTAATCCTTTAATAAATATATATGTAAGCTGCTTTGCATTTTTTTTTTCGTAGTAAAACCAACTAAAATTTTCTCTCTAACAAAATGCAAATTTATTTCAAGATGCTTTGTTCTTTCATGAAAAATTAGGTTAGCTGCAATCTTAATTGCAAATTTGTTATCACAAAACATTAAAAAAAAAAAAAAAATCCATTGCTCTATATTTAGCTTCCATGAAAGACTTGAAGAATGTATTTTGGTTTATGCTTTTACATGATACTAATGATCCACCCAATAACATATAATGGCCAATAAGTGAGCTTCTTGTTGCAACGCTTAGCCCAATCAACATTTTACAATATAAATAACCTTACCTGGAGATGCCTTAAGGTATCTCAAGACCTTAAGAGCAACTTTCAAATGTGACTTAAGAAATGTGAGTGCATAAACTAACTAAGACAATGTAGAGTATAAGAAATGTCAGTGTTTGGGCTGGGTGTGTAATTAAATTATATAATTTTTCCAATCAAATTCCGTTACTTAGTAATATCATTAAGAAAAGGATCATTAGTAGTAGATTCACAAGTTAAAGCAAAATTTGGATCAAGAGTTTTGTCAAAAGGTTTACAAACACACAATCCATAATCAGATAGTAAGTCTAGACAATATTTACTTTATGAAAGACATAGTCCAGACTTAGTTTCCAGGCT
Source organism: Artemisia argyi (assembly GCA_030686995.1). Classification (NCBI taxonomy): domain Eukaryota; kingdom Viridiplantae; phylum Streptophyta; class Magnoliopsida; order Asterales; family Asteraceae; genus Artemisia; species Artemisia argyi. The sequence continues at coordinate 80,153,522 of CM060704.1, read as the reverse complement.
TCCAGCACCTCAATAACAGGTAAATATTTCAATTGACCTAAATCCTTAATCAAAACTTTGTTTTAAGAAAAGCCTTGAATTTTTTCTATTTCAACAATATTATTTCTTGTGACAATAATGTCATCAACATATAGCAAAAGAGAAATAAACAAGTTATCATCCTTTTTTGATATACAAGGAATACTTACTCTTGCGTTGGACAAAACCATTTTCTAAAACTGCAATAATGAGCTTAACATTCCATTATCTTAGTGTCTGCGTAAGATAATAAAGAGACTTATTCAACTTACAAACTCTTTTATCGCCATAATCAAAATACCCATCTGGCAAAAGAATATACACAATTTATAGCATCAAATAAGAACATATATTTAGTATCAGTATCCCACGATTATAGCTCATTTTTTATAGCATTTATATGTTATTTGGTACTTAATTGCTATAGATTTCATTATAGTATTAAATATGAAGCTATGGAGCAATTATCACGGAAAAGACTGAAAAACGCCATAAAGGAACCAAAAAAGAGAAGAAGTACAAGTTTCAGTCAGAGCATACGCTGTATACCCCATTCTTTGTATACGACATTTACATATTTTTTCGAAGGAAAATGCTAAGTGTTAAAGAGCATACGACATACACCTCATTCCATGTATATGCCGTATATGCCTAAAGATCGATGACATGGAAAGTGCATACAAGGCGTATACGGTGTATATCATCTGAAGTGTATACGCCTTATACACAGACGGGTTTGAGCTTTCTCAGCTTAAATAATGTTTTTTGTTGGGTCTGAAACTGCTGCTATAAGTGAAACTGCTGCCAGTGGTAATGATTCTGCTGCTAATGTCAAAGTGCTGCTGAGGTTAAATGCTGCTGACAGAATCTACTGCTGATGGGATAAGGATGTATACGGTTTAGATAAATATAGAATAGATTGTGTATATATTATATTTATCTAGAATATTCTTATCGTGTAGAGAAAGGTATTGTAAACCTAGTAGGATTCCTTAGTCTATAAAAGGAGGATCCTAGGGTTAGTTTATGTACGTATTATTATTCACTTCAAGGTTGTAAAACCCTAGCATTGTTGAGTGCTCGTATTAATAATATTGAAGTGTTGAAAGTGAATCATTATTCTTCTTAAGTTAAGCTTTTACATTCCGCATATTAGCTTAAGTGTTTAATCAAGTTAACTTCTATACAAGATCGTTTAAGCTCAACTGGGATCAACAAGTGGTATCAGAGCTTGTGATCTAGGAGTTATTATCAAGAAGATTTTGTTTCTTAAGTGTTTGCTGTTCCAAATCTACTGCTAAGATGGGTGATGAAACTCATATGGTGACTGCTTCAAGGGTACCCATGCTGAATCCTTCTGAGTATGAGCTTTGGAAGAGAAGGATCAGACAGTACATTCGCATGATTGATTTCAACATGTGGAATGTGATTGTTAATGGTGATTCTGTACCTGAGAAGAGTGCTGATGGGAAGGAGATACCAATTAAGTCTAATGAAGCCAACACAGTAAGGAAGATGGAAATCAAAGCACATAGTATTCTCTTAATGGGAATACCTAATGAATTCCAAATGGACTTTGATGACTGTGAATCTGGAAAAGAATTGATGGATGCTGTTGAATTCAGGTTTGGAGGGAATGATGCTACTAAGAAATCTAGGAAAAACATGCTGAAGCATCAGTTTGAGAATTTTACTTCTGAAAGTGGAGAGAAGATAATTGGCACATACAACAGGCTAAACCAACTTGTTAGTCATCTAAAGCTTGTTGGCTATGTGGTTCCACAAGAAGATGTAAACCTAAAGTTTCTTAGAAGTCTTGCACCTGAATGGAGTATGCACACAGTTGTGTGGAGGAATAAGCCTGATTTTGAAACTATGAAGTTGGAGAGTCTCTACAACAATTTAAGAGTATATGAATCAGAACTGTCTACCTCTTCTACTTCATCTTCTGGTACTCAAAATCTTGCCTTTGTATCCCCTAAAGGAAAAGGTTCTTAAGAATCTCACTCTGCTGCTCATTCTACTGCTTATGGAGTATCTGCTGCTGATGGATCTGCTGCTAGTTCAAATGATAAGATTTCTACCAGTGACATTGCTTTGTGTGCATTCTTGGCTGAGCTCACAACTACTATAAGTTCACATGTCATTAATCAAGACTTGGATTATATTGATCCTGATGATCTTGAAGAAATTGATCTTAAATGGCAAATGGCTATGTTGACCTTGAGGGCAAGAAAGTTTTTGAAGAAGACTGGAAAAGAAGTCAAGTATAAATCTAAGGATAGTCCAGGCTTTGACAAATCAAAGATAGAGTGCTACAATTGCAACAGGAAGGGACATTTTGCCAGAGAGTGTAGAGCTCCAAAGAAGAATGCTGATGCTACAAAGAAGGTTACTAAAGAATCAAAAACTGCACTGATATCTTGTGATGGACTGGGAGATTATGATTGGAGTGATATGGCTGAAGAAGAACCAAATTTCTCTTTGGTAGCTGTTGCTCAACCCAAGGTGCAGAACTTTGCACTTATGGCCTATGGTTCATCATCAAGCTCTGACTCTGAGGTATCCAATGATTCAGACTTATCTGTGTGTTCTTTTAAATCTTGTGCTGATACTTTAGAAGAACTTAAGTCTAGGAATGAGATTTTAAATAGAGAAATTGAACACCTAAAACTTGATAACTTAGGTTACAAAGTAGGTATTCAAAATGTTGAAAGAAGGTTAGAATATCTCAAAGAGTGTGAGAAAGAATATGTAGATCAACTTAATCTCAGAGATATAGAAATTTTTAAGAAAAACAGTGAAGTAGAAGTTCTTAAAATTAAGTTAGAAGAAGCAGAAAAAGAAAAAGAGGAAGCTCTTGCTGAAAAAGATAAACATGTAGTAAGAGTACAAAAACAACAATATGCTTCTGATTTGGTTCATAAATCTATAGAGAATAACTTGATGAGAAAAGGTAGTGGAATTGGGTATAATGAAGTGGCTCCTCCAGCCAAAAGTGCTTTTGCTCCACCAGGAAAAGAACTATCCTTCATTAGTGAGCTAAATATTGAAAAACCTGTAGGTGAATGTAGCACAAGTGTTAATGAAACACCTAAGGTTGAGGCTAGAAAATTTTCTGAAGCTCCTATTATTGAAGATTGGTATTCTGATAGTGATAGTGATGAGGAACAGGTTAAACAAGAACAAAGTGTGAAAAAGGAAGAAATTCCTACAAAGTATAAACCTAAAATTGAATAGGTTAAATTTGTCAAACCTGTGTTAGGAAATAACTTCTCTAGGAAAATGGTAGAGTACAATGAGGTACCTAGAGAACAGATGGAAAGATTCAATAATAAGCCTAGGGGTAACCAGAGAAACTTCAACAACCTAGTTTCACACAGTTTAGGTAATCAGTTTCACTTACAAAAGAAGGCTTGTTATAAGTGTGGTAGCTTTGACCACTTGATTGTTAGATGTCCTGAACACCAAAAGCCTGTTTGGAATCAATACACTAGGGTGAATCATAAATATGTAACTAAACAAACTCACCCACATCCTAATAGAAATATGGTTCCAAGAGCTGTTTTATTGAGATCTGGTGCAACTAGATCTATTTATGCTGCTAAATCAAATGGTGTTTTCAAAACCACAACTGGTTCTTCTACTGGCTCTACTGCTAGTAAGCATTCTGCTGCTAGTATGCACTCTGCTGCTAGTAAGCTACCTGCTGCTAGTACAAAACTTTCTACTTCTAGGCCAAAAGTTTTAACAAATACAGTTGTTGGTAATCACTTTTATGCTGTTAAGGCCTCAGCTTGCTGGACTTGGAAACCAAAAACTAATGATTCAAATTCTTTTTCCAAGAATGGCAGTGCATCAAGTGATTTAAAGAAATTTGATTATGTTGATGCACAGGGTAGATCCAAGTCAGTAATGGCTTGGGTCGTCAAGAGGAACTAATGTCTCTACTTTTCATGTGCATGTCAATCTACTGGATGAGCTTAAGGATATGGTTATTGTTGACAGTGGATGTTCTGGACACATGACAGGAGATGAGTCTCAACTTGAAGACTTTGAGGCTTTTGATGGTGGTTATGTTGCTTTTGGGAATGATCCAAAAGGTGGAAAGATTGTTGGAAGAGGAACTCTAAAAACTGGAAATTTGGACTTTGAGAAAGTGTTTCTTGTGAAAGGACTTAAGTTTAACCTCTTTAGTGTCTCACAAATGTGTGACAAAAAGAACTTTGTTCTTTTTACAGACACTGAGTATATGATCCTTTCTCCTGACTATCAATTGCCAGATGACAAATCTGTGCTTTTGAAGGTCCCTAGAATGAGAATATATACAGTGACCATATTAAGAACATTGTTCCTAAGAGGGCTTTGACTTGTCTAATTGCAAAGGCCACTGTTGATGAGTCCAAATTATGGCATAGGAGATTGGGACATCTGAACTACAAGACCATGAACAAATTGGTAAAAGGAAATCTGGTCAGAGGAATGCCTACAAAGACTTTTGAAAATTGCGAAACTTGTGTTGCTTGTCAAAAAGGTAAACAACACAGAGTTTCATTCAAGTCCAAGACTGTGAACACAAATACTGAGCCATTACACCTACTACACATGGATTTATTTGGGCCTGTATTTGTCAAAAGCTTGAACAAAAAGTCATATTGTCTTGTTGTCACTGATGACTTTAGCAGGTTTACTTGGGTATTCTTTCTAGCCACTAAAGATGAAACTCCAGAAATACTCAAGGCATTTATTACAAGAGTTGAAAACCTGTACAATCACAAGGTGAAAATAATCAGATGTGACAATGGTACTGAGTTCAAGAACAGTGTGATGAATCAATTCTGTGTGGGGAAAGGAATTCTTAGACAGTATAGTGTAGCAAGAACTCCACAACAGAATGGTGTTGCAGAAAGAAGAAACAGGACACTTATTGAGGCTGCAAGAACAATGTTATCTGATTCAAAACTACCTATTCCTTTTTGGGCTGAAGCTGTGAACACTGCATGCTTTGTGCAGAACAGAAGTAAGGTAGTCAAGCCTCAAAATAAGACTCCATATGAGTTATTTCATGGAAAGAAGCCACTGATTGATTTTCTCAAACCATTTGGATGTCCTGTTACAATTTTAAACACCAAGGATCAGCTAGGCAAATTTGATGAAAAAGCTGATGAAGGAAATTTGGTTGGTTACTCTGTGATTAGTAAAGCTTTCAGGGTATACAATAAGAGAACCAAGCATGTAGAGGAAAATTTGCATATCAAGTTTTCTGAGAACACATCTAATCCTGAGGGAAAAGGACCAGAATGGCTGTTTAATGTTGATATGCTTACCAAAACAATGAACTATGTACCAGTTATTGCCAGTATTGACAAACCACAAGAAGAATTTGTTTTGGTTGAGAAATTAAAGGTTGGTCCTACTTTACTACCCTTTCAGTCAGATCCAAGTCCTAAAGAAGATGTGGTTACTCAAGAGAAACCTAAGGAAACTGAAGAAGGTATTGAAATACCTCTTGAAGCAGAAAAAGAAACTAATGGGGCTCCCAAAGTAGTTGTTGATGTCTCTCCTACAAAGCCAGAAGACTCTGCTGCTGACTCAGAAGACTCTACTGCTAGGCCAAAAGATACAACTACTGCTCCACCAAATTCTGCTGCCAAACCGACTAACTCTACTGCTACTTCAATGTTTCCTAATTTGGACACTCAGGGTAGATCTATTGGTGATTATATCTATCCTGATGATCCAAATATGCCTGATCTTGAAAATATTTATTATGACACAGATGATGATGCACTTGATGGTCAGTTATTTGGAGCTGCTGCTGACATTTCTAATTAGGAACTCAATATTCCTGTTAGTCCCACAACTACCACAAGAGTACACAACGATCATCCCAAAGACCAAATTTTGGGTGATCCACAATCATCTATTCAAACTAGGCAGATGACTAAAGCACTGAAAGATCTTCAACATCAAAGTTTCTTTGCCAGATCTCTGCATCAAAGAAATAGTCATAAAGATCTTCAGAATTGCCTGTTTGCATGTTTTCTTTCTCAAATAGAACCCAAGAATACTTACAAAGCCCTACAAGAAGCAAGTTGGGTGGAAGCAATGCAAGATGAGCTTCTACAATTCAAGCTGCAAGAAGTTTGGACTTTGGTTGAACTGCCAAATGGAAAAAGAGTGATTGGTACTAAATGGGTTTTCAGATGCAAAAGAGATGAAAGAGGAATAGTCATAAGGAATAAGGCAAGGTTAGTAGCACAGGGATACACACAACAAGAAGGCCTTGATTATGATGAAGTATTTGCTCCAGTGGCAAGAATAGAAGCAATTAGAATATTCTTGGCTTATGCCTCATACAAAGATTTTGTAGTGTATCAAATGGATGTGAAGAGTGCTTTTCTGTATGGGACCATTACAGAAAAGGTTTATGTGTCTCAACCACCAGGCTTTGAAGACCCTGATCATCCTGCCAAAGTTTACAAGGTTAATAGAGCAATGTATGGCCTACATCAAGCTCCTAGAGCATGGTATGACACTTTGTCTACATACCTGCTAGAATCTGGGTTTAGTAGAGGAAAGATTGATAAAACTCTATTTCTCAAAAGACAAAAGGATGATATTTTGCTGGTTCAAATCTATGTTGATGACATCATCTTTGGGTCTACAAACAAAGCTATGTGTGTTAGTTTTGAGAAGCTTATGAAGGACAAGTTTGCTATGAGTTCAATGGGAGAACTCACCTTCTTCTTAGGTCTGCAAGTTACACAGAAAGAAAATGGTATATTTATCAGTCAGGATAAGTATGTCAATGATATTTTGAAGAAGTTTGGTTTTGAAGATGCTAAACCTGCCAAGACTACCAGGGAAACCAATAAACCATTGCTGAAGGATGAATATGGAAAGGAAGTGGATATTCACTTGTACAGGTCTATGATTGGCTCATTGATGTATCTTACAGCATCAAGGCCTGATATCATGTTCGTGTTAAGGGGAAGATTTCTACATTCTACATGGTTTCTACTACTCAACCATAGAACTATTCTTCATTGTTACTGCTACTTGGTTTCAAATACTATTGTAGTCATTTATAATCATCTTGCTGCTCGTTCATGGAAGGTACTACATGGTGTTCGTTGCTATGGTGGTTAGTTATTTGACAAGTTCTTATGGTTACTTCAAATGGTTAACACTTGGATTTCAGGGGAAGCATTTTATATAGTGTTTAATCATTGACATGCATCATTCGAGGGGAAGGTTTTTGCTATTATGAGTTGATATTATTACTACTGGTTTAAGTTTCTATTGTCTTGAGTTCATTTTTAGTAAGCATTTTGGTGTACTTCATGGAGGGTAATTCGAGACTTTAGAAGGCTGGATTAGAAGTGTAATATTGGTTCGTTGTTGTGAAAATCAAAGTTGCATCTACTTAGCATCCCCTAGTGGATAATACAAAAAGGGGAAGAAGATTTACAAAGAAGAATTGCAACTTGAAGATCCTTGGTGGTATATGTTATTTAAGTTCACATGGTGAGCTTAAGGGTAAGATTGTTTCATTCATGAAGATCAAGACGAAGGTTTTGTAATTATCAACTAGGGGAAGATTGTTTGCTGTGTGTGCCTGTGCAAGATTTCAAGTGTATCCAAAGGAATCACATCTCAATGCAGTGAAGAGAATTTTTAGATATCTAAGGCATCAACCAAAATTGGGCCTTTGGTATCCTAAGGATTCACCTTTTGATTTGGTCTCCTATTCAGATAGTGACTATGCTGGAGCTTCTTTGGATAGAAAGTCTACAACAGGGGGTTGTCAATTTCTAGGAAGCAGATTGGTGTCATGGCAATGCAAGAAGCAAACAGTGGTGGCTAATTCTACAACTGAAGCTGAGTATGTGGCTGCTTCAAGTTGTTGTGGACAAGTTCTATGGATGCAGAATCAATTATTGGATTATGGGTACAATTTCATGAATATCAAAATTCATATTGATAACAACAACACACTTTGCATAATTAAAAACCCTGTTTTTCATTCTAAAACAAAACATATTGAGATAAGACATCACTTTATCAGGGATTGCTATGAAAAGAAGTTGATCCAAATTGTTAAAGTTCATACTGATAACAATGTTGCTGATCTTCTCACTAAACACTTTGATGTGGGGAGATTTCAATTTTTAATTGCAAATATTGGTATGATAAATCTTTGAAAAACTTATCTCTTTGTTTTTGTACAAGTGTGTAAAGGAATTGTGCTGCTTGTTACTCTGCTGCTTATCTTCAAGCATATGTTTGTGATAGAATGTACTATGCTGCTATTTCTAACTCTACTGCTAGTACATATGTTTGGTTGCTTTGTGGTGTTTGGTCTAATATTGTGCAGGAATAAGTCTAAATGATGATTTACAATAACAATATTATGACAACAAAAGAAGAACATCTGTCATTCATCATTCATCAAGTTCAGAAGTTCATACATCAAAAGACAAATTACAAAGACTACTTCTGAAACCATAAAAGAGTGCAACAATCTAAGATGAAATTAAAGACTTCAAACACTACTTCCTAGGGCATGGAAGTCCAAGAACAATTTTTCTTTCTTTAGGAAGAGGAGAGTTAGTCTTCCTAGTCTTCTTTGTCTTGGTGGACTTCTTTGGTCGTGGCCTTGATGACTGAGGCCTCTCAGGAGTAGAAGGAGGTTCATTTGGAGGCTCATCCTCATCTGATGAAGTATAGATAAAAGGGGACACAAGCTCCCTTGGAGATGGTTGCCTGACAGGGATCCATGCTGGGTCTTCTGATGATTCTGAAGACGATGGAGATTTTGGGGACATTACAGCTTTACCCCTGGATGTGCTTGGGGTTTGATTTAAATGCAGAAGATCTTTGAACACAGGGAGATCATGCTTTCTCTTTTTGGCTTGCTCTTTGGTTCTACAACCATCATGAGGAGGACGGAAGGGTGGCACATATGTTTCAAAGGGGGTTTCATCTTCAGATGATGAATCGGAAGAGATATTGATGATTTCGGGTGTTGATATCATGATTATTTGATTTGATTTGGGTTAATTGAAGTTTTGATTTGGGTTAATTGAAGTTTTGATTTGGTTGTTTGGCATTTTGATTGCGATTAGGGTTTGATTGTGTTGATTTAGGGAAAATATTTAGTCCGCTTTTATAGGGATTAAGGCATCTTGTCACATTAATTGCTGAGGATTCTTGACTTTTTGACCAAGCTTATTTAGTCAACTCTGCTGCTGGATTATTTCACTCTGCTGCTAGTTATATAACTCTGCTGCTAGTGTTATTGTGCTGCTACGGTTGAAAGTGTGAGGGTGGGATGTGTAACTTCTTCAATCAGTTTAAAACCTAATTGATCTTCCTAATTGGTTTTCTCATGGTTCAAATTGAAGTGATCACAAACCCTAACACTTCATCTCTCTCAAAGTCAAAAATTCCCAATTTCTCTAAACCCTAACTCATGGAGTGCGTTCGTACCTGGGCAAAGCAACACAACAGTGTGGTCGTTCTTGATGCAGAATCCATTAATGAAGAGTTCACAGACATGGTAAAATTTTTGAATGCTACTTCTCTTAGGTATGCACTCACTGTGAATCCTACTATATTTGCTTCCCACATCAAACAGTTTTGGCTTACCGCTAAAATCAAAACTATGAATGGGGAAAAACATGTTAGTGCCTTAGTAGATGGGCAAAAGGTTCGTGTATCTGAATCATTAATAAGAGAAACCCTTTTCTTAGATGATGAAACAGAGACCACTTGCCTGGCCAATTATGCTATTTTTGCTGGGTTAAAAGATTTGGGATATGAGGGGAATCATACAAATTTAAAATTTCAAAAATCTCTCCTCTGTCCTCAATACAAGTTTTTGATACATCTTCTTCTTCATTGTTTGAGTCCTAAAACTTCTGGATGGCATGAGTTTAGTACTACTATTGCTTCTGCAATGGTATGCCAAAGCAAAGGTAAACCATTCAATTTTTCAAGAATGATTTTGGAAGGGATGTTTCAAAGTATCAAAGAGTCTGGTTCATATTTGCTTTATCCAAGGTTTATACAACTCTTTGTTCAAAAATAACTTACAAAGTTTAGAAGCCATGTTGCTACTTATGATGCTCCAAAATTGGTTTCTAAAACCTTTACTTTCTTGGTTAAACATGGAAAAGGTTTTTCAGGCACACATACAAATCTTACACCTCACATGGTGCAACTTGTGCAAAACAATCAGGGTGAAGGATCAGGAAATCCCACTGACTCCCATCACACACCCAATTTTAGTGCATCTGCTACACAACCTAAAATACTCTATACCCGTAGGAACACCAAAAAGAACACTGATCTTCCTCAGGATAGTGTTAGTATGGCTGTACCAGATGAGGCTGTCCTAGGTAATGAAGAGGACATGTTGGCAAGGGCTGTCACTACTGCTTCTAGCTTAGCAGCAGAGCAGGATAGTGATAACATTATTAAGACCCAAACCAAGGCAACATCTAGAGATGATGATTCTTCTGAATCAGATTCTCAGGATGGGAACCCTAGCCAAATGGCAAATACAGGGGGCTCAGATGATCAAACCAGGTTTGATACTGAGTTTATGTCCCAAGATTCACCTCTCGGACCAGGTTACACAGGTCGAAGTGATATGGACAGACCAGTGACCAATGAATTGACGGAAAACCTTGTACATGATGACAATGTCCATGATTCACCTCTCGGACCAGGTAACACAGGTCGAAGTGATGAGACTATTATGAAACTCATTCAGGAATTGACGGTTACTTGTACCAACTTGGGGTTGAAATGTACCACATTGGAGGACAACGTTCTTAATCTTTCATCTGTTGTTGCTGATCAGGACAAGACTATCATCGAATTGCAAAAACAGATTAAGAACTTTCAGAAATCAAGATCTTCAACCTCTTTGAAAAGATTGAAGAAAGTGGGCACTTCTCAGATTGTTAGTTCTCCTGATGTCTCTACTCACTTGGAAGATGATGCTTCCAAACAGGGGAGGAATGAAGAGGCAATGGGTTCAGGGGAGGCAAATTTGGAAAAGGTTGATAGTGCTCTGGGTTTGAATGATGGAATGGTTTCAGGGGAGGCTCCAGTGATTGGTGATATGGATGTTGAAAGTCCTCAGGATGCTGGAGATTTTGTGGTTGCTGATAAATCAGGGAATGAGGTTGTTATGGAAGAGGTAATTGCTACACAAGAGAAGGTGGTAGAACAACTTACAACTTTGGAGCCTGAGCAATTAGTGAAAGCAACAGGGTTGATGGGTGAAACATTGATGAAGTTGGGAGATTTGGTGAAAAACAAGAGTCTTGACTCTGCTGCTCAAGATTCTGCTGCTCAAGAATCTACTGCTAAGGAAATTACTAACTTTGCTGCTAGTGGATCTGCTGATGCACAAGACTCTGCTGCTGGATCTGGTGACAATGCTGCTGCTGAAGCTATGGTATTGTTGAGCAAGAAGACTACTCCACTACCAACTCCTTCACTACCACAACAAACAACAACAACAATCAAATCATCAGCACCTAGAAAACCTGAAAAAGGGATTGTTATTAAAGAACCTGCTGCTCAACAAAAGAAGGTTATTTCTTCATCTTCTATTGATAAAGGCAAGGGCAAGCAAGTTGAAAAACCAAGGATAATGTATAAGGGGATTGATTTCACTGATGTACCTTTTGAGTCTTGGCCTAAGGCATTATAAGTTGAACATGATACAGCTGCTGCACTTAGAGAACAAGAGTTGATTAATATGGAAGAACAACAGTTAGCTGAGAAAGAGGCTGAAGGCTTAAAGAGGTATGATGAATGGGTAAATGAGAAGATCAGAATAGCTGCTGATATTGAACTCAATAAGTTGGTCAAGATTGAAGAAAATGAAGTTTCAACTTTTGATGTGCAATCTTGGTTAAGAGAGTTTACTACAAAGAAGAGAAAAGAAAATGCTACTGCTAGAAGAAAGATAAAGATATTTAAAGGTCCAACTGTTAAACAACAAAGAAAAGAATATGAAAGGTATCTAAAGAATATGGCTGGATGGACATTGGTACAGTTGAAACCTTATTCTGACAAAGAAGTTTTTGACTTATATCAACAAGCTAAGAGGAGAACAGATATTTTTTATGCTATGGGGTGTGCTGAGGATTTGGAACAAATTGCTCAGATAAACAAGAAGTTGGTACCTGAAAAAGTAGCTGAAGCAGAGCATATTCAAGAAGTTGATGTTGTTAAACAGCTTGATATTGATGCAGCAAAGACTATTTCTTCTGTGCAAGGTGATAAAAGAAAAGGTGTTATTCATAAGTCATTTGCAAAGAAGAAGAGAAAGATTGGGGAAGGAAGCAGTTCTATGCCTGAAGGAGATGAGTTTAAACATGATCTTGATCACATTCCTTCTGAGCATCTTAAAGAACAATTGAAGGTTTACACTATGGTTGGTAAGATGGAAGATCCTGAAGTAGTTGATGCCAAACCATTAGGAGTTAAATATCCTATTATCAAAGTAACTACAGGATATGATACTAACATTGGAGCATTTCATGATGTCCAGAGATCTGATGGTAAGACTCACAGGTTTCTTAGATTTCAACAGATGCTACATTACTTTGATAGAGAGGATGTTGAAGACTTGTGGAAGTTATACAAGGCAAAGTTTGGAGCTGAGAAGTTTGATGGTAAAAAGTATGAGATAGATCAAATTGATCATATCATAACTTCTTCTGATAATGTTATGTGGAGAGCTCTTAAACTTATGCTTGAATCTTCAATGGATGATTCTGAATGGACAGAGATAGTAGATTACAAAGTAAGAAAATGGAGACTCTTTCAAGATTCTGGAGTTCATGTGTTAGATATTGGACCAATTACTTTGTATATGCTAGCTGAAATGGATTACCCAGTGGTAAGATACTGGAATATTGTTAATCAGATGGTTAATGGTGATAAATCACTTAAGCTGCAGAAAGATTATGATTCTGATGATCAAGCATTCAATTTGCTGTCAAAGTACAAGAAGATATTTGATCAACTGAATTCTCAAGAGTTGAAGTGTTTGGAAGCATCCTCCAAGTGATTAATTGTGCTTAGAAGAAACTTACTTATTTAGAAATAAATAATAAGTTTAGGGGAGGATTGTTGGGTCTGAAACTGCTGCCAGTGGTAATGATTCTGCTGCTAATGTCAAAGTGCTGCTGAGGTTAAATGCTGCTGACAGAATCTACTGCTGATGGGATAAGGATGTATACGGTTTAGATAAATATAGAATAGATTGTGTATATATTATATTTATCTAGAATATTCTTATCGTGTAGAGAAAGGTATTGTAAACCTAGTAGGATTCCTTAGTCTATAAAAGGAGGATCCTAGGGTTAGTTTATGTACGTATTATTATTCACTTCAAGGTTGTAAAACCCTAGCATTGTTGAGTGCTCGTATTAATAATATTGAAGTGTTGAAAGTGAATCATTATTCTTCTTAAGTTAAGCTTTTACATTCCGCATATTAGCTTAAGTGTTTAATCAAGTTAACTTCTATACAAGATCGTTTAAGCTCAACTGGGATCAACATTTTTCACCATACATTAGGTCACGTTTCATACCCTAATTCAAGAGGACGGTTTTCAGAGGAAACAACACGAGTTCTAGGGCTTATAACATCAAGAGATCAATGAATTACACATCATAAACATTACTTTGGTTTGATCATTATGACTTTGTTTAATTTATCAAAACCGATTTCTCTTTGTTTATTTTCTGTAACGGAAGGCTAAGCTTCTCATTACTATACTTCGGTTTTTCATTATGACTTTGTTTAATTTATCAAAACCGATTTCTCTTTGTTTATTTTCTGTAATGGAAGGCTAAGCTTCTTAGTGTTTGGCTTGTTATGATTCGATTTAATTAATGACATGATTGTTAAGTTCATTCTAGCTTTGTTTTGGATAATTTATATCGCGTGTATAGACTTACGTCCTTGAATTTACCATGGCTACGTGTTGAGAGTAGTTTGTTAGTAGGTGATCATCTGAAAATATAATTACCCTAATCATTAAAATATGGACTAAGTAATCTTTAGTGGTTAGGACCATGACCATTGACCTAACGGTGTTACAAGTGGTAGATAATAGGGTTGAAGATTTAATGAATTGTAAATTGGCAGTTTACTTAGTAATTAAGTGCTTGGAAAACACATAAAAACATTGTTATATAGATTAGTTGAAAGCTTAATTCTTGGAGGATAACTGGGATATGATCCTGACCATCCGCATATGCAGTTATAAGTAGAAGCATGTAAGGATTCCCGACCGTATCAGACCTCCACTACTTAAGACTCACTGGAACATTGCTAGATAAACATTGCAAATGAAATTCATGTTATTGATTAGATATAGGATTAGCAAGATGAGCAAGTTTTTTATTTGATTGATTTACACCTTTGTTAGTTTAATTTCATATTATTTACTTATTGTCGTTTTAGTTATTTTACAATTAAATAATCGTGTGGATTTAAAACACAATTGTCGTCTTAGTTTAATTTGCTTAATTACACGTGAGTTACCCTCGCTCCAGCGAACGATCAATCTTACCAAGTCTATACAAATAAAATAAAATAATAATTAAAAAGACAGATTATAGAAACCTGCTCTGATACTATGTAGAAAACATAATTTAACACACACAAACAATTTTTTTTTATTGTTTCTCAATTCAGCAATCAAGCAAAACTGATCTCAATCAATATATCAAATAATTCAACCACAATCTACCATTGATAATCAGATGTAAATCATTCACCTAATTAGTGAATGTGCTATTACAACTTTAGAGAAATGAATAACAAGATAGAACAATGTGATAAACTTTGTGTGTGTAAAAGTAGAGAGAAGGTTAAAAAAATTTAGGTTTGCATTATGAGATCTTCTAGCTTTTATCCTCCAAATTAAAAAATCTTATTGTAACTCCAAGTCCCTTTGTGTTTCTCCATTTCGCTTCTTAAGGCAAATGTTTGAGGAATATGCAAAAGTGACCCAAAACTACAAATAAGAAATGACATAATCAGTTCCCGAAGCATTTTGTTCCAGACTTTGGTTATAACGAGCGTGGAAGCCCGCGCGATGCTGCAGGTGTTTTGTGTAATCGTACGTGTGTATGGCGAGAAAGTATACAAAATTTTTAACAAAAATAGAAATCAAATATTATATCTTTTAATCATTTATGTTCCCAATTTTTTTCAGAAAAGGTATTACTTTGCAAATGAGATGTACTTATCTAAATTGACTAAACATGGGGCTAAGGAAAGCATCTATATGTTTTTTTGTTGCATAATGTGTATAAAAATCAAATGAAACCATCAGAAGTGACTCTGTTGTCTGAATATACTTTTAATTTGGCAAAACAAATAATGGGTATACACAAATACCTTGTGCAAGAACTGACCGAAAGTCATGAGAATTGAATCTCTTATATTAATATACTTTATGGCACTTATTCTATATCACTGAATTACCTTTGCATTCAAATTAGGGAATCCCCATATTATTAAACAATTTCATACTATAGCACGAACGTAACTAATAATCTCAAATGACACATGGTGGCACCTAAAGTGATAATCTCAAATGGGATACAATAATTACAATATTGGATAAAACAATATACTATGTAGACAGTAACCATATTTGTTTACATATATAAATTTTTTTGAATAATAGCATCAGTTGTGAATGGTAAGAAGAAGGGTCCAGCATGTGTCAAGAATAACAACAAAAATTGAATCTGAGATCATAAAGCGTAGCCTGAATTGATAGGTTGTTAGAGTGTCGAAAAACTGTAAAACAAAACATGAGTTTTTACGTTTAGTGAAGCAGAATTTGATCTCCTATTTTAGGACCCAATGGGTCAGTTATTTGATCCTTGAAACTCACCCTTTTTATTCCCCGATTCAGGTTCTTTCAGTTAATGACCCTAGAGCATACATTTTACCTCCCAAACGTGGATACATTTTCTAATTGTGATCTCTTACAGACACCCCGCAAATTCAAACAAATAAGTATAATTAGATCAATGGGGCTGGGGTGTTTGGGATTGCTAATCAAAGCCACTTAATCCCTAAAAAAATAATCACATAAACAGCCTGGAATAAACTCTGAAACAATGCCTAATACCTAAAAAGTGTATTATTTACCAAAACACAATAACCAAATAAGCAGTTCCAATAAGAAATTCCATACACCGTTTTTAAAAATGTAGACACTTCATATAACAAAACATGTTATTTCATTCCGAATTCATTTAACAAAAAACTAATTGTCTCAAAACCGGATTCTATTAAAGCAAAATTACCTGTAAATGCTGGTATAAGGCCAACTAATCCTTCTTACAGCATCAGAGGGATGGAAAGTGAGGGACTAACGGTGTTCATTCTTTGGTAAATCGCTCTACTGGTAACTCTTGCAGCATCAGCGGGTTATATTCTCGTCTTCGTCACATTTACCCTCATATTTGTTATCCTAATACACATAAACACATGCAACCAACATCAGTGATATAAGACTTCAGATAAAATCACATTCACAATCTAAAACTATAAAAATAAGCAAATCGAGAAGATTATTGATTTCCCTGTAAAAAAATGTAACATCACTTGTGAGTTGGCTAATTGAGTTACATGAATTTGATAGCACCAAATAAAATTTTTACAAAGAAAGAAGAGGCACACATTATACGAATCAAATGCAATAAAAATCTCAATTGAGCTACAAATATGCATATTTATAATTCCTAATGTTAAAAAACCATTTGAGTACCTCACCTGTGTGAAGATTAATAGTCTGCAACACAGTCTCAAATGCCTCATAGTCCGTATTCGGAGCCTTCTGAGTAAGTTGAAACGATATTGTAGACACCACATCTTTACCTGCCGTTGTCCTGTAACGCAGCTTAATTTAAGCACCTGTGTCCGTTTCCCCTGCGACCTACACCCATAACCAAAAAATTCAAAATCCTAAATACACACTGACACATCTTAAAAAAATTGTACACTTATTTATTCTTTGAAATAGTGTGTCCAAAGCACCCAATTTATGCTATCTAAACACCAGGGTAAATCATTTAAAAAAGAACACATATATACAATTAAGCAACTAAAATTGATGTCAATAAAAAGAACACATATATATACAATTAAACAACTAAAATAGATAACGTGTGGAAAAGTCATTTATTACTTGCAAAAGCACCAATCACAGCACCTTCAACGTGATTGAGATATCTTTTTGCCGCAACGGAAATAGATGTGTTTGGAAGTTTTGTCTTTGTAATCAAATTTAAACACTAAATATCAAATATTATGAGAAAATGTGTTCATAGTGTGCAATAAATTTACCCAATTCAACATTATCCAACTAATTTGACCCAGCCCGAAACCAAAGTCAACTTATCACTAGTTCATACCGAATTCGAAGTAGGTCATATAAGCAAATCTGGATGGCATCGAAAGGAAAATCTCGCAATAGAAACGAACACCAAACCTGCAATTTGAAGAAACCATTTACATGGGTCAAATACAAATTAGAAAATTAACTGGAAGCGTTTGAAGCCTAGGAAGGGGTAATATGCGATTCATATGTAGGAAAATGATCTCATAAATATTATAGTAACTTTTAACTCTGCCATATCATATCACGACATAAGTAGCACATGAGATTGATTAACAGTTCAAAACGATATTGCATGTTTTCTGAATTCTCTGCAATTAGGTATGATTCTATCCCTAAATCACATAATTTAGGGAGAATACTTATACCATAAAGTCATCTACATAATAACAGTTGTTCACACATGACTTCTTAAAAAGTCAAAGTTAAACGTTGTACCTCCAATTTGCCAATAAGTTCAGAAGACAGACATTTAAGCATTTCTTCCGAATACATTGTCGAGTACTATTGAAGGATATACGATTGCTGCATCATCCCCGTTGACCAGTACACCAATCATCGCAGCAGTATCACGCTGAAATCCTGATCAAATCCAACGAAATAAGAACTTTCAAAAGTATAAAGTAAATAAAACTGAAAAAATCATAAATTTCCACTAATTTATTCAAAGTAAAATCAAAGAAAGTCAAAGAAAGTTTGAACTGACCCAACGGTTCTTGGAACTCTCTTTAGCTTTTTGTTAAGTATGCGCTGAGTCAACAACTTCATTGCTGAAATGAGTAAAACAGTGCTTATCAATGACTATTATTTGAAAAGAATAAATCACCTAAAACTAATTTTCCAATAGATTTTTACATTGAATTTTGCGATCTATATTGTATATAAACGATATAGTTCAGGTACAAATAATCACTAACACTCTTAAGGGATTTGAGTTTTAACACATACATTACAACCTTTCACTATAATCTCCTGCTTTGGCCAAGGTATTTATTATATTTCGTAACATTTGGTTCTAGTCATAGTGCATGTGCAAATATGCAAATAATAGAAGCAGAAAATAAAACCAAAAAAAAAAAAAAAAAAAAAAAAAAAAAAAAAATTGCCAAGTAACTTAACTTGTACGAACCTGTGTATCCAAATTTTTAAGTATCACAATATCAAATTCATCACCCTCTTCATCGTCTTCTCCCATTTCACTGTTAAATTGCCAAGTAACACAACCACCAAAAACCCCTTTTTGATTCATAGCAAACAATTGAAGTGAATAACTATAATCAAAAGCAGGTACATATCCTTTTGATTCTACCGAATCAACAAATAAATGTAAAACTGAAACCCTGGTATGGATCACCGGCCACTTACCAACCTCGCTACAACCCCACTTCACCATGAACATCAACAGCATTTACGATTACCTAATTACTCGCCTCTTGCAATCGATTTTTTTTACCAGTTCTAGTTTTTATAAAAGAGAGAGAGAGGCGGTGAGATGTTTATGGGGGATTAGGCGGTGAGATGTTTGTGGGGGATTCTAGAGACTGAAACAAAAAAGCCCAATTTGTGGTGTTAATACACAAACAGTGAAGTACAATCCGCTAAAGCCCATTCTGTTAGACCCGGAAATTTCGAACTTGGGAAATACCTAAAATACCCTCAAATTTTGAACTTTTGAAGAGACGTTATATAATCTAAAACTTTACGTTCCGATTTTAACCTAAATATTTATACGATAATCCTTGAATCTTTCGCGACATATGAGGTTACGATATTTATGGAATGTTAAAGATATACTTATGATATACATTATTTCTAAACTTTGTAACATGGTCAAAAATAGTGCATGCCTAAGAAGCTATATGGTCCGAATTTTCTATTTTGAATGCACAAGGGAATATCAACTACAATCATGCCTAAATACAAGTAAATTTAATTTTGGAAGGAGCCAATCACATTCCATATATCACGGCAATTTACCCTTTTTATTTTGATCTTAATACTTGTTTTTCCCCATACCATTTAGCCGAATATTACTTTTTAATTACCATCACAGAAAAACTAACTAAAACAAAACCCTAAAACCCACATACAATAAATGACGGCAAACTCCATTCGGGTTCTTCTTTCCTGTTCGATCCAAAGAGTATGCAAAGGATGGTGTGTAGTGTGATCATGTCGATATTACTGGTTCAAAAGATGGACGTAAACGTGGGTGATCTTGGGTGTCGTGCTGTGCGACTAGGTCTTGGACGTGGGTTTGAAATTCTGATCGAGGTTCTGGTTGCGTGTGGTTTCGGAGTATGGTGTAGACGTGGTATACAATATGGTGTCACCGTTTTCTTGTTCTTGACACGCTACAAGGGTAAACCTTTGATCTTATTCAATTTCATTCTCCTTGTTTTCTGTTTCGATCGTGTACTGCCTTCATTATCGGCTTGAAATCTCACATGAAATCTTTGAAGACAACGCATAAAATAACAAAATCAAACATGTATAATCGACTACTTAAGCATATGTGTGAGTATGTGTGTTTTATTCCTTTCTGTGACTCGACATAGTGCAAAATGGATTTGATAAAAAGGTTTTATAGGACATGTGTTTTCATTATGTTTCGAACAGACATAAACATGTTGGATTTTTATGGTAAAAACGAAAAGGTGAACCACGACTACATATTAATCAATTAAGATAAAGGGGTTTTTTTGACATGTTTTCATCTCATTCAAATGGCTTCTAAAACATGAACAGACTTGGAAAAAAAAAGATTTTATTGACTTCAAATAAGTTTTCAAATGAGAAAGAGACCCATGATTTTATTTTTATTTTTTTCTTTTATTCGAATGGGATCACGGGTGGGTAAGAGTTGACGTAATTCGAAAATGGTTTTTTTATTGTGTAACAACGAGAAGAGATTTTTTTATTATTCTTTTTTTATTCGAAAATAATATTAAAAGGGTGCGAGTCGATTTCGGCCATATTTCATATTTCAGTTATAAGATCATACGTAGGAAGAGATTGCATGCATGTTATTTTGGCTTCATGTTTCACTTCGAATTAAAAATGAATAGAAAAGATGTGATTTGTTTTGTGTCACATAGAGAGTGTCACGAATTGTTTTTGGTTCAAATTAATAAAAGGTTAGAAAGGTTGAAACTTGTTTTAATGACACAAGGTTTTGTCACAACTCATTTGATTTAGAGTTATATAAAATAATTAAGAGGCCACGAGATTAAAATAACGATATAAGGCTTATGTTGATTTCGGTTTTAAAATAGATAAACTTGTGATATTTACATTGTTAAACCTTAAACTTTGTAATAATTACATATTTAACCCTAAACTACTACATTGGTCACTTTAACCCTTAAAGATTATTCAATTGTCATTTATAACTCTAAAGTATAAAAATTACTAATTCAGGAAAGTTACTATTTTTGGAAAGACTATAAATGGAAAGTTACTAAAAATGGAGAGCCAACTAATATGAGTAATCTGATTTAAAATAAGTTATTAATTCGTGTAGATACGCTGAAGAAGGAGTTTGCTTCCGATCTTTATGTTTCTATTATGTTTGCACTTGCGGTCTAAGGTACAGATATTCTAATCTTTCAGTAAGGTTTCTTATGACTCATGATCCGTTCCATTGTCACTATTATGATTTCTGATCTTTATACGCCTGATATCCTTGGTTCATTTGATAGTATGATTTCGTATGAAGACCCTTCTAAAAATAAAACCTGATGACTTTTGAGAAAAACTATTTTTGAAATGATTTCTGTGATTACGATACGATGCCAGTTTTATATGAAGGTTTTATGAATTTTATGAAATGTGTTTTTAAAGGAATACTTTTACGATAAAAAGGTTTTAAATAATTTTCTAAAGTCCTTAATCTGTTTTATTTTCTAAGATTTCTCATGACTTTCTTTAACATCTTTTAATTATTTACATTCAAATTTTGAACCATTGCTATGAACCCTTTTGCTACCATGCACCTTTGATTTGAACCTCATGATATGAATATTTGATTTCGACCTTCGACTTGAACCATTGCTATAATTCCTTTGTATGATCCATATTTGATCGATCCATTTTTGTCGTGATTTGCTTGATATTTGTTGCATGCTATAGTTCTTATTCTTATAGCATTCTTATGCTCTATTTGTTGCCCATTATTTGATTAATTTGTAGCCAGTCATGGGGAGTCCATGGCCTTGCCACTGATGCACTAGTGGTATTGACACTATCTGTGGAGGTGAGTTTTAGTCCACAACGTTCCCTTTAAGCTAGTTATCAGGCCTATATTTATTATTGTATATGTTTACTTAGCCTAGAGCTTTGTGCATATATATTTGTTTTTGCAGGGAGCGTATGGATGCATCCTAGGTACTTTGTTTCGTTTTGAATTTGGTGAATGGGTATGTGTGTGCAATACACTCCATTTCACATTTGGTACATCGAGCTAGCTACTCTATGTACAATTTAATATATAATTGTTGGGCATTTCTGTTACTTCTACTATATATGTGATCCTTGTTGTTCTAACTTCTTTATTGTTATTGACTTAAGCTTTCCTTAGTTCATTTTGTTAATACAAATATCGCCTAAAAACGTTATTTATATTTTACGATCTTTGCTATGTTTTGTTAACGACAAAATGTAAACTTTAGTTTCTAAGTAAAACATAATCTTAGTTTTAAAGACTTGCATAAACTAGACTTTTGCTACATTTCACATTTCATAAAACACAACACTTTTTATTTCTTAAAATAGAAATGTCACATCACATTTTTGGCAAGTTTTGTCGATATACATTTATGGAAAGAAAGTGTGTTTGACTAACTTTGTTTTTGCTTGCAAGTTATATGTTTAACTAGGGGTAATGAGATGTGAAATTGTTTGGTTTACAAGGTGTAATGAGATGTGACATTGTTTGGTTTGCAAGGTTTATTGAAAAACCAACTGCAAGCCCGGCGGAACCCTGGGGGTACACGGGCGGAACCCATCTCAGGGTTCCGCCGTATCCGCCAGGCCTGCAGAAGGCTTTGCTATAAATACCAAGCCACAAGTTGAATTTTGGCTTATCACTCTACATCATATTTACACACATTCATTCATTCTTTCATCTAACCCTTTAACATTTCATATGTGACGTTTCTTTTTGTAGCAAAGAGATTCACGAGTTCATTAAAAGTAACAAGTATTCAACACAACGTTGCAAGACTTGTTAGCTTAGCATTGTGTAGACTTGTGTAGTTTACACTTCATTTGATTGTGTATTTTCAGTTGTGATCGGTTAGTATTTTAGTCCTCAAAATACAAAGTGTATCGGGAGTAGTTGTACCCTTGTAAAAGAACTAACGGGAGTGGTTGTACCCTTGGTAAAGAACTCGACATCTAGCTTAGTGTCGGTAAAAGTATAAGCGACGTGTAAAGTTTTCTCCGCCGGTGAAAGGAGCTTGTTGACTAGTAAAAGAAACTCTCGAGTTGGATACTCGGGGCATGGACGTAGGGCAAGGAAAAAGAGTCCTTGTAGCCGAACCACGATAAATACTCGTGTTGTGGTTTGATCGTTTCTTTCATTTACTTGCATGTTATATATTGTGTTTGTGTATATATCTTTGATCAAACGGAAAGTTTCAAAGCTAACTAAACAAGTTAAAAAGATTTTAAACGGTAAACTATTCAACCCCCCTTCTAGTTTTCCACAATTGGCATCAAGAGCTACGTTACTCAAGCGTTTAAAATATATTGTGTTTTAAAACTTGAAACGATCCATGGATTTTGAAAATTACAAAGAAGGGCAATCTATGCAAAGACCACCACTCTTTGAAGCAAATGGTTTTATATATTGGAAAAACCGTTTTGAAACTTATGTGAAATCTAAAGATATAGATTTATGGTATATAATCATTGATGGTGATAACGTAGTTACTAACATTAAAGATGATGATCAAAAGAAATTGATTGGTAAAAATAATAAAGCTAAAATGATGCTTTACAATGCTTTGCCTAAGAAAGAATATGAAAGAGTATTTATGTGTAAAACCGCCAAAGATATTTGGCAATCTTTAATTGTCACTCATCAAGGAAACTCACAAGTTAAAGATAACAAAATTGATCTTCTTGTTCAACAATATGAACAATTTGTTATTTCCGAAGATGAGATTATTGATAATGCTTTTGCTAGGTTTTACACTATTATTACTTCACTTAAAGCAGTTGATGAATCTTTTTGTAGTAAGAACTTTGTCAGGAAATTTCTTAAAGCACTCCATCCGAAGTGGAGAGCAAAAGTGACGGCAATTGAAGAATCCAAAGATCTTTCAAGCATGTCACTTGATGAGCTAATTGGAAACCTCAAAGTTCATGAAATGGTGATGGAAAAAGATTCGGAACTAGTTAAAGGCAAGAAAGAAAAAGTTAAATCCATCGCCTTGAAAGCTAGAGTCCAATAAAGTGATGATGAAGAATCTACTTCGGATAGTGATGATGAGGAATATGCTATGGCCGTTAGAGACTTCAAGAAGTTCTTTCGTAGAAGAGGGAAGTTTGTAAGGCAACCTAAAGATGACAAGAAAACTTTCCGAAAAGATCATGATGATAGAAAAGGAAAGGTTGAAAGAAAATGCTATAGGTGTGGAGACACAAGTCATCTTGTAGGAGAATGTCCAAAACCACCCAAGAGCAAACCTTAACAAGCTTTTGTGGGTGGTGCTTGGAGTGACTATGAAGGAGATGACGATGAGCCAAAGAATGATGATACTGCTCTCATGGCTCACAACTCAAATGAGGTACTCTCCGACTCATCTTACTCCTATATTGATGATGACACCTTACAAAAAGAATATAACAAACTTTGTGAATTGAGCTTAAAAATCATAAACAAAAATAAATTTTTGAAAACTAAAAAGGAGTTTTTAGAAAATGAAGTTTATGAGTTGAAAGAAAAAGCCAAGAGATTAGAAAAGAGTAAAGGTATTGACACATCATGCAAATCATGTGAAGAGCTTAAACTAGAAGTTGAGAAACTTAAAATTACTCAAAATGATCTAATAAAACAAACCACAAAGTTTAAGAAGTTCGATAAGAGCATTTCTTGTGCGGATGAAATTATGAAACTTCAAAAGTCACCCTTTGATAAAACTGGACTAGGATTTACGAAAATAGAAACTTTAAAGGGTCAAACAAAACAAGAAAAGAATGCACAAGAAACTAACAAAACTGCTACAGTAGCCTGCGGATCAGACGGAACCCAATCCAGGGTTCCGCCCGTTGGACCCGAAGGTTCCGCCAGGTCTGCTGCAGCAGTAACTCCATCCACATCGGATCATTCAAAATTTGTTAAAGTTACGTATAAAAATGGAACAAAACCTGTTTTTAAAACTGGAGTAGGACTTAGTAAAAACGAATTTAGAGCTAAGACTACTCAACCAAGACCTAAGACTCCAATTCCCAAACGCCCCTTTCCAAAGAGCAACTTCAACGCTCGACAACATTACCAACATGTTTGGAACCAAAACACTCCTGGACATTACTAATGAGTGCTCAAACACTCATCATTTTTGGTCTAATCTGAACTGCAAAACATACAAAAACACTCAGAAATGCATCAAAATACTGAAAATATTTCAAAATTGTGTTTTATATGTTTTAGATGCAAAATGAGTAAAAACAGATGAAAAACGTACAAAGTTTGCAATATTTGCAGTTTCAGTCCCCCAACTTTCATAAAATGTCAGATTTAGTCCCTGGTTATTCAAAATATGGAAAATTATCACCAAAGGTCCTTTTGAAATCATAAGTTGTCATATTTAGTCCTTTGGTGAAAATTCTCAAAAGTTTTGGAAAATTACAAAATTAGTCCCTGGAGTTTCAAACTTTGGCAGATTTGGTCCCCGGTGGGATATTTTTGGAAGAAAAATCATTTTGGGTCCTTGGGAAATTACAAAAGTCATTTTGGTCTTTGGGTAAAATGTTTGTGGAAATTACATGTTTGGTCCCTCAAGTTTGGCAACTTGTCAATTTTGGTCCCTGTGAATTTCAAAATGGAAAAATATCATTTTTGTCCATGTACTTTGGATGTTTGTACAAATCAGCCCCTCAATTTCAGCTTATTACATATTAGGTCCTTGTGGTTTCATAAGCTTAAAATAAACAAACAAGCCCACCAAACAACCACCCCAAACCTGATCCACAAGTAACCCCAGCCCAACACCTTTCCAGGCCCAAACAAAATCCACCCAATACCCCGTTTTAATATAAAACGTATCCCCAGGTCAACCTCCATCTTTGACTAACTCCCTTCCTACTTGAACCCTGCTACACACCCTGCACACTCAACCCCCCTCCTCACCTTTTCTACTACTACCCACACCTTATCCCTCCACCTCACCACATACTTCCAAACCTCCTTAATTGAGCTTAAAACCCTCCAAGAAACCACAACCTGCCAAGTTACTTTATTTCCCGCCAAAAAGATTTGAAGGGCTCAGATCAAGTGAAGTCATCCAACGGCCATAAATGGAAGTGGGAAAGAGAGTGGAACTCCCAAGGAACTATAAAAGTCAAGGAAAAAGCAGTGAGTGTAGGAGAGTAGCTTAGTCTAGTTAGGTTAATTTTTATGTAGTTTCCATTTTCCAGTTGTAAAATCTAGTTTTAAGTTGTAATCTCAAGTGTTTAATGTATGTCCAAGTCAGTTTAATGAACAATTTTTAGTTGTCTTAATAAAATTCAGTTAATGCCATTTTATTGTGAAAATCTCAAGTGTACTTTTAGTTGTTAAAAGTGTTGATCAGTAATCATATAATCTCATTTTGTGTTCACTTATAAGATTTACAAGCTTTGAGATCACTTAGGAGACTGCCAAGTAAATTTATCAAAAACACTAAAAATAGTGAGAAAATAAAAAATTTCAGTGTAGAAGATAAAGAAAGCATTGGAGCAGTGTGTATTTTGGATTGATCTGAGTTAAATGCATTGTGGAAGGCTATAAGAAGTGATCTAAGGTCCTGGTTCTTAGTTTTTTGCTTGGAAGCCAAGTGTAAGCATGTTCTCATTTTTTTTGTACAATACTGATCTATAGCTAAGTATTACTTATCTGTGTATTTCCAGGCTTATTTGGTTAATGTTAGTGAAATTCCTGCTTAAGTTTGCATAGTTGTTTAGTTGTTTTCATGATTACTCAATCTTCACTTGCAATGCCATATTAGCATACCTTTGTTTCTTAGGATTTAGTTGTTTAGAGTGATATTTCTGTGTTTCATAAAGGTTTTTAGATCATAATAAACCATCTGTGATCAGTTGCATGTTTCAATTAATGAGTTGCTTTGAAAAATTACCAATTACAGTTTTTAATGGGGTGTTTGGATTAGGGATTTTGCTTGGACTGTTGTTGTTGATCTTTGACACTAACTGAGTAAACATACAACCCAGGCCTTAATTAGCTTCAGTCAACACTTTTCTTGGTCATTAGCAAGGCAGAAGTCAAAAATGATCTCTTAATCCATTTATCTGTCATCTGTTAGGTTTTAGGATCCCAAATCACATCACCCCCATTCATAAGTAGTTAATGTAGCCCCATCTAGTGTCATTCTAGTATAACATAGCATAATCAGTAGGTAGGAATCAATATAATATCAATAAAGTCAAAGTTTTCAAGTTTCAACAAAAAGTCAAAAGTGTACCATTGGCAGAATCTCAAAACTTCAAAGATTTTTTGTGATTTTTGTACTAAGATTGAGAACTTGAAATTTCTAGCACTTATAGTCCCCCAGCTCACCTTTAGATTTCTAAGCTTATTTTATTTTTGTGATTTTATTTGTGGGTCCCACCTGCTCCTAAACACACCTGCAGGGGAGGTGCATCCCCTGCTGCAGCCATACAGTCACCATCACCACCACTTGGTGGTGGTTTTCTGGCCACCACAGTGGTCCCTTTGTCCCATTCTTTGTTCCTTTCAACCCCCCCCCCCCTGGTGGGCTTCAAATATTGACCAACCATTTGACCTCAAACCCCCTAGGTCCCACTTGGATTTGGCCCTCAAAGTTGTCCCATTTTCTGAGTGAATCATGAAATCAATGTGCTTATTGTTGGCTTATTGGCTTATTTTGTGGGACCCAATGGCTTTTTATTGCTTAAACAAGTTCATCTAACTTATTTGGACCTGAATCATCACTAGTGGACCCCACACAAGCTGGTTTGAGCTTATTTTCCCCCTTGATCAACTTTAGTCAACTGCAACACTAATAAGCCCTCAAACAGCTTATTTTTAAGTTATAAAAAGTTTGTTTTTACAAAAGTTTTTCATTTTTAGGTATAAAACAAGTTTCCAAAGAAAAAATCCAGAAAAGTCAATTTAATTTTTAAGTGATAGTTTCTATTTAATTTTATTTAAATTTTAATTTTCATTTTTAGATTTTTATTAAGTACTTAGGAATTTTATATTTTTATTAAATTCCTCTTATATTAAAGTATTTTTAGTAATTTTCTCAGATTTTTATTTTGCCATTTAGTATTTATTAGATTTAATATTAGTTTTATTAGTAATTAATTAATAATTAAGTTTTAAATAGCATAATTAATTTTTATTAAGTAAGACCTAGTTTTTATATTTTTTATAGCTTTTATATGTTATAAAACATTTTTAGAAATTTTCTTGTAATTTTTACTGTTCATTTGCTATTTTTTATAATTTAAAATAGTTTAATTAGGTAATTAATAATTAATTAGTAATTAATTAATATAAAAATCACAAAAAGACAAAAATACTTATTTTTAATTTTAAAATTAGTTTTTAGTTATTTTATAATTTTAGAAATTTTATTTTCATTTTTCTAGTGTTAAAATAATATTATATCGTATTTAAGTATTTTAAATATTAATAATAAGTATTAAATAGTATTTAATTAATATTAAATAATTAAATAATGTAAAAATTTATTTTCTTTTTCTAAAAATTTTCTTTTACCCTTAGGTTTGTAAAAAAGTCATTTTCACCCCCTGGGGGTTTTCAGATTTCACTTTTCACGTTTTATTTTGTACGTTTACGTTTTATTTAAACGTAAACGTACGCGTTTTAAGTTTTAAACGTTTCTGGTTTTTTCTAACTTGCCTGTCTTATTCATATAGCTTATTTAAGCTATTTCTTCGTATATTCCTTAGTTCAAATAACTCTCAAACCTTTTCCTGTCCAAATTCACCCGATCACAAAGCCGTTTGATAACCATCACACCTCGTCGGGACATAACGACCCGGGGAAACACTATACTTCCACGGAGCATTGACTCTGAGCTGTTTGACCTTGTTGACCATTTCCCTGGTCAGTTTAGGTTGACCGTTTGGAGCCAATCAAATTTTGGCGCCGCTGCCGGGGAGGTGTGCGCGCTATTCTAAACGGTTTTTCTTATTAGTGATTTTGGAATTCGTTCCATTGTACATTTATCCATCCTTTGTTCATTTTTTCTTATTATCAAAACAAAACCGTTCATGAAAACATTTTAAACTCAGTTTTCAACGAACACAAAAAACAAAAAAACATTTTCTTTATCATTTGTACAAAATGTTTATCCAAAAATCCAAAAATATTCATCTTTACCCTCTCACATCTTTGATTCTTCATTCCTTACCCTCTGTAAACCTTTGATTCTTCCTATGTCGTATCCACACCATTGCGGTTGCCAATGGTGTGGTGGTCCTCATAATGGCGGGAATTATCCCGGTTGTAGCATGGTAGAGTCAGGAGATGGGTCTGTCTATAACCAAGCTCCCTATCCTTACCATGACACATCTGATTCATCCTACCAGCCACCAATCATGAGATACTGACATATCTGTGTGAGTTTTGTGGAGGACCTCATCAAGGATTTGAGTGTCAAGCCGGAAACACGTTTGTCTATGACCAGTTTTCCGGTGATACTCAGAACTTTGGTTATGACCAATATCCATATGATTCACCAGCCCAGACTCAACAGTTTAACTGTTGTGAGTATTGTGGAGGTCCACACACTAGCTCGGATTGTCAAACAAGGAATCCATTTCCTTGTAACAATCACGACTATTCGTTTTCAGACCCACCTCCACAGTACCATATGATTCACACAACTCCTCATGATACTGAGCAAGACCTTTTACTAAAGGCTCTTGATATATAGAAAGAACTTAAGGAGGAGTTGGTTACTACATCGTTTCAAGACTCTCGTGAGAAATCTATGGCAGAATTACTTGCTGAAGAACGAGAGGCTAAAAACGAATTGAGCATGGAAGAATTGCTAGTCTTAGAACAAGCAGCTATAACACGTGCCAAATTTCGTCAAGCTGCTCTTCTAGACTGTGATGATGATAGTGATAATGAGGACACCCTTGATATCCTTCAATTTTATAAGGGTTCGTCAGATTCATCATTTGTGATTCCTCCCATTGAAAATCAGGGAGAAAATAATGAGACGGAGAAATTACTAGCAGAAGATCAGATGGAACTTGTACAATCCATGAATGCTAGCTCCTCTCATCTCCCTCAGTCTGTTGTTATCACACCCGAAGTTCACACTTACTCTCTAAACATGGGGGATGAGCATCTTAGCACTGTTCCTAATAAGGAATCGGACGAATTAATAAAGTCTAGTGTTGAGATCCTTGTCCCAATCCCGAGAGAGTCACAGGGGACTTTTGATCAAGTGTGTGATATTCCTTCTCACCCTAATAATCCAAATGATCAAATTGAGACTGTCTCTGATTCCAGTGATGATTGTTTATCTTATGGAGACATTGAGTATGTTGATGCATCCCTTCCCCACTCTCATGTTGACTTTTTTCTCGAGGAGTTCGCCGATGAACTTACTCACACCAATCCACATCCATCGGGAGGTGATGATTATCTCTTTGACTTCAAAGATGATATGGAAGAAGTCGAAGCATTCCTTGCCCTAGATAGTTCAACTTCGTATGAAGTTGATGATAACTATCTTGATTCTGAGGGGGATATTCTTTTTCTTGAAAGCTTATTGAATGATGATGATCCATCACTCAATTCTTATCTCAATACCGGGCTTAGTAATTCACCCACTGATGAAAATTCTTTATCTTATGGAGACATCAGTGATGTTGATGAAATTTCTTCAGAGCCCATCATTGATCACCTTATCATGACTCCTCCGGAGTATGATAACCCGGGGGGAGATACACTCAATCATGAGGATTTGCAAATTCCCACCCACCCTCCCGGGATGTTTTTGAGCTTAACCCTTGAAATCCAAACTCAGGATAATGAGCCTGCTCTAGAGGTGCCTTCCTCTCTTCTTCACTCCTTCGGGAATGAAGACACCATCTTTGATCCCGGCATTTTCATATATCATTCTTTGAGCCAGGGTCTCTCAGTATATCTCATCGGTGTGGAACTTTCACGTGCTTCAAATGTTTGTCCAAACATATTGAATGAAAGTCCGATTGAGATTGTTTCTTCCACATCATGTTTCCCCAAGGACAAATGAATTCGGGGTCGAGTCAAGCTAGCGACTCGGTAAACAAAAACAGTAGCATGCTTATAGGGTTTTCACCCTAAGTGTGGGGGAGTTACCCCACAATGGTTACAAATAGAGTGAAAAAGCAAAAATGGTGTTTTCCATGCTTAGCTTGTAATGTTGCCCTTTTACGTTCAAAGAGTCGGCATAATAGCCGGGACTTTGAATATTGAGGACAATATTCATGCTAAGTGTGGGGGGGGGGGGGGGGGGGGTATTCTAGCGAATTTTTACTATCTAGTACCCCCGTTTTTAGCCAAAATTTCAAAAATTTTAAAATTTTTTCACTTGTGCTTCAAAATTTTTGTGGTAATCAGTCCGCCATGTCTAACCAACAAAAGGGATTGGCTAATCCAGGAGCAAACGGCTCTTGGTAAAGATATATCAAATCCGTTTATGGCTTGCAATTTGCCAAAAATTGTATGGTACCTCAACTCGCCATATCCCATAAAGCGAATGAGTTGGCTAGCCCGCAAGATTATGGCTTGTGGTAAAGGCAGTGGAAAATCCATAATTGGTAATCAGCCCACCAAGATGTTGACTATTCCATCAAGAGTTGGCTAGTCCAGAAGCAAACGGCTTTTGGTAAAGACTAATCAAATCCGTTGACAGCTGGTGGTTTGCTCAAAATCACACGGTTATCAGGTGTACCACAGTT
This sequence comes from Artemisia argyi, assembly GCA_030686995.1. Lineage (NCBI taxonomy): Eukaryota > Viridiplantae > Streptophyta > Magnoliopsida > Asterales > Asteraceae > Artemisia > Artemisia argyi. Next base: position 80,121,865 of record CM060704.1, on the reverse strand, counting down.
CTCACACCTGGCTACTCCAGAAGTGATGACTTTTGGTAAAGAGTTTAAAATCCATCAAGTTTTCAAAACATTTTATTGCTAGGGACTAGCAATAGTTTAGTGTGGGGGATTGATGAGTGCTCAAACACTCATCATTTTTGGTCTAATCTGAACTGCAAAACAAACAAAACCACTCAGAAATGCATCAAAATACTGAAAATATTTCAAAAATGTGTTTTATATGTTTTAGATGCAAAATGAGTAAAAACAGATGAAAAACGTACAAAATTTGCAATATTTGCAGTTTCAGTCTCCTAACTTTCATAAAATGTCAGATTTAGTCCCTGGTCATTCAAAATATGGAAAATTATCACCAAAGGTCCTTTCAAAATCATAAGTTGTCATATTTAGTCCTTTGGTGAAAATTCTCAAAAGTTTTGGAAAATTACAAAATTAGTCCCTGGAGTTTCAAACTTTGGCAGATTTGGTCCCCGGTGGGATATTTTTGGAAAAAAAAATCATTTTGGGTCCTTGGGAAGTTACAAAAGTCATTTTTGGTCTTCGGGTAAAATGTTTGTGGAAATTACATGTTTGGTCCCTCAAGTTTGGCAACTTGTCAATTTTGGTCCCTGATACGTGGGAATCGCACCAGGCTTTACCTCTCAAGGGATCGTGAGAAGCTTACAACCCCCACCAGGCAGTGTACCTGATCGTTGTAGTATAGTATAGTGACAAGTACCGGGGGATTGATCGTTCAGCTAGGAATAGTGTCGCTAGGATTAGAAAACCTAAATACTAGTTCTAAAGGTGAGGGATGATTATTTTTGTATTTTTATATTTTTTAGAAAGCAAGTAAAAATCTCGGGTTTGAAGGATTTGGGTGGAATTAGTTGCTAGTCAACTAACCCAATACTAAGATGCAATCAAAATAAAATACTGAAAATGAAAATAAACTAAATTATACTAAGGTTGTGAGCAATAAGTGGAGAAATTTGTGTTTACTTAGATTTCACTACTCCCTAGATATCTTTTACACATTAATTACTTGTTATAGTTGCGTGGATGACGGATTGTATTCCTTAATATCATTCATGGGGTGGCGCACTTAATTCCCCAATCCTATGAGATCTTATCTCCTCCTATGCCATGCCCGGCACAACCATAGGGATTATAAACAGTGGCTCATGCATTAAATACAACCAATAAAACCTAGTGCACATCAGTTCATGTTTCCTAAGACGTTCAAGCATGTTACCAATTGGAGATCTGCCAGTTTTCTTAAGCCTAACATCGAATTCATTCATCCAATACAACCATAAACAAGTAATCAACACATAATTAACATCTAGGTTTCATTAGATCCAAGCAAACACAAGATAGATCTAGCCTAGCATGATGGAATTAAGACAAGAACAAGATATAGACAACCAACACATAGACATATTGATTGAATTAAAAGAATACTTATCTCAATTACACATGAAAGGTATCAAGGGTTAAGAACCCTTGAAAAACCTGTAAAATTCGCACCAAGTTCGTACTTAGGGTTTCTCCAAAACTTCTCTTTTTTAATGTAAAAATTAGAAAACTATATATAGGAAATAGGGTCTGACGGCGTCAAGACCAAATAGGTGACGCCGTCACCTCGCTGCCAAAATAATTCTCGGACTGCCTTGATCTACTTTTGACGCCGTCATGTGTTATGCATTTCCAGGCCGTCATGAATTTTCCTCTTGACGCTCTCGGGTGTAATAAAGTATAAATTACAATATGGAAACGGAAGATATCTCTCACTACCTGTCATAGCAAAATAGATTACCATAGGCTTGGGAAAGGATCAAACCTCCACCACATGGCGTAAGCACCTAGGATAAACTATCAAAGAGGTCTTTTAAAGGGTTGTAACGTTAGGTGTAGGGATATGAAATACACAGTTTTGTTGGATAAAGGAAGTTTTTACTGGTGGCGAGTTAACAATCTTGGTTAATTACATTTACAATATGGCGTTGCTAAGCCAAGACTAGACTCGACTTAAGCTAATAAATGAAAAATAACAAAAACATAAAATGAACATAGAATAAAAAAGGGATGGTAGTCCGTATGTTTTTTCTCTTTTCTTTTTCTATTTTTTTCTTTTCTTTTTCTTGATTTTTCCGATTTTTTTTTTTTTTTTTTTTTTTTTTTTTTTTTTTTTTTGCATACACTCTTACCCTACCATCCAAAGTAATACATCATAGGGAATGGAAATTCCCCTTACACTTGAATCTTTACATACTTTACAATGAACTAGTCTAATAACTCGAATTAAGAAAATCAAAAGACTTGGAGTACTTTTAAGATTAACGTACATATGGGGGTAATAAATGATGTTCTTCCCCATTACTCCATAAAATAAGTACTTTACCCATGAGTCCCAATCGTCCCAAAACAATATGTACAAGGATATGACTCGACTTAGCAACCATGTAATCAATTAGATAGTTAACTTATGGTTTAACAAATAACAATAATGCACTAAAGATGAGTGCATACACGGAAGGCTAAGGCGATTTGGGTGTACATTTAAGTGGGGTGTAACAAATTCTTCCTTTAAGTAAGATGCTTAAAGTTAGAAACGAAAAGATAGGCTCGGAGGGGTGTACTAGGGGTTTCGTGTACTAAAAATGAGTACAACGCTAAGGGTGTGGGAAAATTTAGTTGACTTAACTAGCCAAGTAATATGACTTAAATGGTCAAGTAATTATAATACGGGTTTAACACAAGGGTGATCCTAATGCCTCTTATCATGTAGTAAATCCTACTACACGAATGTAGTCTCACTAGCGGTCTTGGGATGCATCACTAACGCAAGTTCTAGAATCTAAATGCTACCGGTACACTCATAAGCACTAATAGTAAATGCTTTTCCTATCAAATCTAAAGGCGAACCTCACATATTTGGGTGGAAAATTTTTCTGAATATACGGTTATGTGCTAGTCATACAATCTCCTATCCATGAGACGCTTGCTATGGCTAAAGTTTCACTCCTAAATGTTGTAAAAATTTTTAAATTTGGCGCTAAAATTGCACTAACAAGTATTTCTCATAGTTTTATTACACATCTACCATCAAACAAAACAAACTCAAGCGAAAATGCATATGTAAGGTATCATCTTTTTACCCTCCCCTTACACTTAGGATGAACATTGTCCCCAATGTTCAAGTAAAGACTGTAAAAGTGAAAAAGTAAAAAGAATGAAATCAAATACTCCCCTGATTTGCTTGGTATGGATAATAAGGTGGTCAGGTTAAATCTTCCTCCAAGAAAACGAACAATCAAAGCTTCCCTTTCAGAATATAAATCATCTTCTTGTCATACATAACCTGTAAATCCTGAGAAAAGAAACAAGACAACCTCGCGTAAAATTGGCGGCATCCTATATAAGTTACTAAATCCTAGAAAACAAGATAAGATATAATGCTTGTGGAATGAAGTTTGCAGATTTCCTGGAGATTATAAAACTTAATAATTCACAAAAACCATAAGACTCCGTTAGAAAAACAAAACCGGTAAAATTTCCAGATTTTTACACGTGACGCCGTCAAGAATTAATTCTTGACGCCGTCAGGATTGACCTGCATAAATTCTTATGTTAAGTTTCCGGAAAATTTCTGGAAAAACTTGGTCCTACTTCCTGGAAAATCCTGCAAAACTTCATTATGACTCAATACAAGCATTTGACTCTAACAAATACGAATATACATGTTCATTTAATATTGTGGAGAATCATGATCGGTTTGTTTCTTGAAAACATATTTGGGGTTTCCCCTTACACTTATCTTTTGCAAAAATACTTTTAGGTGGAGTTAAGACTAGGCCAAAACAACAAAGTAAAGTATTTCCACTATTTAGTTGAGAAACATGATCTACCAACAATAAAAATAAAGCATGCATACAGAAGCAAATAACAAACAAACAAAAATAAAATCACACAAAGCATGGGTTGCCTCCCAAGAAGCGCTTTTCTTTATTTACGAGTCTTGTAGCTAGACTCAAGGTCATCGGTTACTACGTGACCTCATCATCAAACGTCACATCCTCCTCACTAATCATTTCATTGTTATTTTCTTGATAATGTTTTACACGTTGTATGTTAACAGTAAATTCCCTACCTTCATCGTCTAATAACACCACGGCTCCAGTTTTAGAGGAATTCTTTACCGTAAACGGTCCATACCATCTAGACTTAAGTATTCCCGGAAATAATCTCAGCTGAGAATTGTACAATAGGACTTTGTCTCCCTCTGAAAACTCTTTGGGTTTCTTAATCCTCTGGTCATCCCATCTTTTTGCTCTCTTTATATGTGATGGAAGATTCGTAGGCCTCTAACCTAAGCTCATCAAGCTCGTGTAATTGCAAGAACCTGTTAGTTCCAGCAATTGTGTAATCTAAGTTACATGTCTTAAGCGCCCAATAAGCCTTATGTTCCAACTCCACTGGTAAGTGACACTACAACAAAATGAGGCTAATGCAACATTTTATAAGCAACACTTCAAAAAGATGTTGCCTTTTTTACAACATTGGTAATTAAGCAACATTTTTACAATAAGTGTTGCATGTTAAGATCTAAACCAACACTTTTTTTCGAAGTGTTGCAATTTTATTAATTTTAATGCAACACGTTACAAAATTGTTGCATTTGGTGATGTTTAATGACAACACTTAATTTAAAGTTCTACAAACTTTATAGATATTTGCAACACTCTAAAGAAATGTTGTAGCGTTAAAGCGTAATGACATAATGAACAAGAGACAATTATAGTATTGCACTTTTTAATAAAAAACAATACCTTGAAAAGTGTGGCATCTCTTACAAAATTGGGATGCAAAATGAGGGTCGCTTGACTGAAAAATTTTCATGACAATGGTGAAATTCATTTGTCTAGCTAAATCAGTCCCGAACGATCAGTAAGCATATACTACATCAAAAGCAAAAATAAATGCACATATAAACGAGCTTTGCGTTGCTAATTTTCAGGTTAAACATTTCCTCAAAACACTTGCTAAACACAATTTGCATATAAAAAAATAACAATAATAAGCAAGCAATTGACTTGAAATAGCAAATGGAAACAACCAACTAACCAGTAAGTAGCAAAGAAAAACAAATAATATAATGATTAGCATATTTCTTGTACCATTATCCCGAAGAAAATTAAATTCGCGACATAAAATCTCATATGCATTAAAATCTTGGTTTGTTCTTTGACTCGTAGTTCACTTCTTTATTCTATCATATAATTTGATTAAATAAACACTATGATAAAAACATATAATTTGATTAAGTTAAATAAGAGGAAGAGAGGTGGGGAAGCTGGAAGAGAAAAAAGAGGGAAACGTGTTGTGTCACTTGTATATGAAAGATTTGGCGGTGGAAATTTAGCGGGAAGTGAAACCTGTTTTTTCCCTCCAATTTACTTGCTATGATAGAATATAAAAATATTGATTTTCCAACAAAATATTGGAGTATCAATTTTGATTAACTTTTGGAAACATAAAAAAAAGGTATAGTGCATTCGAATTAATTACTATAGTAGCATTTGCTAAATGTATTACATTGTAGATGATCGATGGTGATTTAAAAAAATTAGAGGTGGCAAAATGGGCGAGCCGAGCGGGTCATGCTACGGGCTTAAACGAGCACGGACTAAACGGATCATGTTATACGAATCGCTTTAGAAAAACTCAAATCAACGAAAAAAAAACTTTCTCAAATCTAACACCTCATTTATGTTTAATAACTAAATATATTATAATTATAAGTTAAAAAAAATACAATTGTCATGTTCTTCAATTAAAAGAAAACATCTGTTTATTAATTTCTATTTAACTTTTGAAAGACCCATACAATATGTGGCTAAATTTAACACCTATATTCCAAAAAAGAAGTGGCTAAATGTGCCCAAAACTTTTACAAAACAACCTCAACTTTCTAATATTACATAACATCATTCGAACGTTTCAAGCTTTACATTTTACCACTTATAAAAGTTTAATAACAATATAAAATAGTGTATAAACACATTAAACTTTATATTTTGATACCTCTATAAGTTTAATGTTTACGTATGAAATGTAAAACATGATTGGTATTGGATTGGGATGGTTGTGTTGTTCTGTTTCCCATGTAGAATAGTAAAGAATGGTAAAGACCCAAATGAGTGATCAAGAATCAAAAGTTTTGATAACACTCAAACAAACCATCTAAATGTGTGTGTTCATGATGTGAAATAGTGTGTAAAAGTGTAGAGAGGATTTTGGACCCCGTTTGAAAGTGTATGATGCTTTCTATTTATAGAGAGACATTTAGTAATTAAGGATAAATCCTACAAAGATGATCGTTGTAAGACAGGTCACGTGTTGATCATCCAGTGTGTAGACAAGAATGACAAGTGGCAGTTCCTCCTTCGCTCGTGCCAGATTGAGCAAGCATTAAAAGCACTACTCTAAGGCCTGAAAAAAGTTTTTTTTTTTTTTTTTTTAATTTATAATGTAGGGTATTGTTATCACTCACATGACCTATAAAACATGCATAGTGAAAAATAAAAAAGCAAAGGCCATATATGTAGCCAAAACCCTTAATAGAATATCTCATAACTAGTGATATAACCTAACTAACACATAAGAAGAGTATTTATATAATTACTTACTTGATCCTGCAATTGTGTAAGTTTCTTAACCTTCTTCATCTGCACGGAACGCCTTTTTTTTGTTCATGATGTTGCATAAACTTCCTTAGGGTCTTGAGGAAAATCACTACTTGCTTAGGTATCCATTGGTACTGCACATGTGGAACTAGGGCTACGAACCTATGCAAGGTAGGTGAGTACGAAACCGGGTAAAATCCTAAGTCAACTAGAAGTTGACTAGGCTGTGTCGACTTGAAGAAAATCGACCAAAGGGGTTTATCCCTTTGGTTTGGTCGATTGGTCGAACAAAGAAGAGAGAGAGAGAGAGAGGAGGATTTTAAGGATTAGGGGATTAAAGTGATTTCTAGTTTATGTTATGTTTGTATTTATGGAATATCAAACCTTGCACTAGAAGCCCCTATAAGTTATCCATTAGGTAATAGAAGTTTGAAAAAGATTCAAACTCCTCCCTTAGGAGTCGGCTGAATACCATAACTCTTTTGGGTTTGTGGTTTTGCCTTTTATTACCTAAATATATTTATCCCGAATAAATATATAAACCTCGGATAATTATTGTTTTGCCCCTCTATGAAAATACTACGACATTTTCATTTTGTCACTACTCTTATTTCATTTAGTCACTCGTTTCTTATTTCCATTTTTTTGCTTCTTTTGTGCACTTGTGTGACCTTTCGACATTTTTATGAAGGCCAGTTGTGAAAACCGTTGATCTTTGCAAATAATCCTTTCACCTAGTCCATCATCATATTATATAAATATAATATAACAATGGACTAGGGACTTGATTACGTATAAGAGTTTTAGCTCAAATGGCTAAAGCCCATACCACCATAACCAGCCCATTAAGCCAAAAGCCTAACAAACGTGACCCATGACACGTGTAACTACCTCATTCGTGCAGAGGTAGTTCCGCGGGTATTTCGCTAGTACGTGTGGATCTTGCTGAAGACCCCCTTAACCACCTGTACATGTCATTCTTGTCTCATCCATAAAATAATCACCACGTGGTCCATCCACGAGAGTAAGATCACCCACGACCGTTGGATCACTTTCACGCGTCGCACAAAACCCCAAATGCATCCCTATAAATAACGGTACATTTGGTGAAAAAGATCCAAGCTAACACAAGCTAGCTTCTCCACATTTCACACACACAAACATACACTAAACCATCACATGTGAGTGTCACCTGCTCAAGATAATCAATCTTATCACGGAATCTGTATCGAACGCGGAAAATTGAACATATGATAACACTCATTTTACACCATTGATTTACCCAAACCCTTGCTTTACATACCATACGTAAACGACAATGACTTTATATCTTGAGCTTTTAATTAAATTAACTTTGGTACAGAAATCTTGTTCGTGCATTAGTTTTTTTAACTATGATAAAATAAAGGTATGATATTGATAAATGGGTTTTGCTATTTGTTTAGTGCTACTTTTTAAAATTAAAAAGATGCAAAAGTGATTATACATTTTGTTTGTTGGGAGTAATTATATGCAGAGAGTGAGTGATTTATTATTAACCCGAACTCGAATATTGCTTTTTGGGTCGGGTTAGTCGGGTCCAAAATTATATCAGGTCAATCAGGTCAACCTGAATTGACCCGAGTTCTAAACAAGTTCGGGTTCGAGTATAATATATTTCTCTTACTCGGATTCGGGTCAACCCGAGTGACCCGAGTTTCATTTTTTTTCTTTCTATTTGTATGTAAACATCGAAATTGTATAATTTTTATACGACCTAGACCCGAACCCTAACCGAGCTGACCCGAACCCGAATTGACCCGACCCGAGTGACCTGAGTTCTAAATAAGGTCGGGTTCGGGTATGTTTTTTACGCCTTAACTGAATTGACCCGAACCCGACAAGGTCAACCCAAATAACACCATTACTTATATGTAACACTTAGTGATACGTTTAACATTTTCCTTAATAAATATATGCCTAATAAGTGTAATATTTTTTTATGTTAGATAAAATAGAAATAATAAATCAATAAAGGTTTGCAATTTTGCATAACTGCTCAATGCGCTCGTCTTCTCAAATCCCTAATTTATCTAATCCACTGCTAATAAAAAAAACCGTAAATAAAGGTGTGCAGAACTCCATGATGCACTCACACTCGCAATATATACCCTTATGCCTTCAGTTTTAATTGAGACACTCTCCACACAAGCATCAACTATACATCGGTGTCACATGTGAAATCTTAAACATACATTTCTCTATTTAATTGATCGATTTGGGCAGTTTGGAATTCAAATTGTTGATGTTTCATTTGTATAATAATTGTATAGATTTAAATTGTGGTGGTCTAACTAGTTTTTTTTTTTTTTTTTTTTTTTTTTTTTTTTTTTTTTTTTTTTTTTTATGAATATCATGGTATTCTTATTTGGGGTTCTTGTGCTTGCCTTACAATTGCAGGATTCACCATCCTATGGTATCCATTAGCGTCTTGATATTAGAATCTGCTTACAGAAGAACCACTTTGTGGAGCTATTCGAGAACTAATAGCATGACTTATCTTCTACATTTGATATTAGGTAAAGGTTTCATAACTTAAATTCTATTTGATACTACACGTTACAATTGTCTAAGTAACTTCTATACGTAGCTTTAGTTTGAACCATAAATTTAGATGTGGCAGAGTTTCAACTAATTTATGGATTTCACTTTTGTAAAAGAGCATTGATTGTGATGCCTAACTCGTATGCCTAATAATATACCTGAACATATGTGTCAACATTCTATTGGGGACGGCAGGAGAACCCACTTCTTCACAAACCAATAATTTATGGCCACATCTATTAGGCATACAATTAGTCACGTATTTTAGGCCTCCCAATAATTTTCCTTTGTGAAAATAGTTGTATCTTAATTTTGTTAAATTAGAACATGAAACATTATAGGTGAGGGTTCATACGTTAACCTTTTTATATGAACCCAAAGTTACTTACATGTAGGCAGCGATAGGCAATTCATTATTCGACTAAAACCTGATAAAAAAAAAAATAACAAATAAATCTTTGTAACCATGCTATAGATCAACTAAGCCATTTCATCTTTACCTGTAAATTAAGCTCAAAAAAGCACAAAAATAGCTTATTCATGTACACAATACTAGAGTATTAACGAGCAAGTCAACAAACCAATCTTTTCGGCAGGGGCAAACCTAAGGGGGTTCCGGTGGCTCACGGAAACCTGATGGATGTTTGCCGCCTATTGTAAATTTCGAACCTGGTCTTTAAGTTTTATATCACATAAATACATGTCTTATTTAGTTAGTCCAATAATATGTCAAAAGAAATACATGTCTTATTAATTTGTATACTTTTTTTTTTTTTTAATTTAAATCATACCTTTTAGTTGATATTTTTTTCCTTTATACAATAATTTTTTTTTTTGCACCTGACGAGTTAAAGCTCTAAATCCATCGCTGCTTTTTGGTTAGACTTGAAGTCGTAAATCGTAATGATGAGTTAGCCAATCTGTTTGTTTTGTTATCTCTAGTTTTTAGTAGTATGAAAATAGTAAATTTCCATTGCGTATATTGGATTATTTAGACCATGTTCTAAAATGAGGTTTACGACTCCAACTTATTTTGACATGTACATGCTCCACCTATTACATGACCAAACAAATCCTTCGCATTTTAATCTCTGGCTTTAATTAGCAAAAAAAAGATGCGAGGCTTTGAGCCTTTGATAATGAAAACTTATGCATCAATATCTTGATTTAGTGTAATTAGGCTCTAAGTTGCTGCTTTTGGAAACACAGTAATTAAAACACAAAAATGGCAATATGTATTCCTCTTGATATTATGGTTTAACAATAAACTTTCTTGAGCTTATGTTTTCTGATATGGTGTTGCTGTAAGGTCTGCTGACTTATTTTTGGGCTGATTATCTTTTCTTAAATGGAACTCAAATAATGTTGTAGTGATAACGAACAATGTTTATTTAGTTATCACGATATTTGTTGTTCTAATGATGGCACATATTTTCATATGAACCAGGCTTACAAAGTACCAGGCTTACAATGTTTTGGTGTACGTCAAGAAACAGGGATTTTCAAAGAAGATTTCTAAGATCTTAAGGATTGTAATTGGATAACCTTTTTTATTGACTAGACATTTTGTGTTAGTTATTAACTTATTTTACATGTCAACGAATTTTATATTGTTATTGCTATGTTTGAATATTTTTTTTGTCTTAATGAAAAGGTTGTACTCGTATAGTACAAAAATATGGCATATATAGCATTTGTATTGCGTGGAAAGTAAGTGTTGCAAATTCTTTAAGCAAAATGTTGCACTTATATGCTGGAAAACAACACAACGTGTTGCATTTAATAGATAAAAGTGTTGCATAATGAGTTCTACATGTTGCATTTGAATATAAATGTGTTACAATTCTGTTCTTTAAATGTTTCAATTGATCTAAAAAAGTGTTGCACTTTGTTTTAGAACATGTCGCACTTGAGCATAAGGAGTGTCACACTTGACTGTAAAAAGTGTTGCATTTGAGTAAAAAAGGTGTTGCAAATTAAAGTATCCCATTTGCTAAACATTAGCAACACTTTCAGAAAATGTTGCATATGTCAATATAAGTGTCACATTAACATAAGGCGACGTTACATAATGTAGCACTTCATAAAGTGACGCACTAGGCATAATGCAACATTTTATAGACATAATACAACACTCTATAGGTGTTGCTTTAGCTTCATTTTGTAGTAGTGTGACATGCCTTACCATACACCATGTGAGACGGGGTCGTTCCAATAGGTGTTTTGTAGGCGGTTCGGAATGCCCATAAGGCTTCGTCGAGTTTAAATGACCAGTCCTTTCTATTTTGACTAACCGTCTTTTCAAGTATTCTTTTAATAGCCCTATTGGTGTTTTCGACTTGGCCATTGGTTTGTGGATGATAGGCGGTGGAGAACCGATGGGATACTCCATACCTCTTCATGACCTTTTCCATTTGTGCATTGCAAAAATGGGTCCCCCTATCACTGATGAGAGCTTTAGGAATCCCGAATCTCGCGAAAAGCTTTTTCAGGAAATGAATAACTACTCTGGCGTCATTGGTCCTAAGTGCTTGTGCCTCAACCCATTTTGAAACATAGTCAATGGCGACTAATATGTATTCGTTCCCCCCCCCCCCCCCCCCCCCCCCCGAAGATGGAAAGGGTCCCATGAAGTCAATTCCCCAAACATCGAAGACCTCACAAACTTGTATAAAGTTCTGAGGTGCTTCATCCCTATGTGATATGTTCCCGGACCGTTGACATGCATCGCATGCCTGCACCATCTCTTTTACATCACGGAAAATTGTGGGCCAATAGAATCCCGCATCGAAAATCTTTCGGGCGGTAGTGTTTATCCCGTGATGCCTGCCAGAGGGACCAGAGTGACATTCCCTCATAATCTTTACTGCCTCACTTTCCGAAACACAACGTCTTATAATTTGGTCTGGACACCTTCGAAATAAGAATGGTTCATCCCAAAAGTAGTATTTTAGCTGAGAAAAGAACCTTTTTCTTTCGTATCTAGTCAGGTGTTCGGGAACAAGTCTACTTGCGAGGTAATTAGCAAAATCGGCGTACCAAGGCTCCGAATCAATCATTAACATGAGTTGTTCGTCAGGAAATGAATCCCTAATCTCACTTCTATCGTGCTTATCCAAGGGGTTTTCGAGACGAGATAGATGATCTGCGGCCAGATTTTCTGCCCCCTCTTATCGCGAATCTCAACATCGAATTCTTGTAGCAACAAGATCCACCGAATTAGTCGTGGCTTAGCATCCTGCTTCGCAAAAAGATATCGAAGAGCTGAGTGATCAGTGAAGACGACTGTTTTTGAAAGGACAAGATATTGTCAGAATTTGTCGAACGCAAACACTACGGCTAATAATTCTTTTTCGGTGGTGGAGTAATTCTCTTGAGCGGGATTCATGGTTTTGCTAGCGTAGTAAATAGGTTGGAAAAGCTTGTCACGCCATTGGCCTAATACAGCCCCGACAGCGAAGTCGCTAGCATCACACATGATTTCAAATGGTAACTCCCAGTTGGGTGTGATCATGATTGGAGCTTGTGTGAGTTCCTTTTTTAGGAGATCGAATGCATCCTTGCATTCTTGGGAAAAATCAAACGGAGCATCCTTCACAAGTAATTGAGTCATTGGCCGAGCAATTTTGGAGAAGTCTTTGATGAATCTCCGATAAAACCCGGCGTGCCCCAAGAAGCTGCGTATTGCTTTAACAGTCGTGGGGTATGGCAACTTAGATATAGCTTCAACTTTAGCTTGGTCCACCTCTATTCCGTTCCCTGAGATCTTATGCCCTAACACAATCCCTTCTTTTACCATGAAATGACATTTTTCCCAGTTTAACACCAAGTTGGTTTCCTCACAACGTTTAAGCATCTTTTCTAGATTAGCAAGACAGCGGTCGAAGGAGTTCCCGAAGACCGAAAAGTCATCCATGAACACTTCCATGCTGTCTTCCATGAGTTCGTGAAAGATTGCGGTCATGCATCGCTGGAAAGTGGCGGGGGCATTACATAGCCCAAAAGGCATCCTTTTGTAGGCAAATGTTCCATAAGGACAAGTAAACGTGGTCTTTTCTTGGTCCTCAGGTGCTATGGGAATTTGAAAATACCCAGAGAATCCATCCAAGAAGCAATAGTACTCGTGTCCAGACAATCTCTCTAACATTTGGTCAAGGAATGGTAAGGGAAAGTGATCTTTCCTTGTGGCATCATTGAGCTTTCGATAGTCAATGCATACCCGCCATCCAGTGACCGTTCTCTGGGGCACCATCTCACCCTTGTCATTCTTAACTACAGTCATTCCACCCTTCTTAGGTACAACCTGGCAACCTGCACAGGACTGACCCATGGGCTATCCGAGATCGGGTAAATCAATCCTGCATCTAGAAGTTTGATAACTTCTTTCTTTACTACTTCCTTAATGTTAGGGTTCACCCGCCTCTAGGGTTCCACGGTAGGTTTATAATCTTCTTCCATGAGAATCTTATGTGTGCAAAAAGTTGAGTCAATCCCCATAATGTCGGCTACACTCCATGCGAGCACCCCTTTATATTTCTTTAGGACCTCTAAGAGTTTACCTTTCTGTTCATGTTCCAAGGAAGAGTTTATGATTACCGGCAATTGGTCCTCTCCCTGAAGGAAGGCATACTCTAAATGGTTAGGAAGCTCTTTAAGATCTAACTCAGGAGGTTCGATAATAGAAGGTTTGAGCTTGTTTTCGGGCTTTCGGAGCTCGAGATGCTCCGTTGCTTCATGTCTGGGGTAGAAGGAGACTGCACCAACATCCTCCATCTTTTCTTCCTCTAGCAAAGGTAGAAAACTCTCGTCCCGTAGCCAGCCTTCCTCGATCTGTTCATCGACACAACTATCAATGACATCTGTGAGTTCATCGACCTCCCCAATGAAATAGAGCCGGTTGGCCGCTTCGAGGGAGAGGTCCATAGAATTCTTAATGTCGAAGGTTGTGCTATCGGTTCCCACTCGTAAGGTTAATTTGCCGTCATAAACATCAATGACTGCACGAGCGGTAGCTAGAAATGGTCTCCCTAAGATGATGGGTACCAAGTCATCCTCCTCCATATCCAGGATTACGAAGTCGACCGGGAATTTGAATTTCCCAACTTTGACTAGCACATTCTCGCATATCCCTACTGGGTACTTGACTGATCTATCTGCTAGTTGGATGTTCATACGGGTAGACTTTAATCCAGAGTATCCTAGTTTAAGGAACATGGAGTGAGGCATGAGATTGATACTCGCTCCCAAATCGGCAAGAGCATTCTTGATTGATAGAGATCCTATGGAGCAAGGCAGGGTGAAGCTGCCCGGATCGTCTACCTTTTTTAGTAGCCCTCGATGGGTCACCACTGAGCATTCTTCCCCCAGGGTCACAAGACCCTCGAGTTTCTTCCGATTAGCAAGTAGTTTTTTAAAGTACGCGCTATACTTTGGCATGTGATAGCAAGCATCAAGGAGGGGTATGGTGACAACCGAGTCTTTTAGGTATGACAAGAATCTCTTGTTATCATTCTCAGTTTTCTGGTTCCTTAATCGGGATGGAAACGGGATTCTCACAGGTTGGCTAGGTAGGGTTGATGGGGAAGGGGTCGTCAAGGGAGGTTGGTCGGAGGTCTTGCCGCCTACATCCTCCTCCTCCTCGCCAGGTTTGTTTGAATCGGGGGCAATGGGGGACGAGCTTGGGTAAGGTGGGTCCTTGGTTGTTGTTCCTGCTCGAGTGGTTATCGCGAGCATGGGGTCTTTTTTGCTTACTGATGGCATTTCAAGATTATCTAGGGCTGAGTTAAGCTTGTTGAAAAATTCTCCAATGTCATCCTGCTGTTTGTTGAAAAGCTCATTAAGACCTTTCATTTGCAAGCCCTTTTCTTGAGTGAAGTGACCAAGGTCATCTTCAAAAGTGCTCCTGATTTCGAATTCAGGGCCTTCCTCTCCTTCTTTTCTCTTTACCAGATTTCCCTAGAGGGTGTAATCGTCATTTTGGTAAAAAGGCAAAAGGGAGGGATCAGCATAAATGTCCCCTCCTGACAAGCATGCATGTTCAGTTGTGGCTGCTCCTCTGCATTCTTCTGCCTCATGCGGGCCCCCACAGTAATCGCAGATTAAGTAAGGATTCGAGAGTTGTTTAGGTAACTGCGATCCAGCTAGGTATTCCACTCTTTTGTGAATTTTTCTCAACCGATCAGAAGTGATTTCAGAAACGCTGATAGTCGACTCAGGTTCATCCCAAGTGTCATCCTGGTCTTGAGCATATTCTTCAATCCTATCCCATCCTTCTTCGGCACTAAGATTGGCCAATCTCCCTTTTCTAGATTGGTTAATTCCGTTTCGATCGTTAGAGGAGATATTATCGTAGAAGATTTGGACCAAGAGCCAAAGCTCAATGCCATGATGGGGAACTTGTCTTATTAAATATTTGAATCTAATCCACGATTTATGGAAGGGTTCGTCCTTCCCTTTTCGGAAACGGAGGATCCTATCTCTAAACGCTGAGGTTTTTCCAGGTGGAAAGAACTTCTCATAGAACTTGGATATGAGTTGCTCCCATGTGAAAATAGATTCAGAAGGGAGTTTATCACACTATTCTTGGGCTTTTTCATATAGGGTGAAAGGAAAGAATCGCAGTCGGGACGTGTCTCTAGTAGCCCCATCCGTATGGAGGGTGTCTACTATTTTCAAGAAGTCTTTAATGTGTTGGATTGGATCTTCCTCATCTAATCCACAAAACTTACACACACTTTGGACAAGCTAAACATCGTTTGCATGCAAGACCTCGTTGGTGTGTTCGTTTGGGTAGACAATGGCGTTTGAGAAGCCACGAGGGGTTGGGGAGGAATAGTCCTTAAGGCGCTTAGGAATGGGAGTTGCGAGGGTATTCATCTCGTCGTTGGGTTGGGAGCTAGGGGTTGTAACATGATTTTCTGAATTTTCTTCAGAAAGGGGTGCATCAAAATCGATGGCAACGCTAGATGGTTCAGAAGTTGAGTGATATTGTCTCAATCTATGCATTTCTCTTTCGGGTTCCGCATAAGGCAAGACAAGGTTTCTAGTGGAACTACGACTCCTAGTGATCCTAAGGTTAAAGGATTCGTCGTTTGCCATGATGGCCGGTGGTGAAGAGTTACGAACAAAGACACAAAGAAATAAGATAGACTAAAGAAAACCTAAAAATAAAATTAAAATCTTACTAGAAAGGAATCTAGCAAGTAGACCTAATAAAAAGAGATTCTAACCTAGACAATAACTATTCCCCGGGCAGCGGCGCCAAAAACTTGATACGTGGGAATCGCACCAGGCTTTACCTCTCAAGGGATCTTGAGAAGCTTACAACCCCCACCAGGCAGTGTACCAGATCGTTGTAGTATAGTATAGTGACAAGTACCGGGGGATTGATCGTTCAGCTAGGAATAGTGTCGCTAGGATTAGAAAACCTAAATACTAGTTCTAAAGGTGAGGGATGATTATTTTTGTATTTTTATATTTTTTAGAAAGCAAGTAAAAATCTCGGGTTTGAAGGATTTGGGCGGAATTAGTTGCTAGTCAACTAACCCAATACTAAGATGCAATCAAAATAAAATACTGAAAATGAAAATAAACTAAATTATACTAAGGTTGTGAGCAATAAGTGGAGAAATTTGTGTTTACTTAGATTTCACTACTCCCTAGATATCTTTTACACATTAATTACTTGTTATAGTTGCGTGGATGACGGATTGTATTTTATTGGCTCCAAACGGTCAACCTAAACTGACCAGGGAATGGTCAACAAGGTCAAACAGCCTAGAGTCAATGCTCCGCGGAATACAGTGGTTTCCCCGGGTCGTTATGTCCCGACGAGGTGTGAATTGTATTCAAACGGCTTTGTGATCGGGTGAATTTGGATGGAAAAGGGTTTGAGAGTGATTACGCTAAGGAATCTACAATGAAATAGCTTAAATAAGCTATATGAACAAGACTGGGAAGCTAGGAAAAACCAGAAACGATTAAAACCTAAAAACGCGTACGTTACGTTTAAATAAAACGTAAACGTACAAAATAAAACGTGAAAAATGAAATCTGAAAACACCCAGGGGGTGAAAATGACTTTTTTACAAACTACAAGATAAAAGAAAATTTTTAGAAAAAGAAAATAAATTTTAACACTAATTAATTATTTATTATTAATTAAATACTAATTAATACTAATTATTAATATTTAAAATACTTAAATACAATATAATATTAATTTAATACAAGAAAAATGAAAATAAAATTTCTAAAATTATAAAATAACTAAAAACAAGTTTTAAAATTAAAAATAAGTATTTTTGTCTTTTTGTGGATTTTCTATTAATTAATTATTAATTATCTAATTAAACTATTTTAAATTAAGAAAAATAGTAAATGAACAGTAAAAATTACAAGAAAATTTCTAAAATTATTTTACATTATATAAAAGCTAGGAAAAATATAAAAACTAGGTTTTACTTAACAAAAACTAATTATGCTATTTAAAACTTAATATTAATTAATTATTAATAAAACTAAGATTAATTCTAATAAATATAAATTATAAAATAAAAATCTGAAAAAATTATTATAAATACTTTAATATATGAGGAATTTAATAAAAATATAAAATAGCTAAGTTCTTAATAAAAATATAAAAATTAAAATTAAAATTTAAATAAAATTAAATAGAAACTATCACTTAAAAATTAAGTTAACTTTTCTGGATTTTTTCTTTTGAAACTTGCTTTATACCTAAAAATGAAAACTTTTTGTAAAAACAAACTTTTTATAAACTGAAAATAAGCAAATTACAAGCTTATAGGGTCAACAGTTGACTTTTGTTGACCAGATGTGGAAATGAGCTAAAATGGTTTAAAGTGGGACCCACAATGGTTGAATCTGATTCAATGGAGTAAAGGGAACATGAATAAGCCAAAAAAAGCAAAGTGTGAGCTCAGAATAAGCAAAAAGGCACAAATAAGCACTTGTAACTAGCAATCTAAACTGAAACTTGGGACAAAAAAGGAGTGCTAAATTAGGTGGGACCCAGGGGTTCCAAGGTCAAACTTATGGTCAATTCATAAATCCTACCATGAGGGGAGTTCAAAGAAACAAATATGGATGGATGTGGACCACCATGGTGGCCAGAAGACCACCACCAAGTGGTGGTGGTGAGTGGTGGTTCTACTATGCAGAGCACAGTTCTCCCCTGCAGCCCACTTTGGAGGGCTGTAGAATCTAGGGAAAAAATGGTAAAAATATAAAAATGGTGGAAACACAAATTTAAGCTGGTAGACAACAATTTCAAACAAGTTTCAGGCCAAGAGATCAATCACAAAATTCAAAATAATTCAAGCAATTTTTGTAAAAACCTGAAATGCAACTTTTGACTTTTTAAGCAAAACTTGGAATTCGACTATTTTGAACTTTAATCCTTGATTTGATGACTGAAATAGATGAGTTAGGTTATGCTAAGACTAAACTAGGCTAGGAATGCAACTCTTGACAACATGGGTGAGTTTTAGAACCCAAGTCCCTCAACAGTTGACTGTTAAGGGAATGGGGTGTTGGATTTGACTTAGGGTGTGTAAGACTTGGATTTTAAGGCTGATTTATACTAAATTTAGCTAGTATGGACTACAAGTGTCAAAACAACACCAAAACAACAACAAAAACTCAGCTAAATAGGCAGAGCCAAACACCCCTTATTGGGTACTGTTTGGTGATTTGATGAAACAAATGCAATAACTAAACCATGGGACTGATTCTAAACCTATTACTAACCTAAGTTGAACATGTTTAAACAGAATTTAACCACAAATGATCACCACAGATACTAATTACAAAATAAGAAAACTTGAGCTAAAAACTGAATGGGGGACTTACATTGATTCCAAATAGTGTTGTACTGAGCCAAGGGTTACCCTAACCTATACCTCCCATGAGGTTTCTAATACCGTATACTTCAACAATCTAATAAGATCCAGCAACTTTCAACACCATAACCAGAAATTGAGTTTATAACTAAAATCACAAATTTGGAAATTAAAACTGAAAACCTTATATTAAGGAGTAAAATGAGTCTTTAAACACTGATAACACTTGTTACAAGGACTTTCAATCAGAAACTACAATGAAAATACATAATTAAAACTACTTCGACAATAAACCTACACTACAACTATTCTAAAGCTACACTACCGCATATTTCTTCTCTTCTTTTGACTTAAATAGGCCCTGGCTTGTTTCTCTTTCTTTCCCACATGTAATTCCAGCCGTTGGATGGCTTGGCTTAATCTCAGCCTTCAAATTTGGTTTTGGCGGGAACAGGGGAAAGTGAGGATTGGTGTGGTATTAATGAGGGTCGGAGGGGGAATGTGAGGTTGGTGTAAGTATTAATTGAAGTTGGTGCATGTTTTGTGGAGTATGGAGAGGAGGGGGGGGACATGAGTCTGGTAATTAGGGGGAAATGAGAGGTTAGGGATGATGGTTGACTGCTCGTTTGACCATGGCTTGTTGACTCTTTGACCGGGGATTGGGTGGGTTTTATTATTTTGGGAATGGGCTGGATTGGTGGGCTGAGGGGTGGACTCATGGATCATGCCAAGGTTTTGTTTGGTTTGGGTAGAAATAATAATAAGGGTCCATTTGGTATTTGTATATAATCACAAGGACCATTTATGTAATTCTGCAAACTGCAAGGGCTGATCATGCAATCTTTCCAAAGTAACAACAAGGACCATACTTGCATAGCTTAAATATCCAAAACCCATTTTTATAATTTTTGCACTTTTCAAAATTCCCGGGGACCATTTATGTCAATTTTCAAAATCCAGGGACTAAAATTGTAATTTCACCAATATTTTATTCCAAGGACTATATTTGACACATTTTGATTTTCCAAGGATAAAAATTGATTTTTTATTCAAAATTATCCCACCAGGGACCAATTCTGTCAAAGTCTGAAACTTCAGGGGCCAAACTGTAAATTTCCAAAACTTTTCCAAATTTTCACCAAAGGACTAAATATGACAACTTATGATTTCAAAAGGACCTTTGGTGATAATTTTCTATATTTTGAATATCCAGGGACTAGTTTTGTAATTTTATGAAAGTTGGGGGACTGAAACTGCCAATTTTGCAAACTTTATACGTTTTTCATCTGTTTTTGCTCATTTTGCATCTAAAACATATAAAACACAATTTTGAAATATTTTCAGTATTTTGATGCATTACTGAGTGTTTTTGTATGTTTTGCAGTTCAGATTAGACCAAAAATGATAAGTGTTTGAGCACTCATCAGTATTCCTTAATATCATTCATGGGGTGGCGCACTTAATTCCCCAATCCTATGAGCTCTTATCTCCTCCTATGTCATGCCCGACACAACCATAGGGATTATAAACAGTGGCTCATGCATTAAATACAACCAATAAAACATAGTGCACATCAGTTCATGTTTCCTAAGACGTTCAAGCATGTTACCAATTGGAGATCTGCCAGTTTTCTTAAGCCTAACATATAAATCATTCATCCAAGACAAGTATAAACAAGTAATCAACACATAATTAACAACTAGGTTTCACTAGATCCAAGCAAACACAAGATAGATCTAGCCTAGCATGATGGAATTAAGACAAGAACAAGATATAGACAACCAACACATAGACATATTGATTGAATTAAAAGAATACTTAACTCAATTACACATGAAAGGTATCAAGGGTTAAGAACCCTTGAAAAACCTGTAAAATTCGCACCAAGTTCGTACTTAGGGTTTCTCCAAAAATTTTCTTTTTTAATGTGAAAATTAGAAAACTATATATAGGAAATAGGGTCTGACGGCGTCAAGACCAAATAGGTGACGCCGTCACCTCGCCGCCAAAATAATTCTTGGACTGCCTTGATCTACTTTTGACGCCGTCATGTGTTATGCATTTCCAGACCGTCATGAATTTTCCTCTTGACGGTCTACTTCGTGACGCCGTCAAATCTGTACTGGGTCGTCATGGAAATTACCATTGACACCGTCAGGATGTTGCTCTTGACGCCGTCACCTACTGTTCCTAGCAAGGAAAATTAAGACTTTGGCGTTTTCTTCACTTTTATGCTCCAAAAACGTCCAAATTGCTTCCTTTTCCAGATTTCACTCCCAAAGTACCTAAAATCACAAAAGGAACGATTTAGGGCAGTATTTGATCAAATAAAGTCAATTCCGGGCTTAAATGACCCCCTAAAAGTGGTTCATTTTTCGCCTCATCAGTCCCTGTGAATTTCAAAATGGAAAAATATCATTTTTGTCCATGTACTAATGAATTGTAGCAGGAATTACCCTTATTACTACTTTGGATGTTTGTACAAATCAGCCCCTCAATTTCAGCTTATTACATATTAGGTCCTTGTGGTTTCATAAGCTTAAAATAAACAAACAAGCCCACCAAACAACCACCCCAAACCTGATCCACAAGTAACCCCAGCCCAACACCTTCCCAGGCCCAAACAAAATCCACCCAATACCCCGTTTTAATATAAAACGTATCCCCAGGTCAACCTCCATCTTTTACCACCTCCCTTCCTACTTGAACCCTGCTACACACCCTGCACACTCAACCCCCCTCCTCACCTTTTCTACTACTACCCATACCTTATCCCTCCACCTCACCACATACTTCCAAACCTCCTTAATTGAGCTTAAAACCCTCCAAGAAACCACAACCTGCCAAGTTACTTTATTTCCCGCCAAAAAGATTTGAAGGGCTCAGATCAAGTGAAGTCATCCAACGGCCATAAATGGAAGTGGGAAAGAGAGTGGAACTCCCAAGGAACTATAAAAGTCAAGGAAAAAGCAGTGAGTGTAGGAGAGTAGCTTAGTCTAGTTAGGTTAATTTTTATGTAGTTTCCATTTTCTAGTTGTAAAATCTAGTTTTAAGTTGTAATCTCAAGTGTTTAATGTATGTCCAAGTCAGTTTAATGAACAATTTTTAGTTGTCTTAATAAAATTCAGTTAATGCCATTTTATTGTGAAAATCTCAAGTGTACTTTTAGTTGTTAAAAGTGTTGATTAGTAATCATATAATCTCATTTTGTGTTCACTTATAAGATTTACAAGCTTTGAGATCACTTAGGAGACTGCCAAGTAAATTTATCAAAAACACTAAAAAAATAATAAAAATAGTGAGAAAATAAAAAATTTCAGTGTAGAAGATAAAGAAAGCATTGGAGCAGTGTGTATTTTGGATTGATCTGAGTTAAATGCATTGTGGAAGGCTATAAGAAGTGATCTAAGGTCCTGGTTCTTAGTTTTTTGCTTGGAAGCCAAGTGTAAGCATGTTCTCATTTTTTTTGTACAATACTGATCTATAGCTAAGTATTACTTATCTGTGTATTTCCAGGCTTATTTGGTTCATGTTAGTGAAATTCCTGCTTAAGTTTGCATAGTTGTTTAGTGGTTTTCATGATTACTCAATCTTCACTTGCAATGCCATATTAGCATACCTTTGTTTCTTAGGATTTAGTTTTTTAGAGTGATATTTCTGTGTTTCATAAAGGTTTTTAGATCATAATAAACCATCTGTGATCAGTTGCATGTTTCAATTAATGAGTTGCTTTGAAAAATCACCAATTACAGTTTTTAATGGGTTGTTTGGATTAGGGATTTTGCTTGGACTGTTGTTGTTGATCTTTGACACTAACTGAGTAAACATACAACCCAGGCCTTAATTAGCTTCAGTCAACACTTTTCTTGGTCATTAGCAAGGCAGAAGTCAAAAATGATCTCTTAATCCATTTATCTGTCATCTGTTAGGTTTAAGGATCCCAAATCACATCACCCCCATTCATAAGTAGTTAATGTAGCCCCATCTAGTGTCATTCTAGTATAACATAGCATAATCAGTAGGTAGGAATCAATATAATCTCAATAAAGTCAAAGTTTTCAAGTTTCAACAAAAAGTCAAAAGTGTACCATTGGTAGAATCTCAAAACTTCAAAGATTTTTTGTGATTTTTGTACTAAGATTGAGAACTTGAAATTTCTAGCACTTATAGTCCCCCAGCTCACCTTTAGATTTCTAAGCTTATTTTATTTTTGTGATTTTATTTGTGGGTCCCACCTGCTCCCAAACACACCTGCAGGGGAGGTGCATCCCTTGCTGCAGCCATACAGTCACCATCACCACCACTTGGTGGTGGTTTTCTGGCCACCACAGTGGTCCCTTTGTCCCATTCTTTGTTCCTTTCAACCCCCCCTGGTGGGCTTCAAATATTGACCAACCATTTGACCTCAAACCTCCTGGGTCCCACTTGGATTTGGCCCTCAAAGTTGTCCCATTTTCTGAGTGAATCATGAAATCAATGTGCTTATTGTTGGCTTATTGGCTTATTTTGCGGGACCCAATGGCTTTCTATTGCTTAAACAAGTTCATCTAACTTATTTGGACCTGAATCATCCCTAGTGGACCCCACACAAGCTGGTTTGAGCTTATTTTCCCCCTTGGTCAACTTTAGTCAACTGTAACACTAACAAGCCCTCAAACAGTTTATTTTTATGTTATAAAAAGTTTGTTTTTACAAAAGTTTTTCATTTTTAGGTATAAAACAAGTTTCCAAAGAAAAAATCCAAAAAAGTCAATTTAATTTTTAAGTGATAGTTTCTATTTAATTTTATTTAAATTTTAATTTTCATTTTTAGATTTTTATTAAGTACTTAGCATTTTTATATTTTTATTACATTCCTCTTATATTAAAGTATTTTTAGTAATTTTCTCAGATTTTTATTTTGCCATTTAGTATTTATTAGATTTAATATTAGTTTTATTAGTATTTAATTAATAATTAAGTTTTAAATAGCATAATTAATTTTTATTAAGTAAGACCTAGTTTTTATATTTTTATAGCTTTTATATGTTATAAAACATTTTTAGAAATTTTCTTGTAATTTTTACTGTTCATTTGCTATTTTTTATAATTTAAAATAGTTTAATTAGGTAATTAATAATTAATTAGTAATTAATTAATATAAAAATCACAAAAAGACAAAAATACTTATTTTTAATTTTAAAATTAGTTTTTAGTTATTTTATAATTTTAGAAATTTTATTTTCATTTTTCTAGTGTTAAAATAATATTATATCGTATTTAAGTATTTTAAATATTAATAATAAGTATTAAATAGTATTTAATTAATATTAAATAATTAAATAGTGTAAAAATTTATTTTCTTTTTCTAAAAATTTTCTTTTACCCTTAGGTTTGTAAAAAAGTCATTTTCACCCCCTGGGGGTTTTCAGATTTCACTTTTCACGTTTTATTTTATACGTTTACGTTTTATTTAAACGTAAACGTACGCGTTTTAAGTTTTAAACGTTTCTGATTTTTTCTAACTTTCCTGTCTTATTCATATAGCTTATTTAAGCTATTTCTTCGTATATTCCTTAGTTCAAATAACTCTCAAACCTTTTCCTGTCCAAATTCACCCGTTCACAAAGCCGTTTGATAACCATCACACCTCGTCGGGACATAACGACCAGGGGAAACACTATACTTCCACGAAGCATTGACTCTGAGCTGTTTGACCTTGTTGACCATTTCCTTGGTTAGTTTAGGTTGACCTTTTGGAGCCAATCAATTACCAAACTTCAAATTACATGTCATGGAACCCTTATGCTCTATTTTCATATTTGGAACAAGTTAATGGTATGCTTAACCAAAATGGACCCATGAGAAATTGGGGACCAAATGTTTGAGTGTTTTTCATAAAATAGGTGTGCCTCAAAGTTTGTTTGGAACCGGATGAATGGATTAAAGATAGCGGTTGTTCAAGGCACATGACGGGTAACAAAAGCCTCTTCACTACTTATCACAAATGTGACGGAGGTAATGTTACGTTTGGTAGTAAAGCTAAGAGCAAAATCATCGGAAAATGTACAATCTCTCATGACTCCCTTTTTATAGATGATGTAGCTCATGTTGATAACTTAGGTTTTAATCTCCTTAGTATTAGTCAACTTTGTCGTAATAAGTATAATGTCCTTTTTAGTGAAAACGGAAGTAAAATACTTAAAGATGGTATAATCATAGCCAAAGGTGTCCTTAAGAACAACGTATACGTCATGAAGATGGATCCAACATCTAGAGACAAACTTTTTCTTACCTCATTAGATGAATTTCAACTTTATGGCATAGACGTTTAGGACATGCTAACATGAGACTAATCCAAAACCTCTCCTCCAAAGACTTAGTTCGAAACCTACCTAAGTTGAAATATGAACAACACTTTTGTGATGCTTGCAACGTCGGTAAACAAGTCCATAGTAGCCATAAGGCTAAAAACTTGGTTTCTACATCTAGGTGTCTAGAACTTTTGCATATGGATTTATTTGGTCCATCCGCTATACAAAGTTATGGATGTAACTTCTACACTTTGTTCATAGTTGATGATTACTCAAGATATACTTGGATAAAATTTTTGAAAAGTAAAAATGAAGCTTTTGATAAATTTGAGATTCTAAGTAAGAAAATTCAAAATCAAGTAGGGTCTAATATTGTGTCTATTAAAACGGATCACGGCCGTGAATTTGATAATGAATCAATTTGGAAACTTTTGTGATATTAATGGTATTACTCATAACTTTTCGGCTCCACGTACTCCTCAATCTAATGGTGTAGTAGAACGTAAAAACCGGACATTGCAAGAGATGAGTAGAACAATGCTTAATGAACAAAACATTCCACAAAAGTTTTGGTGTAATGCCGTTGACACATCAACGTACATTTTAAATCGAGTCTTAATCAGACCATTTTTGAATAAAACTCCTTATGAACTATATAAAGGTAAAAAGCCTACATTAGGATACTTTAGAGTATTTGGGAGTAAATGTTTCATTCTTAACACCAAGGATTATCTCACCAAATTTGACCCAAAGTCTTATGAAGGTGTATTTCTTGGATATTCACAAAATAGTAAAGCTTACATTGTTTTGAACAAAGAAACCTTAAGAGTCGAGGAATCGTTGAACGTAACATTTGACGAGAGTCCACCTCCCTCTAATACATCACCTTTGGTAGATGATGACTTAGTTGAAAGCCAAGTAATAGAAAGTCAAGAGATTTTAGGTAATGACAAGGAAGATGAACTATTAAACAAAGAACTTGTCAATGTCAAAGAATCTAAAAGTCATCCATTAGATGGTGTCATAGGCAACATTAACGAAAGAACACTAAGGTCAAAAGTTCAAAATAAAAGCAACTACTTTTGTTTCGTGTCAACCATTGAACCTAAAAACATTAATGAAGCCATTAAAGATGAGTCTTGGGTAATTGCAATGCAAGAAGAGTTAAACCAATTTGTCAGGAATGATGTATGGACATTAGTTCCTCAACCAAAGAGTCAAACTATAATTGGAACAAAATGGGTATTTCGTAATAAAATGGATGAAAATGGAATTGTGTCTAGAAACAAAGCTAGGCTAGTTGCACAAGGATATAACCAACAAGAAGGCATTGACTACGATGAAACTTTTGCTCCGGTTGCTAGGCTCGAGTCAATTAGAATCTTACTTGCATATGCATGTGCACACAATTTCAACCTCTTTCAAATGGACGTCAAAAGTGCATTTCTAAACGGAGTCATAAATGAAGAAGTGTATGTTGCTTAACCACCGGGCTTCATCGATTTTGAAAAACCAAATCATGTTTATAAACTTAAAAAGGCTCTTTACGGACTTAAGCAAGCTCCAAAAGCATGGTATGATCGACTTAAAACCTTCCTAGTTGACCATAAGTATACCATGGGCTTAGTTGATAATACTCTCTTCACTAAGAAGAAAGATTCACATATTATCATAGTCCAAATCTATGTTGATGACATTATATTCGGTTCAACTTATCAAGAATTAGGTGTGGATTTCTCAAAAATCATGCATGACGAATTTGAAATGAGTATGATGGGAGAACTCAACTTTTTCCTAGG
Organism: Artemisia argyi; assembly: GCA_030686995.1. Classification (NCBI taxonomy): domain Eukaryota; kingdom Viridiplantae; phylum Streptophyta; class Magnoliopsida; order Asterales; family Asteraceae; genus Artemisia; species Artemisia argyi. Next base: position 80,094,659 of record CM060704.1, on the reverse strand, counting down.
ACTCCAAATTAAACAACTAGAAGATGGTATCTTCTTTAACCAATCTAAATATATTAAGGACATGCTTAAGAAATTTGGATTAGAAGATTCGAAACCAATCAAAACTCCCATGTCCACGGAAACTAAACTCACCAAGGATGAGGAAAGTGAATCCGTAGATAGCACTAAATATAGAGGTATGATTGGTAGTCTACTTTACCTAACGGCTAGTAGACCCGACATTATGTTTAGTGTTTGTCTATGTGCTCATTTTCAAGAAGATCCTAAGACTACCCATCTCGAAGCCGTTAAAAGGATTTTTAGGTATATTAAGGGCACTACACATTTAGGTTTATGGTATCCCAAAGGAATGGGAATAGACACCATAGTGTATGCCGACTCGGATCATGCCGGTGACTATGTCGATAGAAAAAGTACAAGTGGTATTTGTACTTTTGTTGGACATTGTCTCACCTCATGGTTCTCTAAGAAGCAAACGGCTCTTGCTATCTTAACAACGGAAGCCGAGTACGTTTCGGCCGGAAAGGCATGTCAACAAGCTCTTTGGATGAAGCAAGCTCTTGTCGACTACGGAATTCAACTCAATGACATCACAATTCTTTGTGACAACAAAGGTGCCATTGATCTTAGCAAAAACCCGGTTCAACATGCTCGTACCAAACATATTGAAATCCGTCATCATTTCCTTTGTGACAACGTTCAAAAAGGAAATATCTCAATTGAGAAAGTTTCTTCCGAAGACAACATAGCCGACATTCTCACAAAACCCCTTAAACGTGAACCTTTTAACCTTCTTAGGCTAGGCTTAGGACTCATGGAACCTACATTGTAGTTCTGGACTTTAGACAAAAATCACAAAAATCAAAACAAATCCATAACTCTTTTTCTCAACAGGGTCGGCGGAACCCTCAGACACAACGGACGGAACCCAACTCAGGGGTCCGCCGTGTCCGCCGACCTGCAGAATCAATATTTTTGTTTATATTAAACCAAACACCCATTATCTCATACCACCACTTCCAAACTGTTACTATTCACTTTACCATCCATCCATACCTACGATTTCTTGGTCTTCCTTTCACTCACATTGCATATCAATCATCATTGTAAGTATTCCAAACTTGATTACAATCCTGATCTGAGTCTAGGAATTCTATTTTTGCACAAAAACAAAAACTTGGGGTTATGCATTAAACTTGAGAAACTCATGCATAAAATTAGGTGTTTTAACTAAACTAATCATGTTCCCCATAGTTAGGAATTGCATTCTTAGTTAGTGTAAACATGTTTTCTAAAACACCCCATGACAAATTTTTCCAAAAATTTCTCACAAATAGGACAAATATTTTTTCGTCTCACATTGAGAATACAAAATCAAAACGTTATGTTTAAAACATCACTTGCATAATGTCTCTTGAATGCTAAAGGGAATACATAACCAATATGTATTTTCGGGTACATTCAAACGAAGATACATTGAACTAGGAGCGTTTGGGTTATCTTTTGTTTTATAACAAAACTTGCATTATAAAACGTTTTTGAAGCATCAAAATGAGTCAAGATAACCGCACCTCCACATTGTTTTCATATAGGCACACACTAGAACATCCACATTATAATAGTAGTTTACTTAAACTAAAATGTGAAATTTTGTTGTTCTAGGAATCATCATGCCTCCTCTAACCCACTACGACCACAAGGACACCATTAAGTACCTACCTAAACACCACAAAACCAAAGGCCTTACCCCAAACCAAGTCAATGTTTTCAAAGCCTTAGAAAAACACTATGTCCATGAGGGTAGAACCATTGACCCGTCCTTCCTAGAAGGCACAAACCTTTACACCGAATTTTCCACAATCAACTTTGAGTGTCTTTTGGAAATCAACGAGCCTATTTGTCCTAGGTTCATATTGGAATTCTATGCCTCCGCCGTCCTCTCCACGGATGATTATGGTCAAATGTCTATCAACTTTAGGGCTAGTGGTCATCAATACTCCTTCACTCTTGAGGAGTTTGCTCAAATCCTAGGTGTCCCAAACCGTGGTACTTGCATCTATTCCGACTTGCACTCCCTCTCAACTCTTGACAACCTCCATGACCGCATCCATCCTTATGACACAGCTCTTGTGTCAAAAGATGTACTCCGTGACCACCTCTTTGTTAGGACAACCAACACTAGGAGAACCCGTTCGGGAAATGAGGTCGATAAGGACCTATATTGAATGGAAATGAATGAACTCAAGCCCCAATTCAAGAAATGGGAGGAAGTCCTTAGAGCAAATGTCATTAACACCATAGGAAACCGAGATCATATCAACCTTTGCTTTTTCTACATCCTCTACTCTTTGTCCGTTAGGCAACCCATCAATCTTGCCTACTACATGGCCAAGAGAATGGCCAACATTCCCGTGCATGGCACAACGGCTATGCCGTATGGAATGCTCTTGACCCGTCTCTTTAGGTTCATCTCACCCATTCCATCAACTCCAAACGGTCTTCGCCTTGACTACTCTCTCATTCCACACACCTTTGTCCCACTAAGTGATAAGAGAGTGTACAAAGCCCAAGGAAAACGTCCATATCCTCCTACCTCATCTTCATCTTCCTCAATGAGTGAAGATGACTCTTTGCCAAACTCTAGGCTCCCACCTCTCGAATACCTATCCCAACTTCCGGATATTCCAAACGAGTCGGCGGAGTTCAAGCAAACAAAGGGGATGTTTAAGAATCTTGGAAGGTTCCTTGGAAAGCTCAAGAACAAGATTGACCGTCAATGAGTGTGGGTGTGTAGGAGTGTTTGGCACTAGGTGCTATTTGAACAAATTTGGTTGTTTAAACAATGTTTATGATGTATTTGTGTGTTAGTACAATGTTTGATACAATTTGGAACATACAGTATCTAACTTTGATACAGGTAGACAACTTTTGGCAAGTTGTCAAATTTTCATGTTTATGATATTTTCACTAAGTATAGTGAAATTCTCGACCTCAAGGTCAAAGTCCTATGATATGTGTGTTTACGTGTCTATTTTTTGCATTGCCTAACCAGAAATGCACTATCTTTTTGATTTTAGGAGTTTTCGAAAATTTTGAAAATCGTCTCGCGGGTCAAAATCGCGGACTGCCACTTTTTTCAGCCCTGGCGGATCTGGCGGTACCCAAAATTGGGTTCCGCCAGTGTATTTTCTGGGCAACCCAGAAATGGCCCAACGGACCCCTCGGAACCCTCAAACGGGTTCCGCCTGTGTAACCTGAGGGTTCCGCTAGTTGCCTGCAGAAATTTTCTTTTTGTTTTCAAAATTTCAACATCCAAACAACAAAATACAATCCTTTTAGATAGAAACTCATTTCCTGCAATTTGTTTAGGACAATAGGGTACTTCTCATTCTTTATAACTCAACCAAAATCATTTCCCGCCAAATTTCAAAAATAGCCATAACCACCCCAAGGACCCTTCACACATAAAGGAAGGAACCCTTCTAAAGGTTCCTTGAAATCCCTGAGATTTATACTTCAACAAATCTACCAAAACCACTAAGCATTTAGTGCAAAACTTGTCTTCTCACTTCACCATTTTCATTGGATTGACTTCCATGATAGGACAACCCACAATTAGTTTTCCAAATCATTAGGAACCTCCATTTTTGTATGGACTAACATCAAATCCAAACACTCCTTCCCACAATCCTTCATCACTATAAATTAAACCATCCTAAATAATATCAAATCACACCTTCTTCATCACAATTTCTTAACTTCCAAACCATTTTTAACCATGACCAAGTCAACAATCACTTCTCAACCATCACGACCCATCCGGAAAACCGCCCGGATAAGTGTAAAACCACTATGGTCTAATCAATCCATCAACCTAAGCTCCTCATCTTCGGATGAATTCACCTCACCTATAAAAAATGAACACTTTTTGAACCTTGCATCTCCATCTCCATCACCCAATGAACCAAATGAGCTCACTCCACCACCTACTAAATCACCCATTGACCCAACTCCACCAAGTGCTCCAACCCAACCATCCAAAACTCCATCACCATCACCATTACCCAAAATTGAACATATGGAGTTATTTGGGTCTCCTCCCACATCATCACACCCTTTTGTCCAAGACCTAAATGATCTTCCACCAAGACCTACACAACCACCACCTTTTGCAAATCAATCACCAAGGTCAATTCTTGACCTTGATGAGGACTTTAACCACACCCAACCACCACAACAAGTGTACCATCAACCCAAACCATTGTTGTTTCACCCTATCTACCATGACACCCATGGTCCTCTTTATGGAGAACCAAACGTTGAAAACCATGATCACCCAACTCCACCACATTCTCAAGCCCAAACCTTTGAGTCTTTCTTTCCTTCATATGAGGAAATCCAAAGCATGGTTGAGAACCACCTTCATCAAGCAATGGAATTTCAAACCACCTTACTTGACTCAATACCAAACCCATCCTCCACCCAAGAACCAAAAACCAACCAACCCCCAAACCAAGAAACCAAAACCAACCCATTTCCACCCACTCATCCGCATGTTTGCTCAAATTGTGAGCAAATTGGTGCAAGCATCAAAACGTTGCTTCACCAATTCCAAGATGAAACCCGTTTTGCATTCCAACACGTCATAGAACGTTTGGATGCTCTTTCCCACCCAAACAAATCCTAGACAACCTTTGGAGGCCGTTTGCCCCATTTAGGAAAGTAGGATTTTATTTTTCTTTCTTGGTTATTTTTTTAGTTTTTGTTTAGAAGTAGAAGAATATTTCACATTTCTTGTCTTTTGACTTTTAAAAGTCAAAATTTTACTTGGAATGATATTTCTTTCTACTTACTTTCGTGCATTGTTGGTTGATCATTTTTGTGTTGTCATTGTGGTTGCAATGTGTGTGGTAACTACAAGCTTGACTATATATATCACCAACTAACCATTTTTTTTTTGTAGGATCAAAATCCATGTTTCCCATTTTGACACTCCTTTTAGGGGGAGTAACAAGCAAGGGGGAGCAAGTGCATTATTCCGCTTCGCTACTCTACTTTTTGTTTCGACAAAAAGGGGGAGAAATATATTAAACCTTCAAAACTTAATATGATTTTTATCACTTAAGTAAAACAAGTTTAATATAATTTTTTTTTTAAAAAAGTCTTAAACTTTAAGTCTTAAACACCAAGATTTTGTGAGTTACTTAAAAACAAAGTTTATGTTTTGTCATCAACAAAAAGGGGGAGATTGTTAATACAAATATCGCCTAAAAACGTTATTTATATTTTACGATCTTTGCTATGTTTTGTTAACGACAAAATGTAAACTTTAGTTTCTAAGTAAAACACAATCTTAGTTTTAAAGACTTGCATAAACTAGACTTTTGCTACATTTTACATTTCATAAAACACAACACTTTTTATTTCTTAAAATAGAAATGTCACATCACATTTATGACAAGTTTTGTCAATATACAGTTATGGAAAGAAAGTGTGTTTGACTAACTTTGTGTTTGCTTGCAAGTTATGTGTTTGACTAGGGGTAATGAGATGTGACATTGTTTGGTTTACAAGGTGTAATGAGATGTGACATTGTTTGGTTTGCAAGATTTATTGCAAAACCAACTGCAAGCCCGGCGGAACCCTGGGGGTACACGGGCGGAACCCATCTGAGGGTTTCGCCGTATCCGCCAGACCTGCAGAAGGCTTTGCTATAAATACCAAGCCACAAGTTGAATTTTAGCTTATCACTCTACATCATATTTACACACATTCATTCATTCTTTCATCTAACCCTTTAACATTTCATATGTGAAGTTTTGTTTTGTAGCAAAGAGATTCACGAGTTCATTAAAAGTAACAAGTATTCAACACAACGTTGCAAGACTTGTTAGCTTAGCATTGTGTAGACTTGTGTAGTTTACACTTCATTTGATTGTGTATTTTCAGTTGTGATCGGTTAGTATTTTAGTCCTCAAAATACAAAGTGTATCGGGAGTAGTTGTACCCTTGTAAAAGAACTAACGGGGGTGGTTGTACCCTTGGTAAAGAACTCGACATCTAGCTTAGTGTCAGAAAAAGTATAAGCGACGTGTAAGGTTTTCTCCGCCGGTGAAAGGAGCTTGTTGACTAGTAAAAGAAACTCTTGAGTTGGATACTCGGGGCGTGGACGTAGGGCAAGGAAAAAGAGTCCTTGTAGCCGAACCACGATAAATACTCGTGTTGTGGTTTGATCGTTTCTTTCATTTACTTGCATGTTATATATTGTGTTTGTGTATATATCTTTGATCAAACGGAAAGTTTCAAAGCTAACTAAACAAGTTAAAAATATTTTAAACAGTAAACTATTCAACCCCCCTTCTAGTTTTCCACACATTTGCTTACACTTATGATTCGTTTCATTTTCCTTTTATTCATTTGATATTCCTTATACGTATTCCCTTTGATCGTATTCTGTTGATTCTATCATATGTCCCATATTCTTTGATATTCTTCTCAACAGGTTTGCTTGGATTCATTTTCGGATTCACTTTTGTTTCCCTTTTGATATTAGCTTTTGTTTGTTTATATCTGTCCACTAGGCTTTTTAAGCTCAGCCGCATTTCTTTTCCTGCAGCAGGTTTTGGAAGGAAGCTGTGTTGGGTGAAGAGTGCTTAGGAGCTCTTAATGGACTACATTGTTGATAGCTTCCCATGGATTAGAGAATAGACTTAGAGATTCCCCTTTGGTTCTTAGTTTGTAATTAGTTTGGAAGTTGTAATGTTTAGAATTAGTCCTTTATCTTTTCTGTAGAACTATTTTGTGAACCTGGTATTACTAATGTATTCCGCTTGCTTATGTTCTGATTTGACCCCATAATGTTACACTTTAGCCCTTTTCGGGTTGGGGTGTTACACATTCACTGTGCGAAACACTGTTCACGCAACAGTGTACAACAATTTGATGCGGAGCAAATTCTCATCTTTAGTATATATATATATATAATTTTAACAAAAAGCTTTTCATTATAAAAACTGATATCAAAAGTGTAAGCAAAAACAAAGTTTTAAATAAAATATTACTCCCTCCATCTCATATTTATTGTCCATATTTTCTTTTATAGATGTCTCAAATTAATTGTCCACTTTTTATTTTTAGCAAGGTTGCAAAAATCGCTAATCGGTAGTTGGGCGGTCGACCACCTTGTAGCTTGTAATCGGTCTAGACGGGATTAATCGGTGATTAATCGGATCGGCATTACTGACAAATTTAAGTTATTTCAGAAAAAATTTGTGTATTTTCGGTGAGTTTTAGGTATTTCCGACAAGGTATTTTCTTAAAAACAACTTGTAATAGACTTAAAAGGTTACTATTAGTGATCAAAATAAGTTTACAGTGAGTTTTGGGTACTTCCGGCAAGATTTATAGGTTTCCGGCAAGTTTGACCACCATTGACCGCCGTTGACCACGGTTGACCTATTTGTTTGACCCAGTTACATAAATCAGCAAGGTCGGCGGCCTTGTAGCACCTAAACAGCGATTAATCGGCCTTATAGACCTTTTATTGCAACACTGATTTTTAGTAAGAAAAAAAGAATTTGGTGAGGGAATATTCTATTTAAGTGGTTGAGAAATATAGTGGTCTCACTTTTATTAAACTTTGTGATTCTTTTCTTCTGACAATAATTTTGAGACAAAGGAAGTAATATACAATGAGCTCCAACCACTTGAGGTTTGCCAAGCTATTGCTTTAATTGGTTTGAAAAGTCATTATCTGCAATGCTAAAAAGCTTTTATGTAGTTTATTGCAATAGTGAAGAACTTTTGCTCCAATGCTCCATTCAAACATAGACAGAGCTATATGGAGATGAAAGGGGTTGTGACCCTCCCATAATTTTTGTCTTTTAATGTATTTTTATCAATTTTCATATGGTAAGAAAAAAAAAATTATTATATGTTGGTCTTCCTACATTATTAGAATTATGCTCTTGGTCCTCTTACAAAAAATTGTCAAGCTTTGCTACTGATTACAAACCAACCATCGCACTATCTTAGTGGTGATCATCAAACTAACAACACAAACCAGGGGCAGATCTACATGTTAGACATGATATGCACTTGCATATCCTGTGAATTCTTGGCTTAGCGTAAAAAATATTGATTTTGTGTTTTTCCTTGGTTATTTTACATAGAGTGCATACCTTGTAAAAGTTAAGTGCATACCCTTTTTAATCTCAGCTAAAACAAATGAGAACAAAATTTAAAGATGAAAGAAATTTAAGAAACATCAATGGAGGTTTCAATAGAGATTTTAAAGTTGCACTCGTTTTAGTGAAGGAAGGTATTTGAGAGTGAGGCGTGTGGTTTTGTGGGTGGAGAAGTGGGGCAACAATATTTAATAGGGATAATTCTAAAAATGCTCCGGTTGCTCAAGGCGTGAAACTATTTAGACGGAATCTTTTGTGTTTATTTTTCTAGACCAGGGCAACCAGTACTTTTTGGGCAACTAAAATATGCAAGTGACAAGTGTGACTTTACGGATTACAAGGTAGGGCAACTTGTATACTTTTGGGCAACTGGCGGCCTTCATGTCAGATAAGTGGCGGCACATGGTTGGCTAAATTAAAGTTGCCAAGGCAATTACTAGTCTAGAAAAAGCAAACACAAAAGATTCCGTCTAGATAGTCTCACGCCTTGAGACCCCGAGGCATTTTTGAAATTATCGCTATTTAATTCATCATTTCTCTCAATGTTTTGTTTTTTAGGAGTTATTGTATCATATATTCATACTACGGAGTATTAGTTAATAGTGTAGTAATTTTTATCTTTTTTTTTTTAGAAACTACATGGGTACTATTGTTATGGCAGCTAAATTAGTTTTTTGTTTAGCAAAAATGAAGATTTTCGATTAAAAGATCTAACATGACCTGAAGGGGAAAAAAAAAGTTAAATAACCCGACCCGACTCTATATATACTCGCACCGAATTTTCTTTTGTATTAGTTTGTGCACACACTCTGACGGATTCCTAGATCCGCCACTGACACAAACATACCTCATTTAAACACAAATGTACTCCACACCACACTCATACACACACAAAATAAACACAATTTGGTTCGATCAAGTTCATGACCAAACCATCTTCAAAATTACTCAACCGCGCGTTGGGCGTGAATGTCATGCTTATAATGGCCAGTGTAACTCATGTGTCAAACATGCTAGCTGTTAAGACCTAAAATCCTTTTGTTCAATGATGCAACAAGAAAATCGAAAGACAAGTAATTTTAAATAAAGGTAATAATCTTTTAGTAAAGATTCTTGCAGCCGTCTATCGATAACAAGAGGTTAAAAACAACAATTAAATTTACATCATGTCACTTAACACAACACAATACCAGCTTTTCTTCTTTGTTTTCCCCTAAAAACTTATTGTTGTTATGCCCACATATCACATCTATTTATCAACACAAGTGACCCCATGAACATTATATGCAAGTCAATACCGTAGTACCGTTTACTTGCACCCAACTGGCCAATAAATGAAATCTTGCAGACACATTTTCAACACACCATAAACTGATAATCTACATTCATACATTTTTTCATCACAAACATGAGTAGTACTAATGATGAACAAATAATACAACCCTACTGGAGATGGAGCAAAAAAGATTTCTTCCCAGAAGAATCATTCCAAAGCTGGACTACGTATCGGTCCGCCTTATCCCAAACATTTCCACGCTTCAAAAATCGTCTCCTAACTCGGTCCCAAGACTCTGCCGAGATTAATACACTTAGAAAACAAAGTGAAAACGACATGAAACGATGCTTAAACTGGTGGGACTTGATGTGGTTTGGTTTTGGTGCGGTCATAGGTGCAGGGATATTTGTCCTTACTGGCCAAGAAGCTAATGAAAACGCGGGACCAGCTATTGTTTTGTCCTACGTAGCGTCCGGTTTCTCAGCCATGCTTTCTGTTTTCTGCTATACAGAGTTTGCTATTGAGATCCCTGTGGCCGGGGGCTCGTTTGCGTATCTTAGAGTTGAATTAGGAGATTTCGTTGCTTTTATCACGGCTGGGAATATTCTTCTTGAATGTATCTTGGGTGGTGCTGCTGTTGCTAGATCATGGACGTCATATTTCACTAGTCTTATAAACCGCGAATCTAATTCTCTAAGAATACACACGAATTTAGCTGAAGGGTATAATCTTTTAGACCCTATCGCGGTTGTTGTGCTAGCAATTGCGGCTACTATCGCTATGAGTAGCACACAAAAAACTTCGTTACTGAACTGGATTGCATCTGCAATCAATACAGTTGTGATTGTGTTTGTCATCATAGCAGGGTTTTTACACGCAGATCCTTCGAATATGAAGCCTTTTACACCTTATGGTGTTGAAGGAGTGTTTCGAGCAGCAGCTATTGTATACTTTGCTTATGGTGGATTCGACGCTATTGCAACTATGGCAGAAGAAACAAAGAACCCGTCTAGAGACATACCTTTGGGGTTACTCGGGTCTATGTCGATTATTACTGTTATTTATTGTCTGATGGCGCTTTCGCTAACTATGATGCAAAAATACAATGAAATAGATACTGGTGCTGCTTATTCAGTTGCGTTTGGGAAAGTTGGAATGAAATGGGCTAAGTATTTGGTTGCTTTGGGTGCATTAAAAGGTATGACCACTGTTTTATTAGTTGGTGCACTTGGTCAAGCTCGTTATATAACTCATATAGCTCGAGCCCATATGATCCCACCATGGTTCGCTTTAGTCCATCCGAAAACAAAAACTCCAGTAAACGCGACGTTACTAGTGACCATTTCTAGTGCTTGTATTGCTTTCTTTTCGAGTTTGGATGTTTTAGCAAGTTTGTTATCCGTAAGTACGCTTTTCGTTTTCATGATGATGGCGGTTGCACTAATTGTTAGGAGGTATTATGCACAAGGGGTCACTCCACAACCAAATCTACTAAAACTAATCTGCTTTTTGGCTATTATAGTTGCGTCATCTATTGGGATATCAGCTTGTTGGGGGTTAAAGTCCGGTTGGGTTGGTTACGCTGTGACGGTTCCTTTATGGTTTTTGGGGACACTAGGGATCTCGGTAGTTTTACCACAACAACGTACGCCAAAAGTGTGGGGTGTGCCTTTGGTTCCATGGCTTCCTTCACTATCGATTGCAACAAATTTGTTTCTAATGGGGTCGTTAGAGTATATGGCATTTATAAGATTTGGGATTTGTACAGTGATTATGTTGATTTATTATGTGTTGTTTGGTCTACATGCTACTTACGATATGGCACATCAACAACCAGAAGTGATCAAACCGATAAATGTTATTGAGGAAGGTGGGAGAAGCGTAGTCATAGATAATATGCAAGTCGAGTGAAGCTTAATTAAGTTTGTTTATGTCTCGGCGACAAAGTCCACGAAGTACAATATCAAAGTTCAATATTCCTATTCATGCAATGAGTGTGATGGTTGTATAAGTGTCATAATGGAATATGAGTCAATTGTGAAATTGTATTATTCCTAATCTAAATTATGTTTCATTGCAAACACATGCTATGTAATATAATTAATTTATGCACCAGCATACATATTTAACACCTTCAATTAAGGGTGAGCAAACGGACCGGACCGAGACCAGACTGACCACATTAGGTCCGGTCTCGGTCTAGGGTTTTTCATAATTTCGGTCTCGGTCCGGTTCGGTCCGGTCTGGCTTAAAAATCAGACATTTAGCCTATTTGGACCGAGACTGGATCGGACTGAACTGGACCGACCACATTCGGTCCGGTCTCGGTCTAAGTTTTTTGCCGAATTCGGTCTCGGTCCGGTTTTGGACCGATGAGCAGCCTTACCTTCAATTGATGTAATCATTAAAAACATCTATCAATGCAAAATATACAATCAATAAATCATATGGTACAAACCAAACAAGCTATTAAAATTATTTTCTAAATACTTCCTGATACACACTTATAAAACATTCATGAAATAAAAATAACACAATCTCTAAAAAAAAATAAAAATAAATAACAAGTCTATGTTCTTTACTATCTACTCTTAAAATAATGTTAGAATATAAGTACCATAATCAAAGTACACGTATGCGGAAGCTAGGAACAAATATAACACATAAAGAATTAACCAAAACATAAATAGAACGTACCGTGGTGATTCTAGCCCGAACAAGAATCAATAAAGCAAATCTTAGACTTGTGTAAATTAGATCAATGATAAACCCCTTACAGGTTTTGTTTATCGATCTCTTGATAATAACTATAGTGAGTTATTACCTCGTTCTTATACAAACAAAGAATAAAAGAGATTGCAAGATCTAAATTAAACACTTGTTTTTTTATGAAAACAAAAATCGACTAGAACCCTAAGAGGGTGTTTGTCGATCGGCTATGGAACAAGAAAAGAGAGAAGAAAACTTTAGTGTTATATGTGTGCACAAAAGGTGAGAAACAAATAACCCTTGTGTTTTTATATATACTAGAGATATCTTGGAGGACAAGTTGTATTGGGTTTGGGTTTCCCCTAGCCCTTGTCGACCGGCCATGCACCCACAAAAGGTGTTCCGGAACCTTCTTGTCCCCTAAATACATTCTAGTCCCTTTTCTTTTCATTTAACGATAGTTAGTACTTACAGTTAACAACTAACAACCGTTAAGTCCCTTTAGTGTTTAAAGAATTACATATATACATAACATTTAATATATATAATTATTATACTTTTATTCTTGTTTGTAATGTGTGCAATCTCGAGGTCTCGGGTTCGATACTAGACATTTACATATTAATATTTATCCACACATTTAACAGCTCCCACTTGGATATCTATTAATAGTAAAATGACATTGGTTGGCGTCTTGCAACACTCCAATGCCCCCAGTACGACTCGAGCTAGGTTTCCTGAAAAACCTTTAATGATTCATCATTATAATTATCCTTTTGTTACTAATACTACATTAATAAAGATATGAGATTAATCATTCTTTATTAACTTTCCGTTTCTCGTTTCTTTATGATTGAACAAAATTACCAAAACATCTGAACGTATTCCAGAGACTTTGGGCGTGGCAACGCAAACATTTTGTCAACCTTACGAGAGGCCCAGCAGTATTAAACTCCAAAACATATTCGAAGGAACAAATTCTTTCTTGACTATAAGAATAACCCATGAACTTTGCAACACTTATGAAAACAACCCTTATAACTCCCAGTTACGGTAAGCGGTAGATTGCTTTACAAAAATGCACTATATCCATGACTCTTATCTGGTATCTCAAGTCTGAGGATAACTTTAAATATGATTCACATAAATGTGAGATCACATAGTTGGGATAAGTCCTATATTCAATTCATTGAATATCATGTGAAATTGGTATGATTACGCATCAATATACTTTCAAGTATAATCTAACCAATACTCAAATTTGTCTTAGTTTAATGATATTCACATATCATTAACTGAAAACGGACAATTTAGAATAATAATTTATTCATGGATTTAAACATGCAAATACAGGATATATTATTAAGACAATGATAAATAAACATAAACAATATTTTATTCCATTAAAATAATAATTGTACACTACATCCTTTATCCAAATACTAATCACAAATGGGCATGAAACTATTAGCTAAACGAAATCCTATGCCTTCAGCAAGCTTGTAAAGCTTGGTGCCAGGTAGAGGCTTTGTTAACTGATCTGCTAAGTTTTCATCTGTGTGAACTTTGAGCATTTCGATTTCACCTATTTCGACTTGTTCTCGAACATAGTGATGCTTAATCGGGAAATGTCCGGTGCCTCTCATGATTCCAGGTTCATTAGCAAATGTAATTGCAGCTGAGTTGTCGCAATACATTTTTATAGGTCTTTGAATCGATGGCATAACCCCAAGCCCCGAAAAAAACTTCCTAATCCAAACGGCTTCCATTGCAGCTTCTGAAGCAGCTATATACTCACTTTCTGTTGCAGACATTGCTAGTGTACTCTGCTTTCTGCTCCTCCAATCCACAGCTCCTACATTAATGACAAAGACATAACCCGTCTGAGACTTCGTATCATCCTTATCACCTTTCTAAGAAGCATCGCAGTAACCTGTAACATCAAGTTCTGCAGATGGAGTACCCCCATAAACTAAGAACATTTCTTTAGTAGCCCTATGGTACTTAAGAATATTCTTAACAGCAGTCCAGTGAGCTTCACCTGGATTCTGCTGATATCGACTGGTTAAATTCTTAGCAAATGCCACATCAGGCCTTGTACTTTTAACCGCATATATAATAGATCCCACAGCCGAAGCATAAGGGACTCTCTTCATGCGTTCCACCTCAGCTTGTGTTGAAGCACAAACTTTGCTACTCAAGCCATGTTGTTCTTGCATTGGCAAATATCCCTTCTTGGAATTTTGCATATTGAATCTCTTCAATATTTTATAAATATAAGCACTTTGGCTTAATCAAATTAATCGCTGAGATCTATCTCTATATATCTTGATTCCCACAATGAATGTAGCTTCCCCTAAATCTTTCATAGAAAAACACTTTCCAAGATATGCTTTAACCTTTTGCAAACTTGGAATGTCTTTTCCCATGATCAATATGTCATCGACATATAAAATAAGAAAAATTACATCACTCCCACTAGCTTTGTGATATACACATGGCTCATCAAGATTTTGAGTGAATCCATACTTTTTAATCTCACTGTCAAATCTTTTATTCTATTGTCGCGATGCTTTCTTCAATCCATAAATGGATCTTTGAAGTTTGCATACACGATTTGTGAATTCTGGATTCACAAACCCCTCAGGTTGCGCCATATAGATGCCTTCATCTAGGCGACCGTTTAAGAAGGCGGTTTTGACATCCATTTGCCAAATCTCATAGTCATAGTAAGCAGCTATAGCTATGAGAATCCTAATAGCCCTAATGTCATCTACAGGAGAAAAGGTCTCCTAATAGTCAACACCAAATGTTTGAGTATAGCCTTTAGCTACCAAACAGGCTTTATAGGTGTGTACAATGCCATCCATATCAGTCTTTTTCTTGTAGAGCCATTTACTCCCAACTAGCTTGGCAACCGGAGGTAGGTCTACTTCTATCCAGACTTCATTATCTTTCATGGATTGCATTTCCTCACTCATAGCAACCTGCCATTTTTCATTTTCAGGACCATTAATGGCAACCCTATAACTAGCAGGTTCATCAAGATCCCCTAGTATAGTTTCCTCACATTCTACGTTAAGACATAGACGTTCAGGTGCTTTCACAGGTCTAGATGATCTGCGAATGGGAACCACTTCAACTTCAGGTGGAGGACCTAAACTTTCAGGTTCCACAGGAAGTTGGCTAGTGTTTTCAGAAGGTAATACATCTTCATGATCGTCTTCCAGATCATATACTCTCCCACTGAATTCTTGAGATATGAGTTCCTTCTCCAAGAAGTCTCCATACCTTGCAACAAAAACTTTGTTTTTAGGTGGGTAATAAAAGTAGTAACCCATTGTTTCCTTTGGGGTATCCTACGAAGATGCACTTTACAGATCTCTATTGAAGTTTATCTCCTGAGTCACGTTTAACATATGCCTCGCAACCCCAGACCTTTAGATAAGACAAGTTAGGAGCTTTTTCAGTCCATAATTCATATGGTGTCTTATCTACCTTCTTTGTTGGAACCATATTTAGAATGTGAACCGCAGATTCTAAGGCATAATCCCAAAACGAAAAAGGAAGAGTTGTTAGATTAAACATAGATCGTATCATATCTTGCAATGTACGATTCCTCCTCTCATATACACCATTTTATTGTGGAGTATATGGAGAAATAAGGTGCTGGACAATTCCTTCCTTAGCTAAGTAATCTATAAACTCTTGACTCAGGTATTCACCACCTCTATCGGATCAAAGAGCTTTAATCTTCTTTCTAAGTTGCAACTCTACTTCTGCTTTAAACACTTTGAATGTTTCAAATACCTCATGCTTATGTTTAAGTAAATAAACATAACCATAACGACTGTAATCATCCATAAATGTTAAGAAGGAGCTAGCACCTCTCCTTGACACATGTCTAAGTGGTCCACACATATCTGTGTGAATAAGACCAAGTAGATCAGAATCCCTTTCAATCCTATTTTTAAAGGGTTTCTTTGTCATCTTCCCAGCAATACAAGATTCACACTTATCAAATGATTCATCATTGATCTTTTCTAAAAGCCCATCATGTTGCAGCTTTTCCATGAGATTCTTGCCAATTTGAGCAAGTCGACAATGCCAAAGATAAGACGAATCCAGATCTTTCTTGATTCTCTTATGATTGATGCTATACATTGAATTATTTTTAACAAAAGCATTATCATTATCATTCATATCAATCTCAAAAATACCATTCACAGCAATAGCATTAAAATAAAAAACACCATTTAAAGAAACTGAAATTCCATTGCTAGTAATAGTATGATCAAAACCAAGGTTCAACAAACATGAAAATGAAATAACACCTCTAACAATTGACGGTGCATAATGACAATTATTTAAAGATAGTACTAGGCCCAAAGGCAATACTAAATTAAAAATTCCTATAGCTTCAACTTCTACATGTGCTCCGTTACCCACGTGCAAGAATTGTTCTCCATAGGCCAGCTTTCTCTCAACTCTAAACCCCTGCATAGTATTGCAAATATGAATGCCACATCCCGTATCATATACTCATGAATTCAATTTAGGAGTAAGAGTGAATAATTCAATTATAAAGAACGCACCTGAAGTACTGGGGTTACCAGTCTCATTATTCTGCTTCTTCTGTCGCAAGTCATGAATGTAGAGTGGACAATTGCGTTTCCAATGGCCCTTCTCATGAAAGTGATGACAAGCCTGATCCTTCTTGTTTGGAGGATTCACCTCGTTCTGCTTAGGCTGATGTTGTTTCATCTTGGGTTGTGGTTGATAAGCCATGACCTGCTTGCCTTTATCACCTTTCCCTTTGTTCACATGCGATTTTTTTTGGATTCTCCCCTCATGAATCGCCAACACTTGCGGGGGTAGGAGCCTTGCCCTTGGCTGGTAGACCTTTCTCATATTCAACAAGCAATGCGACTAATTCTGAGACTGTCTTCTCCGAGCAATGCATGTTGAAGTTCTGAACAAAACCAGTAAAGTCCTTGTTAAGGGACCTGTTGATCAAGTTCACTTGCACATTCTCAGGGCAACCAAATCCGATTATGTGAAGTTGATCGAAGTAATCTTGCATCTCATTCAAATAATCTTCAACTGATTTACCATCACCATGTCTGCAGCTGTGTAGTTTGTCAAGAGACTCGTATAATTCAACTGCAGGAGTCTTTTCATAAGACTTCTGAAGTTCTTGGAGCATATCATATGGAAAGTAGTACTCAAACTTCTTTTGTAACTTAGCATACATACTGGTAAGCATTAAGCATGCAATTTCATTGTAGTTAGCATGCTTAAGCCTCCAAGCTGCCTTAACTGGTTCTGGTTCAGTTGCAGCAGGCTCCTCAGGGCAATTAGTATTCAAGTAATTGAGTTTGCCAGTCGCCCTCAAGACAATTCTGAGCGACTAGAACCAATCATTGAAATTCTTTCCAGTCAGTTTTTCCCTCTCAAGATGGCTCTTGAAAGCAAAAATCACAGTTGGGTTATCAGGTTGAGCCATATCTACAGATAAAAGTTTAAATATTAGTATTTTCGATAATAAATATTTCCAATAAAATATAATACCCAAGGCTATATTCATATAACCAACTAATTTTCTTGAAAATCTAGGATCCAACTTGTTGGACCTTAAATTTATAAATTTTAACACAAATATTAAGCAAAGATGAAGTAAAGATGGTGACTTGTCATGATATGTATGGCGTTAAGTAATAAAGAAAGAATAAAGATGAAGAGAACTTTTATTAAAAAGAGGCACACAATACACACACAAGCACACCTTGCAAATGAGGCATAAGGTGGCTTATATAGTACTAGAGATAAGATGCCCTAAAGGCTTTTCTATGGGCTTGGGCTTGGGCTTGGACTTGGATTACATGTATTATAATAGGCTTATATAACATAACACTTAACATATTAGCTTACCAAGTCCAAAGCCCAATGACTAATCTATTACATATCTTAACAAACGACACAAAGTTCTAATATGAGAATGACCATCACTTCTCTATACATATTTTTAATGCTAACAATCTCCCCCTAAGGGGTGGTCATTCGAATGATGCTCCACGTGATTAGGTCTTCTGTATTCTTTGTCTTGAACTTTATGTGTTGTTGAAGAATAGTCTTTAGTCTTTGTTCCTTCATGATTTGTGATCTTTGATGACTGACTTTTCATCATTCTTTGTTCCTTTGTGATTTGGAGCAATCTGCCTTTTGTCACTTCTGTGTTTGTGGTGGTTGTCTACAATTCCAACATGCTCATACGTCTTTAGTCTTTGTGATACATGCATTTGTTATTCCCGTTCTTTCACACCGATCTTTGTCACTTTACTTCTATAGATTCTTTCACATTGCGTAGAATCTTTCTTTGAACCTTACTTTGCTTTGATCTTTGTGAGAACTTTCCTTTGACGTAGTGATGCATGTATGAGCATGTGGAATCCTTCGCCATGGAGATGATGTATAGCTGCATGAAAACAGTTAGCAATAAATCAACCGGTACTTACAGATAAGGAATTAGAGATCGTCAACAGCATAGTGTGAAGACTCCTTCTAACCCTTACTAAGGCCGTTCCCATTTCGGATACTCCCGAGGGAGCTTACAAGACCTACTAAGTAGCTCAACGAATGGGTGAGTCACTGGGGATCACTCCACGACTGTAGACCGTTTGAAACCACCGCGAACACTAAGCGTAACCCATAAAGAATTACCAAAGTGACCTGCTATCAGGGCTGTTTGATGTTGACCCTGGCAGGAGTTTCCGTTCAATCATTGAGAAATACATAAGTAAATCCTCTCATAAACGTTCTCGGAAGATTGCTAAGATCTGCGTAGGACTCTTAAGTTTACATCTGGCGTCCTTAATGATGAACAACCACTATAGAAATATCATGTGTTCCTATGAGATCTTTTGATGAATCTCGGGGCTCTAGACTCGATAAGTGCACATTTGGTTTCCTATGCGGAGATTAGGGAGAGGTCTCCTGCTTCAATATCAACCATCTCTAAGAGACAGGTCGATAGATTACACCGGTTCCCCGTGAGAATAAAACAAGCTCTTTTGAGAGAACTTGAGTGGCTTAGAAGGTTAAGTGTAGTGCGTCACTGGGTCCATGACGTCTTTATCTTCAATACCGGTGTCACCTTAGCAACAACCAGTAGCATACGAATTGAACCCGTTGTCTGCCCTAAGGTTGAACATTTTGAGGGCTATTTCTTTTCACCCTTTTTCATAACTTTTCTTTTTAATTCTTCAACCCCTTCTTTCTCCTTTCTCATTTTCTCCTTTTTTCAATCATACCTAAGGACTTCTAATTCTAATCTATTGGATTTGTCCTTGGGTAGATCCCTCCGGCTCTGGCGGATCATAGGACGGTTTTTCCTAACCTTGGTCACCTTATATCTTCATGACTATCCTATTGTTGCCATAAAACCATTTATTTGAAAATCTCTCAAAGTGTTTATGATTATAAAACATCTTTGTTGACTCTTTGAGAGTTTTGGTTTCTTTTGAAGGACTACCCCTTCACATGTGCTCATGTATTTTTTAAGAAATTTGCACATGCGGGAGGAATTTGCACTTTTTGAATTGATCCACTTTCAGTGAACATGACCGCTTCGAGACACGCTTACATCACTAGTTAGACTAGCTTGAAGTTATTACCCGTCCTGGTCAAGTCCAAAGAAAGTCTCTCGATACGGTACATTCTACTCAGACAAGTCCTATTCGAGACACGCTTACATCACTAGTTAGACTAGCTTGAAATTATTATCCGTCCAGGACAAGTCTTTTCGATTACTGACATTTTAAGCTTCGTCAATTCATTGGTACTATCTGAGTCGAGCTCTTTTAAGATTCAGTCACAATCTTTAAACATCTTTGATCACATTTTAATCATGTCTTCTCCCCCTCAAAAATAGCATATCGTGATATTTTTGCTATCAACTGATTAAGAAAAAGCTTTCTGGAGAGATAGACAGATTTCATTTTGCATGAATTCGGAACAATTTTGTTTTTGTACTCCCCCTTAATGATAGCACATTTTAAAATCAATTAATGATTTTGAGGGAGTTATCTTGAGCAATCATTTGAAAGATTTTGAAAATCTTTTGATGAATCTTGAAAAAGTGCTCAAGATTTCTGTTTGGAAAAACGAGTTTTTGTTTGAAGTCTTTTTCGTTTGTTTAGACTCGAACTTTTCGAAAAAGATTTCGTCCGTGAAAATACGAGTCCTTGATTTGAAATAATCAGAAGTCATCATTTAATTCTGGGTTTCGTACGGAAGTATACGAAAGCCATCGTGAAGAAACTTTTGAGAAACGACATGTTTTAGAAAAACATTTTAAAGAACTCCCGTTCAAGCATATGTACATGTCAGTATCATTGTTGAATGACATTTCTAGAAACGTACAGAATATTGATTTATACGAGAGACATGTCGTGAGAAGAATATTTTTGGATTTTTTGATTTTATATTGTTTTTGTATTTTTTGAAAATTTTTTATTTTTATATTTTGTTTTTGTTGGTTTTTCAAATTTTGTATTTTGTTTTTGTTGGTTTTTCAAATTTTGTATTTTGTTTTTTTCAAAAATATTTACAGCGAAGCGATTTTGAAAACATTTTTCACGAAGATTCGAGAAGACGTTCTAGCTCTTCAGGAGTTAGGCTTCGCATGCCAATTCGTCGAACTAAATAGTCAAACCATTCTTTTGGAAGGGCTTTAGTCAATAGATCGGCGAGTTGTTAATCAGTCTTAACGAAAAATAATTCAACAGTACCCTCTTCTACGTGTTCTTTGATGAAATGGTAGCGGACTTTGATATGCTTCGTCTTTGAGTGGTGTTTAGGATTGCACGAGATGGCTATGGCACTTTTTGAGTCACAATACATAGGTATTCTGTCAAAAGTAAAGCCATAATCTGTGAGCTGTGTCCGCATCCAAAGAACTTGGGCACAACACGCAGATAGAGACACATACTTGGCTTCGGCGGTTGATAGTGCAGTACAATCCTGTTTCTTTGACGACCAGCTTACTAGCTTTTCACCCAAAAATTCTGCTCCACTTGATGTGCTCTTTGCTGTAACTTGATCACCAGCATGGTCTGCATCTGAAAATGCTATTAGATTAAACCCCGAATCCTTCGGATACGAAAGTCCCATGTTAATGGTGCTTCGTAGGTACCGAAAGATCCGTTTAACCTCTTTGAGGTGAAGTTCGGTAGGCTTTGCCTGAAACCATGCTAATAAACAAACAGCAAATTGAATATCGGGTTGACTAGCAGTTAGGTACATGAGAGAACCGATCATACTCCGATATTTATTCGGATCGATGGATTTCCCAAACAAATCAGCACCTATTTTTGGTGAAGTGACCATTGGTGTACCAACAGAATCACAGTTTTCCATTTCATGTTTTTTCAAAATCTCTATTGTATATTTAGCTTGATTGATAAAAATACCACGAGGTGATTGATGTATTTGTAAACCAAGAAAGAATTTTAGTTCCCCCATCATGGATATTTCAAATTTGCTTTTCATGAGATTTTCAAAATGTTTTGAATTGTTAGGATTGGTTGATCCAAAAATTATGTCATCCACGTAAATTTGAACGATCAAAATGTCATCTTTGAATTTTTTGATAAACAAGGTGTCATCAACCGTTCCATTGGTGAAATTGTTTTTTAGCAAGAAAGATGATAGTTCATCATACCATGCTCTTGGAGCTTGTTTTAAACCATAAATGGCTTTCTTAAGCTTGTAGACGTAGTCTGGATGATCTTTGTCGATGAATCCCTCTGGTTGACTCACATACACTTCTTCTTTCAGAGTTCCATTCAAGAAAGCTGTCTTAATGTCCATCTGATAGACAGTGATGTTTTTGTGAGCTGCATAGGCTAAGAAAATCCGGACTGCTTCAAATCTAGCTACAGGCGCGAATGATTCTTTGAAATCTATCCCTTCTTCTTGTGGATAACCTTTAGCCACGAGACGAGCTTTGTTGTGAATAACAGTCATTTCCTCATCCAGTTTGTTCTTCCACAACCACTTGAGATCAAGAACACGTATATCAAGTGGTCGTTCAACAAGTTCCCAACTATCATGTAACTGGTATTGAAGAATTTCCTCCTGCATTGCTTCTATCCAAGGGTTTTCTGCCATTGCTTCCCGAATTTTTTTTGGTTCTTTGAGGCTGATTGAGCAAAAGTAAATGCACAATTCAAGATCAGTGGCAAGTTGTCTCCTTGTCTGAACTGGCTTTGAAGGTTCACCAATAACATGTTCTATTGGATGGTCTTTTGTCCATTGAAACGTAGAAGGGTACCTTGGGTTTAACGAATGTGTGTTAGATGGTTCTTGTAACCTTGAAGAAGATTCAGCAGAGTCTGTTGCAAATGGGTTTTCAAATATTTCTTCCTCTTCTAACTCAACATCGTTTGAATTATTTGTTGGTTCTTCTTGAAAAATTGTGTTTTGGTTTTTCTTATCAACTCTTGGTAGAACAGTTCCAAGTACTAGAGTAGATGTAGATGATGTTGAGGTAGTTGGTGCTTCAGCTTCGATTGTAGTAGTTGCATCTTGTGGTGGTGTTGGTGGTTGATGGTTTTGAGCAGGTGCAGCGAAATGTTGTTGAGATGCATTTGTCGAAGTTCCACCAAAGTATTCATCAAACATTAACTCGAAGAAATTTTCCAGTTCTTGTTCTGAAGGTTTTTCGGTGTTTGTTGATTGAGCTCCTTGAGGTACGAGTCCTGAACTGATTTGTCCAGAAGTCTACATGTTTAGTGCGGGTCCTAATCTGGTTTGATTAGAAGCCATTGGATTAAGCGCGGGGATCTAGAGCGAGTCTCTCAGAAGCCATTTGTGAAATCTCGTCAAACTTCACATTCATCGTCTCCATTATCCTTTTCGTTCTTCTATTATACACCCTGAATGCCCTCGAGTTTTCTGAATATCCAATGAAGATTCCAATATCACCCTTAGCTTTCAGCTTCCCTAGATCTTCTCCATCATTCGTCGGATAGCACAAAGCGCCAAACACGTGAAGGTAAGAGATGTCAGGTTTACGGTTGTTCACTAGCTCATATGGGGTTTTATTGAATCTTGGATGTACTAGGGATCGGTTTTGAGTGAAACAAGCAGTGGCAATAGCATCAGCCCATAAGAATAGTGGTGCACTAGTATAAATCAGCATTGTGCGAGCAGCTTCCACAAGAGTTCAATTTATTCTTTCAACTACCCCATTCTACTGTGGAGTTCTAACAACTGATGTTTGGTGTGTGATTCCAACATCTTCAAAGTAGGTTCTTAACTCCTGATTTGTAAATTATGTGCCATTATCTGTTCTTACAATCCTTACTGGAGCTTGAAGTAGAACTTGGATACGCTTCAGAAAGGTGATGATGGTACCTGGTGCTTCGTCTTTTGACCTCAGAAACTTTACCCATGTATATCTTGAATAATCATCAACAATAACAAGAATATACTTCTTTCCATTAATGTTTTCAACTCTCCTTGGGCCACATAAGTCCATGTGCAACATATGTAACCTTGCTTCCGAACTAGGTACGGTTTTGGGTTTATATGATGCTCTTTTGCTTTTTCCTTGTTCGCATGTTGGACATAGGTGTTCCTTGGTGTATTTGAACTTAGGAAGTCTGGTGACGATGTTGTCTTTGGCTAATTTGTTGATTGTGTCGTAATTGAGATGGGATAATCTTCTATGCCACAGCCAGGACTTAGTTTCGGTTGCCCTTGTCATAAGACAAATTGGTGATGTAGAAGCCATTTGGTTGATGTCGATAGCATACAAGTTTGTACCACGATTACCAGTTAAGAGATCATCACCAACCAAATTTCTAATAAAAACCGTGTTTCTCCTGAATGCAACTTCTAAATCTGCATCACAAAACTGCCCAACTGAAAACAAATTGTGTCCCAACCCTTCGACGTAGTAAACTCGAGTGATCAAAAAATTCCCAAACTGAAGGTCTCCAAAACCCTGAATAGCTGCTACATGATCATTTCCAAAGCGTACAGTTCCCATGAATTTCCAGACGAAATTGATCAGCAGCTTTAAATTCCCGGTCATGTGCTTGGAGCAACCCGAGTCGACGATCCAAAGACATATTTCGATAACCTGCGAAGAACAGAAGAGTTTGTATTTGGAAACCGTTTTGAATTTGGTTCCATTTGGTTAGGGGTAAAATCTGAATCACATTCATAGAAGGTATCTACTTGTCCATTTTGAACAACTTTCAATTTTCCATCCTGAAGAATGAATTCTCTACCCGTTGGTTTCCACATACAATACTTAAGGTAGTTCCTAGGCATACGACTACTAGTGGTAGACCTAAAGCGTGCAACTAATCTTTCTATAGATCTAGATCTAGCACTAGTTCCCTTTGGAACATACTTCTGTTCAGGCGTAACATTCACATTCTTAGAAACACATTCATCATGAACATCATTAATTAAACATTTCTTGCATATTAAACAAACAGAGTCATTACATGCATTAGAACAAGTACTTTCGACATTACATTCAGATGAATCATGTTTCTTATTACAAAGTGATAAATTCCTAGGGTGTTCTTCTACTTCTTCAACTTTATTCTTGCTACTACTCGTAGAGGCAGACGAGACTCTATTGTTCCTTGTATTGCTACTAGGCTTTAGTCTGCTGCTCCTAGAGGTGCTTTCTAATCCTGTAGAAGGTAAGGCACACGCGTTAGGATTTATATTGTTGTCCTTTTTAGCATCACTAGACTCTTTAGAATTATCCTTTTTGCACGTATTTGTCTTAGATGTGGAGGCAGACGCATTAGTGGGACTAATCCTAAAAAGGCCAGGTGCTATCACTTTTGGTGTATCGACAACCGCTTTTCCTTTATCAACAATCTTATCATTTTCACATTGTTTGGGCAAGGGTGGTGGAGTGACTGGTTTTGTCAAATCCTTTTGCTCATCGACTTTTGGAGAAAACCGTGAAATTGACATTTTTGGTTTGTTAACCGTGTTTGAAACATTTGGTTTCTCCGAAGTCGATGGTTTTGCAAACTTAGTTTCCTCACCCTTCCCTTTTTGACTTTCAAGCTGAGCCCTCAAAAGATCATTTTGCTCTTTCATGTTCTTGAAGGCACGCTCAAACGACAGTTTGTCATACTTGCATTCTTCTCTTTTTCTATCAAGTTGTTTAAAACATGACACATTTTCTTTTTCAAGTTTAATAAGAGCATTTTCATATTTTGAAACAATTGCGGAGGTCTCAGCTCTCAGTCTTTCATTGTCTTGAACAGAATAAGTTTGTAAAATGATGGACATAATATCAGTAGTCATAACGGCTTCGAAGAGAGAATCATTTAGGTTTTCCAAAACATTGATTTGCTCAAAAGATTCATTAGCCTTCTTTATCAGGGATTTGTGATCCGTGACGAAGTCAGCTGTTTCTTTCAAAAATGCTTGTTCAAAATGAATGACACGAGCATGAATGTTATTAATTTGAGGAGCAAAATCACTTTCAAGAATCTTTTTATGCTGTAAATGAACCGTGGAATTCCAGTTGATCTCATTAAGTCTCGTTTTAGATTCTAAAGTCGTTTTAAGTTGCCCAATTCTGGTTTTAATATCATCAAGATATCCTCTTGCAGCACTTGTGTTAAAAATGTTGTTTGAGGAAATCTGTTCCATGTTATAAATCGATTTGGAAGCAACTACTTTCTTAGAAAACATTTTTGAGAATGGTTGTTTTATGGAAAACACTGATGGTTCTTTTTGTGGAACAAAAGTAATTCTCGAAAGTTTGTTCAATTTGTTATAATCAATGGGTTTCAAATCCTTTTGTTTCATTTTAGTTATGCTCTCTTCGACAAGTTCCATCATTTCTACAGAATTCCGAATGACGGGTGGATCATGTTTGGTGTAAATCACATTACCATTATACAAAACATTCTGTCCTTGCTGAGCTTTCTTGAGATTACAAGGATTTGTGTTACTAAGAGCCATTTTATTTTTCGTATGGTAAATCGGATTAGTTTGAGTTGAAATCATTTTTATTGTTTGACTTGACTGACCCGACTTAACCACTAATTCTTCTAGATGTGCAATCATGTGTTCTGACTTTACGATTTCATCCAAAAGTTTATCTTCTTTATTTGCAAAGTCCTTTTTCAACTCATCCCTTTCTTTTTCAAGATTGGTATAAGCTGTTTTTTGTTTTGAAAGTTGGTTTGTTAACTCAGAAATTTCTTGTTTTAAAGAGTTAATGGTTTTTGTTGAACTTATTTCAAGATTAGCAAACTTGTTTTTCCATTCCCTATCTTTAACAAGTAACTTCTTATAACCAATTTCAAGTTCTGACTCGCGTTCTTTCTGAATTTGAAAACTTTTTGCATTTTCCTTGTATCTCTCAAGCTCAGTGGTCAATTTCTCATTCGCGGCCTTAACATCGCGATTGACCTTTTTCACTTTCTAGATTTCAATACCACAATTATTTAATAATGATTCAAATAAAGCACGTGTTTCCTCATCATTCTCAGCATGTTGTGAAACGAAGCCTCCATTACGATTCACATCTGGAGTTGCTGATGGAGTATTGCTACTACTTGGCGTATCCAGGTATGTATCATAAGTGGGTGCTAGCTTCTCATAATGTTGTTCCTCATGAGGAGACATATCAAATATATCATTATTATGACATGTGTTGAAGTTTGATACCTCAGATGGTGCATTGGTGTCATAAACAGGAAGTGTGTCAGAATCCGTGTCATACTTAGCTTCCTGAAGATTTGCCATGAATATGCAGTTCGCATCGATATCTTCTCATTCTTCCATGTCATCCATAAGAGCCATAAAATCATTTTCCTCTGCCAACTGAAACCCTGCCTTTTCCTTTTGTGCCAACAGCACTGCTTTCTGCAAGTACTCTAGATCTTTCTTGTTCGGCTTAGTAGGACAGTTTCTTGCCATATGACCTACACCCTGACAGTTGAAACACTTTACCGGATTACCCTGATTCACATTTCCCTGATTCCCAACAACTGGAGCTGCAACATTCCTATTCTGATTACCCATTGCCTGATTACCAACATTCTGACCCCTCTGATTTCCAACAAACTGACCCATCTGATTCCCTGCATACTGACCATACTGATTCCCTGCATACTGACCTGCATTCTGCATATTTTGATTACCCATGTGAAATCCAGTAGCATATCCTTGATAATTCCCATAAACTCCAACCATTTGGCCTCCATTGCCCATATTGAAACTCGGTTGAGCAATCTGCTTGTTGCGAGTGTTCGATGAAATCCTTTGGTTATTGTTTGTTGGTGTAGAATAACGTCCTTGGAATACCTTTGTCAGAAAAGCAAACGCTTGTGTCAAGGCTGCAGTAGCTTCATCATTGTCAGTGAATTTCGGTTCTTGGAATTGTGGGTATTGCTGTTGTGGAATAACATGTTGTTGCTGTGGGTAGAATTGTTGTTGGTAGACTGGTGTTGGTTGTTGAATGTAGGATGGTTGCATGTAGTTGTGAGTGGAAGATGATGATGGTTGTTGTTGTATGTTCACTGGTAAAGGTGTTGGTGTATTAGCCATTAATGCGAGAGGATCTTGCTTTTTAGCTAGTAATTCAGCCCTTACTTCATCAGCGTCAGCTTGATTTTGCTTCAAGAATTCGTACAACTGATCATAAGTCATTTCATGCAAATTCTTTGTTTGATACACAATAGTGACGTATCTTCCCCATTCTGGTTGTACCTCATTCAGAAAATTGGTGTTGTTAGCAATGTTTGTCTGACTGAGGTTGTGTCGTGATAAATCATTCATGATCTTACAGAACCTGAGGTAGTACGACTCTATGGATTCACCAGGAATTGAAGTAAACTTACGAAGTTCCTTGAGCAATTGTGTTTCCATTTCCTGTTTCCCGATGTCTGTCCCATACATTAATCTCTTAACTCTTTCCCAGAAAGCATGAGCACTTACTTCACTATCAACAGTAGCATAAGTGGTTTCAGGTAAACCAAGAACAATGTAGTGAAATGCCTGATCATCAGCCGCAATCTGTTGTCTGTCTTGCTCAGTGTACTCAGTCTCATTCTGATCTCTGTAGAAAGGTTGCATTGGTGGGGTTCCATTTGGATCTACAGGGTCAAGTACTTGTATTGGTTTGAAAGGTCCATCTACAATGGATTTGATAAGAAGTTTTCCATTTGGTTTGCTCTTAAGATAGCGCATCATACGACTAGCCCACTGTGAGTAACCACCCTTTGACAGCATGGGAGGTCGGTTTTCAGCACCGGCTGCATGAATGTCTTGCTGAGTTGCCATTGATAAATGATAAAGTTGATCTTGGATCGATTCAACGAAGTAGGAGTTGTGTTTAGTGTAAGTTGATGCAAGTTTTTATGATGAAAAATTTGATCTAAAACCTTAAAACCTCAATAACTTCCGTTCGGAGAGGATTTGGGCATCGAAGCTTGGCTTGAATGATCTTTAGGTAATTCAATGTGTCCTTCTCGGTCTCACGGTCGTTTTGACAGCAAATTCGTCAAAAACGGAGTTACGGTTCAAAAGTTATGGCCGTTTGAATTTTGGTTGTCAAAAGTCAAATTCTTATGCGTAAAATTCAACTCTGAAGATGTAATCTTATGCGTAAACCCTGAACTTATGCGTAGACTGAAACTTATGTGTAAACCTAAATCTTTTGGTTAACTTAGAATCTTACACGCAAGAGAGTTATGCGTAAGCTTTAAGTTATGCGTAAGATCTAAGATTGTGCGTAAACAAGATTGTTTATGCGTAGACTTTGATTTTACGCGTAAACTTAGAGTTTATGCATAAGAATGTTACACGTAAGGTTTTTTCAACCAAACTGATCTCTCAAACTTGTCCAAGCTTGAAAGATATCCCGTGTTGAAGTATTTCACTAACTTGTCCAAGCTAGGAAAGTACTGAGTAATCTCTGATCGTTGAAGAAAACTTTTGCGTAAGAACTTATGCGTAGAATCCAATCTTTTGCGTAGAAACAGACTTTAGCGTAGGATCTTAAGCGTAGGATCTCAACTTATGCGTAGGATTCCAACCTTTTGCGTAGAAAAAGGGTTTTCTGCTTAAACTTAAGCGTAGAAAGTGATGTTATGCGTAGCAAAGGGGTTTTTTGCTAAAACTCACGCGTAAAAGTACCAAAAAGTACAATTTCCAGCTAAGAACTTGGTAGTGCTTGTCCTTTTTATGCGTAAGATGACCCAAACAGCTAAAAATCCGATTTTTTCAACCAAAAACACTTTTTCCACTTGTTTCTTTTGATCAAATCTTTCCCAAAACATTTATAATCACTAAAACTTCAATAAAAACAACAACTTTACCGCTAAAACTCGTAAAAATCAAAGCTTTATAAAGAAAAAGTCCACGTTTATAAGAAAAAACGCAACTTTTTAACACAAAACTTGATAAAAACGATTTCCACACACTCCTAAATCATTGTTAGGCGATTGATACCACTTGTTGGACCTTAAATCTATCAACTTTAACACAAATATTAAGCAAAGATGAAGTAAAGATGGTGACTTGTGATGATATGTATGGCGTTAAGTAATAAAGAAAGAATAAAGATGAAGAGAACTTTTATTAAAAAGAGGCACACAATACACACACAAGCACACATTGCAAATGAGGCATAAGGTGGCTTATATAGTACTAGAGATAAGATGCCCTAAAGGCTTTTCTATGGGCTTGGGTTTGGACTTGGATTACATGTATTATAATAGGCTTATATAACATAACAATTAACATATTAGCTTACCAAGTCCAAAGCCTAATGACTAATCTATTACATATCTTAACAAACGACACAAAGTTCTAATATGAGAATGACCATCACTTCTCTATACATATTTTTAATGCTAACACAACTTTACATAGATTCCACCACATCAGTTGATCTGCTAGTGGTGAAAGTATAAAAGATGGTAATCTGTCGAACAATAATTGGCAAACAAGATTTCCAATTCCTAGATTATTAGGGGATTTACATCAAATTGATTCATCAATTTGCAATGTAAGCATGTTTCATCCCATCTCATGCCTTAAGTTCTAGGTCTCACGCACAACTTAATTAAGTCGTCTACCTTAGAAACTGTAAAATTACTATCTATGGTCTCACGCATTAACATAATTTTACCTTGTTATTAAAATTTAGCCTAGGTCTCACGTTTACTAAATTATAACTTCAAGTGTTCCTTATAGATAGATGGCATGTAACTTAAATTTTAGGGTATTTAGTTTGATATGCCAATCAAAACATGTATAAAGATGCATGCACTCATCTTTATAGCATTAAGTTTTCAAAACCTTTTTAATACCAATTCTTAAGATTAATACAAAAGTTTTACTTGAGGTATCGGGGGCTCACCAATTAAAGAAGAACCTACAATTATCGCCCAAAAAGGTGGAACTGAGGTAAATCACCCTTAAGATGATATTGTACAAGAATGGAGATAAAAGAAAATCATTTAAGACGTATTCGTAAGTGTGATAACCAAGGCAGACTCTAAGGCTCTTTCCAAGCCTTCTTACCATCACTATAAATTTGTCTTAAAGGAGTTACTTTTAAAAACATGTGTACAAAAACATCAATCAAGCAAAAGTTTATGTATTAAATCTTAAAATACGTAATAAAGTATGAATCTTGCTAGTCTCGCCGGGGAGACAATTACCGTGCGAAGCGAACCACTATTGGTACATAAGACACCGCAAGATTCAACCTTTATAACTTAAAGTTTCACCATTATTAGTCCAAATTATTTTCTTTATAAAAATTACCTTTTTATTGCTTACAATCATGTCCAACAAATAAAACAATAAAACAAGTAATTAAAGACAAATCAAACAACTAATAAACATAACAATTATAAAGGTGAAACAAATAGCCACATGCAATCTTGATTAGAAAAGATCCTAACAAAATCAATTATAGGTTTTAATATGCATATAATCAACTAAGGCCTTCTCTTCTTAAAGGAAGTGGGCCAAAGTCAATCACATACCATATAGCACATAAATTGATTTTAATATATATATTGAGGTCTTCCCCAATTTTAGATCTATCTAAACATGTGACATAAACAATAAAACAATTAAAAATTCATGACTAACATGCATGTTTTGTCACGGATTAAAGCATAACAATTACCAATTAGGTCACAAAGATACGTTCAAAAAATCGGTTAATGACCTAGGATTTCTAATTAATTACAAGTTAGTTAATTTAAACCACAAACCCTAATTAGGGTTCATGGAAAAATCAACCCCCCCCCCCCCCCCCCCCCAAATTAGGTTTAAGGTTTCAAAAAATTTTAAAAGAAAAACCCTAGATCCAAAACATGTATCTAAAACTATTAAAGATCCGATTTTTATTATGTTTTAGTAATCAATTACATGTTATACATGGCTCGTGATGCCACTGTTAGAATATAAGTACCATAATCAAAGTACACGTATGCGGAAGCTAGGAACAAGTATAACACATAAAGAATTAACCAAAACATAAATAGAACGTACCGTGGTGATTCTAGCCCGAACAAGAATCAATAAAGCAAATCTTGGACTTGTGTAAATTAGATCAATGATAAACCCCTTACCGTTTTGTTTATCGATCTTTTGATAATACCTATAGTGAGTTATTACCTCGTTCTTGTACACAAAAACTATAACGAATAAAAGAGATTGCAAGATCTAAATTAAACATTTGTTTTTATGAAAACTAAAATCGACTAGAACCCTAAGAGGGTGTTTGTCGATCGGCTATGGAACAAGAAAAGAGAAAAGAAAACTTTAGGGTTATGTGTGTGCACAAAAAGTGAGAAACAAATAACCCTTGTGTTTGTATATATACTAGAGATATCTTGGAGGACAAGTTGTATTGGGTTTGGGTTTCCCCTAGCCCTTGTCGACCGGCCATGTACCCACAAAGGGTGTTCCGGAACCTTTTTGTCCCCTAAATACATTCTAGTCCCTTTTATTTTTATTTAATGATAGTTAGTACTTACGGTTAACAACTAACGACCGTTAAGTCCCTTTAGTGTTTAAATAATTACATATATACATAACATTTAATATATATAATTATTACACTTTTATTCTTGTTTGTAATGTGTGCAATCCCGAGGTCTCGGGTTTGATACTAGACATTTGCATATTAATATTTATCCACGCATTTAACACATAATATAGTTTGCCATTATTTGAAGTTATTATAACCTAAAATTCGGGTCTTCTATAAAGTTATTGTCACGAAAACGTATTATCAAAAACATTATTTATCAAAAAATTTAGTTATAGAGTACCCACTATCGTTGTAATGTGCGAGTACGCTGTTAGTGATTAATGATTTAGTGTATTTTCAATTATGGGAAACAAATTTGTACCCGGTTAAAATACAACTTTTAAACTAGTTTATAAACTAAATTACCAATTTCATCGTGATTCACACGATCGTATATTTGCCCTTTTTTGAAAAAGTTGTAAATTTGCCCTTATCCAAAATTGTTTGCATAGACCGTTTAAAAGGGTCGAAGATGAGGTCCTATATGTGTCTCAATTAGTAAAAAGGATAAAGGTTGAGAATGTACATGGTAAAATGATCAAAAAATCTTTTATGTGTCTTTCACGTTAAATAGGAACCTTTCTTTGGAAAGGCCGATTATATTAAAAGAGAACCCAAAAACGGGTCCTCACAAACCCAAGGAGAAAACTATAGAAAGAAGCTGAAAGGGCAAAACCACCACAAACCCAACAGCAAAAATTATACCAAGCTTATTAGGAGAATAAGTCAAAGGGTCTGGCAACCCAACAATTAGTCGACTTAAATAGGACCAACGCCATTAGTTAAAACTAGAAGGGTACCCGCGCAATGCGGCAGCGGGTACCCGTTGACTATTTTTGTGCCGAACAAATGTTTTTCAGAGTTCCAGTGGTGAGGGGTCTTGTGATGGCGGAAATGACAGTAGTGGCGAAAGTAAGTGAGCCGTGAGAGAACCTATTAGTGGGTTGTGTGTTTTTTTATGTGTTTGGTGTGTGATAGGCTTATGGGCAGTATGTATACTTAAAGTTGGGACAAGGCTCGATTTTAATAGGCTGTTACAAGTTTTTAATGGGCTGTTAAGTTTTCATATGGTTTTAATGAGATGCATCAATATTAGATGATGTTACAAGTATGGGAATTTAAGATATTAATTATGTGTATACTGAATTTTTATGCTTAGCAAAAATAACTTCCTTTTTATAGAAATATTTTTTATCTTAAAAATTTTAAGACTACTATATTTAAAATGTCCTAAAGCTTTTATAAAGGAGTATAGATGACTATTTATGCAAGATTTATAAATAAATAAAGTTTACGGGTACACAAAGTTAAGAAAAGGAAGAAAAAAAATATTGTAATTGATATCTTTTAATCACTGATTATCACTCCCCCGTCCTAAAATATATGTCCAGTTTGACTTTTCAGAGTCAAACTGGTTCAACTTTGACCTTGTCTATTTTTTGAGCGTTATATAATACTTGATGCAAAATATATGAATAGATTGGATTTTAAATGTATTTTTCATTGGTATAATTTTTCACAAATATTATATAATACCAAAAAAATATTTAAGGTTAAAGTTGAACCAATTTGATTCTAAAAAGTCAAACTAGACTATTTTGGGATGGAGGGAGTAATAAACTACGTGTTTTAAGAGTTTTTTCTTGTCAAGGTTTTATTCATTGGAGGTTTTATCATCGTCGGCGATTTGTTGATTAGGGTTACAAAATCTCTTCCGCGTCCTGTGTGAGTTGGCATCTAGTGTTTGTTAGTACCTTGATGGTGAATAGTGTAGAAGATTCAAAAATCCATATTGTTGGTAGGGTATGGTCTGGAGAAAACATGAATGATGATTTTATCAAATTGATATTCAAATTTGACAGGAATTCCACTATCTATCAAAAACTACATGTTGTATTCATAGGTGGAGGTAACAACCACGAAAATCACGAGGGTGACAATCGCAAAGGTCGAAGAATTCGTCTAACCATAGGTGATTTGGCGGCAATCGTGCAAGAAACCAATCCCCATTTAACTATAAGAGGGTTGATGAATGTGAGAAAATGATGAAGATGTAAATTCGACTACCACCGATCAAATTGTTTCATTCATAAGTTGTGATCAATAATAAGATATTATCTTTAATAATTGACAATTATGGTGCTAGGAATTTTGTGTCAAGAAAATTGGCTAGTTATTTTAATTTGCCAATAAAGATTTGTCCGATTAGAAGAACACAAGTTTTTTGGTTTCTAATATCTATTAGTAGCTCTTATAAATGTGAATTGTTTTGTGAATTAGATGACATGGAGGATTGTTATATTCAGTTGGGAAAATCATAGCGATGTGAAGTTCAAGTTTTTTATGATTTAAGGCATAATCTATAGCTTTTCTCATGGGAAAGAAGGAGAATTGCTATGGTTCCACCCGAAGCAAAACCACAATTACCAAAACCCAAGGTTAAGGTTGAAGAAAAGATTTTGAAGACTAAATTTATTAAAGAGTATGTTGAGAAAATCCAAGACCTTCAAAGTTATAAACAAAATAAAGACAATATTTCAACTTCAGTGTTTGAAACAACAAATAAAGTTGGTACTTTGAAGACATGTATATGAAAAGTTGTGGGTTGTAATGATGAAGAAGACGTGAAGGGTGTTGACTGTTAACTAAGCGTGAATTTCAAATACGTCAAGGATTTAAAGGTTTGTAATGATGATTGTAGTTTAAAATTAAATGGCTAAGTTTGAGAAGTCAATGGAAATCATCTGGTAAGTAAGGAGAAGAAAAATCAAGAGGTGATAATTCCAAAAGTTTACAACAACTCATCAACAAAGACTATTTACCCAAAGAGCTCGAAGACGATTTTTATATTGAATTAAGAAGATTGGGACTAGTTATTAGAAGATCAGGTTCGTGTGTTGACTTGTGTAAGCGTGGAAAACGAGTGAAAATTAAAGTCATTAATCAAAAATTGAGTGTCTACCCCATGAGCATTACACATGAGAAATAGAGATCAATTTCTTTTCAAGTGCGGGGAAAAGGTTCGGTTCCGAACCAAATTTTCATTATTTTTTAAATTTAGGAAAATTTATTTATTTTCAATTTTGTTATTTACTTAGTTTAGTTATATTTTCTCAAAGAAAACATTCCACTATTTATATAGGGTTTGGGGTTTTGTAATTGATATCTTTTGATAATTGATTATTAATAATGTATGTGCCTTTTTAAGAGTTTATCTTTTGTTAGGGTTTTTATTCCTTGGAGATTTATCCTCGTTATCAATTCTTGGATTAGGCTTGTAAAATTCGCTTGCATAATTGTGTTTACACCATATAGACGATTTTTTTAAGAGCAAATTCTTTAAATAGCCTGGTCGCTCAATTTGTATACCTTTCTAGACCAAGAAATGGCATTTTCCCTATATAGACCGAGCAATTTGCGACTTTTTTACTTTGATAAGAAGGTGCCAAGTGTCACCAAAAAGTTTGTGCGAATTTTTTTTATTCCTCATGTGTTAGCTATCATGTTAGGTACTTTTCAAACGACCTAAGTTAAACGACTTTTGTATAATTTAAGCGACTTTTTATTTTGTCATTTTCTAAAATAATTAAACTTCAGATAATATTTTTTTATTCTTTTTGTCTCCCACAACAGTAAAGTGACCTAAAAGACTTACGGCCATGTATTTTTTTTTTTTCTTTTTTTTTTCAATATTGCCTTTGTACTTTTCACTGCTGCCTTCTTATATTTTACAGTTAAATTTTAGCTCTAGTTTTAAATTAAATTTTAGCTCATCTTCACCACTTACATATGAGTTTACCTAGATTTTATTATAAAACACTAACACTCAACCCTTTATTCCATAACCATATACAACAAATTCATCATTCCTGCAACCACCAATTAACAAAATTTACCATTCTCAAATTCCTAATTAACTCAATCTGCAACAACAACAAATTCATCATCTCCAAAATCAACAACAATCCTTAGCCATAACTACCACCCCGCCACCATCATCAGCAACCCAAAGCCACCGCAACTACCCAGCCACCGTCATCATCAACCCACTCGCCGGAGAATCCGGAAAAACATTTGCTCTGGATGGATATAACCGAAAAAACGAACGTGAGGCTAGATCTCCATGTATTACAGATTGTGTTATTCATTTGGTTTATGTTTTAGACTCTGATCTATGTTTTCGCTTGTAGTTGGTTCGATTAATAGTATCGTTTTGGGGCTTGAATTTGGCTAAAATCTTGAAGGGAGTTGTATCTGATGTGTGTTTCAGAGGAAGGTACACAAAAAGAGGACTAGGTTTGGTGTATTTTAGAAGAAGTTGCATAAAGTGAACAATGTTTAAAATTAAATTAAAGTGAATTGTTTAAAAAAAATAAATTAAAATCAATTGTTTTCAAAAAATAAAATTAAAGTGAATTGTTAAAAGGTATAATGATATTATGAATTTTGTTAATATCACCATAATTATCATGATTTCTTAATATTAAAGTTAATTTTTTAATATCAACGTAACTTTAATCTCGTATATTTATTTTTATCTCACAGTAACATGTGATATCGTGCCTTCATTTTGATATTTATATTCATGTTAATTATAATTTAAAGCCGATTTTTAAACCCATGGGCTGATTAAACTTATATAGAGGAATAACGTAAGTCGTTATTTAATGCCAGATAGTTAAAAAAAAATATTTTTCGGATGTCCTTACTTATCTCATAAAGAGGAATAACATGAGTCATTCATATATGTATAATAACGTGTATTAATTTACATGTCACAGTAACTCGTGCTTTCCTTTTTATGTTATTCAGTGTAAATACATTAGTTTAATATATACTTATAATAATATTTATAAATAAACTTAACATATAGTTGTATTTTTCTTTTTATAAAACATAAAGTATAGTGGGTATAAAATCTTAGGGGTATTTATTAAATTTATAAAATTATTAAAAACCATGAAAAGTGATAAGTATATTTAAGTTCATATAATTCATATTAACTTTAATGGCTAAAGTTTTATTAATGACTCTCCTCATTTTCTCAGTTTTATTTATTTATTTATTATTTTAATTACAGATTTGACATATGCGTTTTTATACATATTTATTTTGCTGGATAGAATCTAGATAAGTTTGACAAAATTGAAGCTAATTTTGATTTTTATTGGACAATAGAAATTCTCAATTTCCATGTAAGCAGAATGATGTACTCTCTTTGGTACGATTTTATTTTTCATCATTCCTTTTCACGTTTAACGTTTAGAAAATCTCTTATTATATAAGACATGTTAATCTTAAATTTAATTATGTGACCCATACGTATACGGTGTCTTTATAATAATAATAATAATAATAATAATAATAATAATATGTTAATTTTTTTAGAAGCTTAAAGTACACTTGTTGTTCGTTAAATTTATAAATTTAATAATAAAAAATTTGAAAGGTGAGAATTACGCATTCAAGTTTATAACAAAGTTGAATTTATGATTAGCTTCTTTTTAAAAGTTTTGTACCTGATCTTAAAATCTATTAACTAATTAAAAGACAAAAATACACCGTTGGTCTCTGAACTTTTCACAAAACATCGCAAGGCACCTCAACTTTTAAAAAACGTCGCCAGGCGTCCAAACCTTGTGTATTTTAGGCCGATTGCGTCCCTTGACCATTTTCGGCTTGGTCAACACACATTTTTTGTTATAATATGAGGGGCATAATAGTCCAATCACGTTATAACCAATCCTACAAACCTGAGTTAACCCAACAGTTAACGTTAGGGAGGATTCATGAAGAGTTTACCTTCTCTGATACGCTAGCTCATTTTGCGAGCGAATCATAAACCCACCCATCAAAACCCCTATGCCCACCATAATTACATAGACCTATTGAAAAACCAAATCCAAACAGAAAAAACCTCTTTTGCTAAAAATCCAAGACGAAATCCAAGCCTTCATTTTCCATAACTCACCATGTCTTTTGGACGGAATGTTATGAATTACATGCCGGATTATATTAGCAACATGCCGGATAACGTTATCACCAATATTTTGATCCGTTTGCCACTCAAAGAGGCGGTGACGACATCCAGTTTAGTGAAAAACTAGAGGTTTAAGTGGACGTTGCTCATCGATGTCATACTTGATGAGGATTTCTTTTATTTTTTGACAAATAAGTTTGAAGTGATGCATGTTACTAGATTGCTGCTTCAGCTCAAAGGTCCCATAAGAAGGTTTGTCTTCTCTGTAGAGCTTAAACCCTTGTCTGGACAAGATGACTTCAATTATGAAGAGATTCATGCTTGGCTGTTGTTGTTGGCTCAATGAGGAATTGAGGAGCTCCTTATACATAACTGGTCCTCCAAACCAGTTATCTTGCCAACCCAAATGTACACTCGTTTGGAGTTGAAACATCTGGAACTTCATTGGTGTACGTTACCTAGTTTGGTATCCTTTGAAGGTTTCCCAAACTATTGACCTTAGAATTGTTTTCCGTCAAATTTCTGACCGGCACAATTTGGGACTTTATTGTTGGTTGTCCCTTACTTGAGTCTCTTAAAATCAATCGTACTGATACAAAAGAGATGGGACTATTCGATATTGCACAACTTGGGAATATGAGAAGTTGTATTTGTCATTCGGTCTTTTGAACCAGGTCACCACAATCATAACTTACAATATATCTCAGCTGAGAAGTCTTTCCAAACTTGAGTCCCTTACATTGGATTTTCAGGATTGCAAGGTAAGACCAATTTGAGTTTCACACTTCAAATTACAGATTTTTAAAGTAATGGCTACTACTTGTGAAATGCAATCTTTAAAAATTCTGAAAATTCTACATGTTGTAGTTATTGGCAAAAGGTAGCTCATGGATGAATGTACCTGTGGCATTTGTATCCCTCAAGAATCTAAATCTATCCGGAGTCAATTTTGGGAACAATGCAATGGTAACATTCATCATTCAAATGATTCGTGAAGCTCCAAGATTACAAATCCTAGAAACCAGAGTAAGTGGAATGCAATATGTATTATGCTTCAAATCAACCTAAATTTCCATGGTTGTGCATCTCAATACTATCTCAATTTGCAGGCTTCATTCGAAAGTGATCTACCTTTGGAAAGTTATTCATTACATTTAGGAAGCAACAGAATGGGGTCGGGCCAGCTCGAGAGTGTGGTGTTTCAATCTTTCCTATATCAGTTAATGAATTAACAATAATAAAGTTTGTACTTGCTTGTTCCCCCTTGTTGAAGAAACTTTATATCAAGCTTTGCACTCTGAATCATAATCACACTGAAAATGTGGTGATGAATTGGGAGTTGGCTAGGGAGCTGTTGAAACTCCACCAAGCTTCCCCCACAGCCGTAGTGGAATTCTTCTAGTTTTTTTATGTTTATTCGATGGTTTGTTTAATGTTTAGCTTGTACCCTATAACAATTAACGACGTATTTTGTTGTTCCTGTTTCATTCTATGGTTTGTTTAATGTTTAGCTTGTAAATTACCCTAAATGGTGATGTTTGAAATATTGTGGGTGTGTTGTGGATACGGCAATTTGACTTTTGAAAGTCAAAGTTACATATAGAACTTCAACTTGGTATTAGAAAGTGTAGGTTGAAACTAGCATATACATACAACAATATGGCAATTTGACTTTTGAAAGTCAAAGTTACATATAGTACTTCAACTTGGTATTAGAAAGTGCAGGTTGAAACTAGCATATATATACAACAATACGGTTTAAGCATACATATATTGCATCATACTTGCAAAATTGTGTATGGACAAACCCATATGGTTTATCCTACACATATAGTTACAAAACAATTGTCTAAGCATTGTTCAAGTTGATTTGTGCCCACAAATCCACCATAGATACAAACTACAAAATATGTTTACATACGATCATTCATCCAACTTTAAAGCTCCATCAGAATACATCAAAATATAAAACTCTTTGTGACCTTTAGTTTCATCACCTAGAAAGAAGCGGACCATTGAACCTTGACCAAAATGTGCTTCTACCCTAAAATGCCTGAAACTAGATAAGGAAACAATAGCCACTTGCCTGCTGACCTTCCCTTGACCAACTTAAAGTGTCCTCTCATGAACTTCGATCTCTTTCTCTATGCTTTTATGCTTCACAACCGCTCTAGAGAACCTATACAAGTTGTACTTCTTAACAATTCTTGATGGTATGAACTGATAAAAAATGTACAAAACTTATCATTAGTTTGTCATGGGATGCTTCTAATACACATTATGATCCATCAATCTTTATATCAGACACACAATATATGATACAAATGACATTCATATATCTTATTAACCAACTCTATCACTAGACTTATAAGTCGGCCATCTCTCCAGAAGGATGCAGTCATCTTCCGGTAGAATGCCCTTTCTTCTTGGTCATGGACTGTGTGGTGTTCCCAATTACACATCTAATTCATCCGAGGGGCTTCAAAATCTGAATTTAATATTACATATAATCAAATAAGTTACACTGCTGTGAGATACTTGGTGTAGTTAAAGTTAAAAAACTAGAACATACCATAGTCATGTGGTCGGTGACAATGGGCATTCATGGCTATGTTGGTGTTGTATGTCTTCACTATTGTGATGGCCCCTCCATCATGGTCAAACAACATGACATTATACTCCTCCCCCGGGACAACCTGAGTAAACACCATTTTTTTACCAGGTGACATATTCAAGTCTTGGGGCAGTTTCTCCCAACCACATCCCCAAAGGGCCGTGTGGACATATCGATTATACTACTCTTGTGTAACCTCCAGCTCTACTTGGTAATCAGTGGTGTTACTAGTAATCATGACCGAGTCTGTAGCTGTTGGACCATGCAGATATGCTAGAAAATCTTCTGGCATTGGCTGGATAAGATGAGATGTGTCTGTCACATCAACCATACATCTCCAAAATTGATCATGGACTAGTTCATAATTATGAAACTCTTCCCCTCCTTCATTGTAAGTAGCTACATAAAACACATACTCACCCTCTTCTATAAAATGTAAGTAAGCAACATCCGAACAGGTGATGTTGTGCATCGCAAAATCATTCCACCTAGCTCCCTCAACAACACACACTAATTCTGATACTCTTCTTACACTAACTCTCCATCTAGTCCCCGCATAGTTAACTAAGTAAATATAATGATTTCCATAATAGGATCCTCCTAACACGAAATCATGATACAGTTCCTGTATATCAATATTAAGTTTTAAGCATTGTTAATTTCTTACAACTACTTTGTTAGAGATATAACAGTTAATTCTTATATGGTGTTAACTTACAAACTCATCCAAAACCTCTTCAGGATCGTCCAAAGCGCAAACAAATTGATTCCCATACATACCTTCTACATTAACGATTAACATTATCACAAATAACGTTTGAATTAAACA
The DNA here is from genome assembly GCA_030686995.1 of Artemisia argyi. Taxonomy (NCBI): domain Eukaryota; kingdom Viridiplantae; phylum Streptophyta; class Magnoliopsida; order Asterales; family Asteraceae; genus Artemisia; species Artemisia argyi. The sequence continues at coordinate 80,052,949 of CM060704.1, read as the reverse complement.
TAAATCAGTAAATATTGTTACCTCGTATGTGTGTTGTTTGATTTTACAAGGCTTGCAAGTTCCGATTGTGTGTGGGTGTGTGATTAGATGGGATTCGAAAAGATAGAATATGGATACTTTGTTGAGGGTTGTGTTGGGTTGAGGTTGTATGTGACAATGTGTGTGGTATATGATCGGGTTTTACTCGACTGTCAATGGTTGGGTATGGGTTTATTGATTCCCGCGAAGACATTAATATGCGTATCAGAGAAGATACGATAAAGTTACATAGTTAATGTGTGACTACACCGATGGTCTCTCAAGTTGTATGTCTGGTTTAGCTTGGGTTAACTAATGGTTATAACGTGATTGGACTATTATGCCCCTCATATTATAACAAAAAACGTGCGTTGACCGAGGCAAAACTGGTCAAGGGACGCAATCGGCCTAAATTACACAAGGTTTGGATGCCTAGCGACGTTTTTTAAAAGTTAGAGTGCCTTGCGATGTTTTGTGGAAAGTTCAGGGACCAACGGTGTATTTTTGTCTAATTAAAATCTAGAGAAAAGTCCAAATGCATAATTTTTTTTGGAGCATACCAAGGGTCAAATCCCCGCAATCCATCTAGTTTGATCTAATGGTGGGGATTAACCGATAATTAAATATGGAGACCTAAGACCATGTTTTTTTTTCCCTTTTTCTTTGTCTTTTTTATTATTCACTTTTTTTTTCTTTTTTTGGTGTTTTTTTTCCCTAATTCACGCTTCTTTGTTTCTTTATTTGTTTTTTCTTCATAATTCACGTTTTTTTTGTTTTTGTCATTTTTTTTCTAATTCATTTATTTAAATTCAGGTTTTTTTCCTTCTTCTTTACTTTCATACGTTTTCGTCTGTATTCATACATTTTCGTCCGTTTTCATACGTTTTCGTCCGTTTTTTACGTTTTCGTCACTTTTCTAACGTTTTCGTCCGTTTTTTATGTTTTCGTCACTTTTCAAACGTTTTAGTCTGTCTTCGTCCATTTTTATCGTTTTCAAACGTTTTCGTCCGTTTTTATACGTTTTCGTCCGTTTTCATACGTTTTTTCCGTTTTCATACGGTTATATACGTTTTCGTTCATTTTCAGACGTTTTGCCCGTTTTTTACGTTTTCACCAATTTTTAGACGTTTTCGTGCGTTTTTATACATTTTTGTCCATTTTCTTACGTTTTCTTATGTTTTCGTTCGTTTTCATATGTTTTCGTCCGTTTTAATACGTTTTTGTCCGTTTTTATCAGTTTTCTTTCGTTTTCGTCCATTTTTTATACGTTTTCATCCATTTTCGGACGTGTTTTTACGCTTTTATACATTTTCGTCTGTTTTCTTATGTTTTCTTACGTTTTTGCCCATTTTCGTCCGTTTTCATACGTTTTAGTCCAATTTTTTATGTTTTCATTCATTTTAATACCTTTTCGTCCGTTTTCTTTTGTTTTCGTCCATTTTTCATACTTTTTTGTCCGTTTTCATGTGTGTTTTTACGATTTCATACATTTTGTCTGTTTTCATACGTATTCGTCCGTTTTCTTACGTTCTTGTCTATTTTCTTACATTTTTGAACATCACAAGTGATTTCTGAATATGCCAAGTGATATTCAGTGATATCCAGAATATCACTTGCGATTTCCTGAATATCACTTGTGATTTTCTTATGTTTTCGTCCGTTTTCATACGTATTAGTCTATTTTTTTTATGTTTTCGTCCGTTTCTTACATTTTTGTCTATTTTTATATGTTTCAATATTTCAATTGATATTCAAAATATCACTTGTGATTTTTATTGTGATTTTCATGTTACAAAATATTTGTTGAAAATCACTTGTCATATTCAGAAAATCACTTATGATATTCAGAATATCACTTGTGATATTCTGAAAATCACAGAATATTACTTATTATATCCATAATATGATTTGTGGTACTCATAATATCACTTGTGATATTCTGCATATCACAGAAAGTCACTTGTGATATTCAGAATATCACTTGTGATATTTTGAATGTAACACCCCCAATTCATGGTTGCAGCGGAATTCAAACTGGGTGTTACTCGACGGCACAATAGTCACAATGATAGAAAACGAACTCCAATTGAGTCGTTTTAAAAGATTTATCATTCAAATTATATAAATATCAGAGATTACAAAATGAGGTCCCAATTGGTTCCATGTTTACAATGTATAATAAATGAGTTTTGAATGATAATAAAATTTATAGCCCTCTTGAGTATCCGTGTCCTTCCGTGCCATCCTTGATCGTCATGAACCTGAAATACATGCTTGAGAGGTCAACACAAAGGTTGAGTGATATTCATAGAGTTTGTTTAATCGTTGGAACACAATATGTTGGTAGTGTGAGCTGTAGACTCACACCAATGTTTGGAAAACAAAACAGGTAGGCTACGTTATTATACGCCCGGAACATGTATTATACACTAAGCTTATGACACCAAAACGTTAACGTGTACCAATATCGATCGGCAGATTTATCCCGGTAGGTACTTTGCCGTCATACCTAATGTCTCAAATATTAATGCATTTGTTTGAACTTAGTCAAAACAAATGGGATTCGTCAATCCCAATAGGCCTATTCACAATATTCGCGCTCACTTGCAAGTAACCCTCGCAAGTGATTAAATGGTTCATAATAAGGGATCTTGGTTTGGCAAGGATGTTACTTAGTGATAATAAAACATGGTCGAATAGCATACAGTAGAAAGCATTGTGTTCGAGTAGAAAAATAATAGCATGTGTTCCCCCCAAGGGTTTGTAAAACATTGAAGTAATGTAAAGTGGGGCTAGGAACTCACCTTAAGTTGGATGATGTATAATGAGAATGATGGATATGCCGTAAGAACTTCTACGAGCAACCTAGAAATTGTTGTAACTTAGGTTTGGAATAATGTCTAAGGAAACATAAACATGCCAATATATATATCTTGCATCTAGTCCATGATGTGGTATGATGTATAATGTAAGTCTTTGAAAGAAAAGATTCATGAATGTTGACATAAATAATGCCTTAAAAACATTATTAAGTTTTTATCAATATCTCTATGTTTTGATCATTACAAAATATAACCTCAAAGAACTAAAACTTATGACATAAACAAGTATTTGGTGATTAATATTTCTCTTTACATCCAAATCACTTAAGGTATGAATAAACAAAGTGTTTAGTGCAATGTATGATCAAAGGGGTATTTAATTAACTAATACAAAGTTTATTTAATTATATAATCTTATTATATATTTTTGAAAAACACTTTTGGTAATAAGAAAAAATGTTTTAATCATACTAAATATATGATTTCAAATATTTAACCAAAATCAGTTAGTTTTTCACCAAATAAACTTTCCCCACTAAAAGACAAAGTTTCTGGCCGTTACAGTTGGGCGGCCCCCTTAATTATAAGGGGCGGCCCCCTTAATTTTAAGGGGGCCGGCCATGCTTTAAGGGGACCGGCCACGCTCCTCTGTCAGAAACGTTTGCCTATAAATACCACCTTAAACCTGGATTTTTTCCCCACCTTTTGCACTCCAGAACTTTCTGTTCTAGATCTCCATTTCCAATCTATAAATCCTTTGATCATACATTCTTAAATCTTTGTTTCAAAGTGATCCATACATAATCCATTCAAGTGCAAGAGAAGAATACTTCTATCCCTCAAGACAATACTAGTTGTGATCTCCACATCTAAGTTGTTTGTGCATCATCATTGATTATTATTTCATAGTGTGATTAGTTGTGAATATTTGTTAGAGAATAGTTGTGTAGATAGTAGAAGTTGATTAGTAGTGAAGTAGGATAGTTGTGAAGATTGGTGTGTAGAAGAAGGTGTGTAGAAGATTGGTGTGTAAAAGCTAGGTGTGAAGAAGATTGGTGTGAAGATTGGTGTGAAGATTGGTGTGTAGATTGGTGTGTAGATTGGTGTGTATATTGGTGTGTATATTGGTGTGTACGGTTTTCTCCGCCATAAGGGAGCTTGTTGATATAGTGAAGAAAACTCTCGAGTTAGGTGCTCGGGGAGTGGAGTAGGGCAAGGAAGGTGCCTTGTAGCCGAACCACTATAAATCGCTTGTCTCTCGGTTTGATCTTTCCATCTTTTACTTATTTCATTACTTACATAATTATTGCTTCATAGTATATATACTTAGTGTTGTTCATATTGTGTATAACTAGATTTCATATACCATCGAATCTATATTTTATAAATCAACGAAAACTTTTAAACAATTTGTTTTATAACAATTAAAACGACGTAAAACTATTCAACCCCCCTTCTAGTTTTCCACAATTGGTATCAAGAGCCACGTCTAGCAAGAATTTTAAAATATATTGTATTTTAAAACTTGTAACGATCTATGGAATCTTTAAAATATTTAGAAGGGCAATCTATGCAAAGACCACCACTATTTGAAAGTGATGGATTTTTATATTGAAAAAATAGATTCGAAACGTATGTGAAATCAAAAGATCATGATCTTTGGCATATTATTACCTTTGGTGATTTTCCCCCTATTCAATATAATGTTGAAACTAAAATGGATGAAATTGTAGCTTTTGAAAAACAAAATGATGATTTGAAAAAGAAACTAGCAAAAAATAATGAGGCTAAAATGGTTATTTATAATGCGTTACCACGCAAAGAATATGAAAGAATTTTTATGTGTAAAACCGCAAAAGAAATTTGGGATTCTTTACTAATCACTCACCAAGGTAATAGCCAAGTCAAAGACAATAAAATAGATCTTATTGTACAACAATATGAACAATTTACGATTCCGGAAGAGGAATCAATTGATAATGCTTTTACTAAGTTTAACACTATCATCACAAGTTTAAAAGCACTTGATGAGACATTTTCTAGTAAAAATTGTGTTAGGAAATTTCTTAGGGCATTGCATCCAAAATGGCGAGCTAAGGTCACGGCAATTGAAGAATCAAAGAACTTGATGACGTTATCACTAGATGAACTAATTGGCAACTTGAAGGTTCATGAAGAAATCATAAGAAGAGATTCGGAAACGGTCAAAGTCAAGAAAGAACAAATCAAATCCATTGCTCTAAAAGCCAAAAAGGAACCTAGTGATGATGATGATTCAAGTGACGAAAGTGAAGACGAAGAATATGCAATGGCCGTAAGAGAATTCAAGAAATTCTTCAAGAGACGAGGAAGATTCACTAGATCATCACATGACGATAGAAAATCGTTCCAAAGAAATAGAAGTGACAATTACGTGAAAAGAAAATGCTTTAGATGTGGAAGTCCAAATCATCTCGTTGGTGAATGTCTAAAGCCGCCGAGTTATGATAATCAAGGTGCATTTGTTAGTAGAACATGGAGTGATAGTGACAAAGAAGAAGTGGAAAAACCAAGAGAAGAAAAGTGTTTCATGGCAAAAGCAACCGACGAAATATGCCTTGGAATTGACTTGGAGCCTGACGAATGGATCAAGGATAGTAGATGCTCAAGGCACATGACAGGGAACCGAAAGCTATTCTCTACATATAAGGCATACAACGGAGGTAACGTTATCTTTGGTTGTGACTTGCGTGGAAAAATTATTGGCAAAGGTACGATTTCTCAAGACTCACTTACTATTGAAAATGTTGAACATGTTAATAATTTAACATATAACTTACTTAGTGTAGGCCAAATATGCGATAATAAATGTAAAGTTATCTTTTCCGAAGAAGATAGCGAAATAATTAAGAATGGAAAAATTATAGGTAGAGGTATTAGGAAAGGAGGTGTGTATGTTATGAAACTAGGAAACAAACCTGAAGATAGGATAAGCCTAACGACCCTAGACGAAAACTCCACATTGTGGCATAGGAGATTAGGACATGCTAACATGCAACAAATACAATCTTTGGCCTCTAAGGAATTAGTTAGAAACTTGCCTAATCTAAAATATGACAAACATTTTTGTGATGCATGTAAAGTTGGAAAACAAGCTCATGCTAGCCACAAAGCTAAGAATATAGTATCCACTACTAGGTGCCTAGAATTATTACATATGGATCTTTTTGGTCCATCCGCTGTGCGGAGCTATGGAGGAAACAAGTATACCTTAGTAATAGTAGATGACTACTCACGATACACGTGGACTAGGTTTTTAAGTGACAAAACCCAAGCCTTTGAAAAATTCGAAATATTTAGCAAAATGATTCAAAATAAGTTAGGATGCTCAATAGTTGCCATTAGGACGGACCATGGAAGAGAATTTGATAACGAAGTACAATTCGAAAAATATTGTGAGTTAAATGGAATATCTCATAATTTCTCCGCTCCTCGTACTCCTCAATCAAATGGGGTAGTAGAAAGAAAAAATAGGTCACTACAAGAAATGAGTAGAACTATGTTAAATGAACAATCCATTCCACAAAAATTTTGGTGTCACGCCGTAGATACATCGACTTATATTCTAAATAGGGTATCAATTAGAAGAATTCTAGGAAAAACTCCTTATGAGTTATTAAGAAATAGAAAACCTAACTTAAGCTACTTTAGAGTATTTGGAAGTAAATGCTATATCTTAAACACTAAGGACTACCTCACTAAGTTTGATCCAAAGTCATATGAAGGAATATTTTTAGGATACTCACAAAATAGTAAAGCATATATAATACTTAACAAACACTCAATGAAAGTAGAGGAATCACTAAATGTAACATTTGATGAAACACCACCACCTTCTAAAACGCTACCTTTAGAAGATGATAATTTAGTCGAAGAAGAAGCTATTGAGGTTAGTAAAGCAAAACCCATAGGAAATGACAATGAAGAAACTCACTTAGAAAATAACGAAATCGTTAATATTAAAGAATCTAGATCACATCCTTTAGATAATATAATAGGACATCTTAACCAAAGAACCCTTAGGTCACAAGCCCAAGATAAAAACAACTTCTTATGTTTCCTCTCAGCAATAGAACCTAAGAATATTAGTGAGGCTTTAAAGGATGAAAGTTGGATTATAGCTATGCAAGAAGAATTAAATCAATTTAAGGCAAATGATGTTTGGGAACTAGTCCCAAATCCAAAGGATATGACCATCATAGGAACCAAATGGGTATATAGAAATAAGTTAGACGAGAATGGAATAGTTACTAGGAATAAAGCTAGGTTAGTTGCCCAAGGTTATAATCAACAAGAAGGAATTGATTATGATGAAACTTATACCCCCGTAGCTAGACTAGAATCAATTAGGATATTACTTGCCTATGCTTGCGCCCTAGATTTTAAGTTATTCCAAATGGATGTGAAAAGTGCATTCCTTAACGGTTTTATCAATGAGGAGGTATATGTGGCACAACCTCCAGGATTCATTGACTTCGCAAAACCTGATTATGTTTATAAGTTAAAGAAAGCTTTGTATGGACTCAAACAAGCTCCCAAAGCTTGGTATGATCGATTAAAAGCTTTTCTTATTAAACATGATTATTCCATGGGAATGGTAGATAACACTCTTTTCACTAAAAGGAAAGACCCTAATCTCATCATTGTTCAAATATATGTTGATGACATTATATTTGGATCGACTTGTCAAGACATGTGTGATGAATTTGCCAAAATCATGCATGATGAGTTTGAGATGAGTATGATGGGTGAACTTAACTTCTTCCTAGGATTACAAATAAAACAATTAGAAGATGGAATATTCTTTAACCAATCTAAGTACATTAAGGAAATGCTTAAGAAATTTGGCCTAGAAGACTCAAAACCCATAAAAACACCCATGTCTACGGAGGTAAAGCTCACAAAGGACGATGAAGGTGAGTCCGTAGATAACTCCAAGTATAGAGGAATGATAGGTAGTTTACTATACTTGACGGCAAGTAGACCCGATATCATGTTTAGTGTCTGCCTTTGTGCCCGTTTTCAAGAGGATCCCAAAACCTCTCACCTAGAAGCGGTTAAGCGTATCTTCCGATACATTAAAGGCACTATACACTTAGGATTATGGTATCCTAAGGAATCCGGCATAGAAACCATTGTATATGCGGATTCGGATCATGCGGGAGACTACGTAGATAGAAAGAGCACTAGCGGTATTTGCACGTTTATGGGATGTTGTCTAACGTCTTGGTTTTCGAAGAAGCAAACCGCTCTTGCTATTTCTACCACCGAAGCCGAATATGTAAGCGCCGGAAAGGCATGTCAACAAGCACTATGGATGAAACAAGCTCTCATAGACTATGGCATTAGGTTAGAAAATGTCCCCATTATGTGCGATAACAAAGGTGCGATAGATTTAAGTAAAAATCCGGTGCAACACTCTAGGACTAAACACATAGAAATACGTCACCATTTTCTTAGGGATAATGTACAAAAAGGAAATATATCTATAGAAAAGGTTGCATCGGAAGATAACATTGCGGATATATTCACAAAACCCCTTAAGCGTGAATTATTCAACCACTTGCGTTTAGGATTAGGAATGATGGAACAAGTTGACTAAATTATATTGAAATATTTCAAATTAATACTTGCATGAAATTTATTTTTCTCCCATTTCATCTTTTCTGAGTCTAGGAATCTATTTCGCACAAAACTAAAGATTGGGAAAATTTATTTTCTTTGCATACTTTTTTTTTAAAACTCAATCAATTTTCTCTAAAAATTATTCTCACAATCTAGGAACCCCATGAAAACCATTTTCCTTGCATTGTTGACTAATTCTAAAAAAAAAAAAAAAAACATTATATTTCAAAATCATGCATAAACTCTCACATAAATTGTCAAGGTATATAATCTAATATATGTCTTTGACACTCATGATCGAGCAAAAATTGAATCAAGGAGATTATTTGGATTGTTTCTTAGGATCGCTATTTCTTTTTGCTTCTAGGAGTCGAAACAATCACAACTCCACATTTGTTGCATATAGACACTCACTAGGACAAATTCACTAATAATGGTGTCATCTTGATCCATCACTAGTTTTTCCACTCACTAAGATCCTTGCCTTCAATCTAAGATAGGTGCCTTAGGAAGATTAAGTGTGCTTGCCTTTGTTTACCTCCTATTGCTTATTATGTGTTGATTATTTGCTCCTTTGCTTATGTGTTTTTGCATGTATGCTATATCTTGATTAGATTAGATGCTATATTGCCTAAAGGAATTGAACTTGCTTGAATCCAAGTCCAAAAACACAACCTTTCTGCAAATTTTCTGCCAAAAACCCAATTCTGGCAATCTGGAAATCACCAGATGGGCGGCCCCCTTAATTATGTAAGGCGGCCCCCTTAATTTTAAGGGGACCGCCCCCTAATTAAGGGGACCGGCCATCTGATGGTCGGGTTTACAGAATCTTTTCTGCTTTTTAGCCCATTTCAACCTACATTTCCCATTTTTCACCAACACATTTTGTCCTAATCCTCCAAACAAACTTTATCCATCCTTAAACACACAAATCTTACACTATAAATATCCCCAATCCTCAAAGCTCTCCATTCATCCCATCATGAACTCTCCAAACAAACCAAAATCAAAAGCCTCAAGGCTAGCAAGGATGACGGAAAAACCCGTTTGGCGACGAAAAAGTCCTCGAAACAAATCTATCATCACAAATGTAGTTGGAAATCATTCCTCACCACCAACCTCTTATTTCCCAAACTTTGCATCAAACCAACAAAGGCATTCATTTGATCCACTTTACAAACCATACAACATTGGCCAAACATCTTCCTTCAAGCCAAACTACACCTCTCAACCTCCAACAACTTATAATGATCCATGCAAGTTTGATGAACCATCAAACTACAATTCCAACTACTCAAACCCAACTCATCCATACCAAACCTATGATCCCCTCCACATTGCCACGGAAAAACAAAGGTTCCGTGATGAAATAAACCAAATCCATGATCTTAGTGATCTCCTTGCTATGCATCTTGCACAACGCAACAAAGGGCTACCTCCATCATCACCCTATGCAAATTGCCTTCCCCACTCTCTTAACTTGGATCAAGTTACAAATCACACTCACTTTTGCCCTTGTTGCATATTCCTTCAAAAACAAATCCTCTACTTGAGTGAAGATATTTCTTGGATTGAATATCTTCTCGCTCGTAATCATCCAATACCACCCTTAACACGATACAACATCGTGAGATCCACTTCTTCCGCTCCATGCAACACCCCATATCCACCTCAATCAAATATCTAAGCTCCATGCTTTTGTTTTCCTTCAAGCAAATAAAACAAATCAACCATGGGTTGCAAGCAAGTCCAAGTGCTCTCTTAGGCAATATAGGACTATATCTTTTCTTTTGTTTTAGTGTAATCAATATGCTACAAGCATATTGAATGTTGTTATGCTAATTATTTCTATCATGCTTGAATGAATCTATTTTTATTTGCATAATTGTTGCTTTTGCATATATATGTGTGTTGCTCTCTTCAAAATATTTTTGTAGCCAAGATTCCAATTGCTCGTTCCCTTTGTGCTCTCAAACGAGGGGGAGCATACATCAAGGGGGAGTTCTTTACCCGTTTAAACTTCTTTCACGAAGATTATTCGGCCTAACCTTTTTGATTTTACAAAAAGGGGGAGAAGAGAAATGGTAAACTCTATAATACTTGTCTAATAACAAGTTTTAAATCTTTTGAGTTTAAGGTTTTGTAATAATCAAAAAGGGGGAGATTGTTGACATAAATAATGCCTTAAAAACATTATTAAGTTTTTATCAATATCTCTATGTTTTGATCATTACAAAATATAACCTCAAAGAACTAAAACTTATGACATAAACAAGTATTTGGTGATTAATATTTCTCTTTACATCCAAATCACTTAAGGTATGAATAAACAAAGTGTTTAGTGCAATGTATGATCAAAGGGGTATTTAATTAACTAATACAAAGTTTATTTAATTATATAATCTTATTATATATTTTTGAAAAACACTTTTGGTAATAAGAAAAAATGTTTTAATCATACTAAATATATGATTTCAAATATTTAACCAAAATCAGTTAGTTTTTCACCAAATAAACTTTCCCCACTAAAAGACAAAGTTTCTGGCCGTTACAGTTGGGCGGCCCCCTTAATTATAAGGGGCGGCCCCCTTAATTTTAAGGGGGCCGGCCATGCTTTAAGGGGACCGGCCACGCTCCTCTGTCAGAAACGTTTGCCTATAAATACCACCTTAAACCTGGATTTTTTCCCCACCTTTTGCACTCCAGAACTTTCTGTTCTAGATCTCCATTTCCAATCTATAAATCCTTTGATCATACATTCTTAAATCTTTGTTTCAAAGTGATCCATACATAATCCATTCAAGTGCAAGAGAAGAATACTTCTATCCCTCAAGACAATACTAGTTGTGATCTCCACATCTAAGTTGTTTGTGCATCATCATTGATTATTATTTCATAGTGTGATTAGTTGTGAATATTTGTTAGAGAATAGTTGTGTAGATAGTAGAAGTTGATTAGTAGTGAAGTAGGATAGTTGTGAAGATTGGTGTGTAGAAGATTGGTGTGTAAAAGCTAGGTGTGAAGAAGATTGGTGTGAAGATTGGTGTGTAGATTGGTGTGTAGATTGGTGTGTATATTGGTGTGTACGGTTTTCTCCGCCATAAGGGAGCTTGTTGATATAGTGAAGAAAACTCTCGAGTTAGGTGCTCGGGGAGTGGAGTAGGGCAAGGAAGGTGAACCACTATAAATCGCTTGTCTCTCGGTTTGATCTTTCCATCTTTTACTTATTTCATTACTTACATAATTATTGCTTCATAGTATATATACTTAGTGTTGTTCATATTGTGTATAACTAGATTTCATATACCATCGAATCTATATTTTATAAATCAATGAAAACTTTTAAACAATTTGTTTTATAACAATTAAAACGACGTAAAACTATTCAACCCCCCCTTCTAGTTTTCCACAATGAACATGTATGTTTTGTATATCGTTTACTACCGTTCGGGCCGACATAATTCAGAAGTCATGTTAGTAAGCGTTCGAGAAGCCAGGACACTTTAACTCGTAAATCCACAACTCAACTCGACGGCTTACATAAAGAACTCCTCACATGAGGCTCCCTACTATTGTAGTAGTTGATGAAATATATAGATATAAGTTTTGATCCGAAAGGTTACATGTCCGATATTTGAATAAACTTTGGAAAGTTTATTATTACATGAAGATTGTTATTAGGGTATGTTTCATATAACTTGTATGACCATTTTTCTTTGTAATATCTCATGGTTCCTTTTTAAGTGAAGTAGATCCAAATTGCTTGTTCAAGTTATCGCCAATTCCTTGTTTCATGTTTACGCCTAAGTAAGCTTACATGGTCATTTCGTCATGGCCTAGCCATGACCTTTGGTCCTTGTTCCAAGGTCATGAGACTCAACCTTGGCTCTAGCCATGGTTGTGG